>CM077086.1:10849429-11222962 GCA_039513925.1 Platanthera zijinensis
TCGCGCGAATTCGAAACCCTCTGAGCGAGCCGATCTTGAGATGTTTTGGTTTCTGCGGAAAATAAGAAGGCGAGCGATAGCGAAGTTCAATCTGATGTCGTGTGGGATGTGACCTATGTGAGGTCCATAAGATACCACAGCTTTTAGTGTTCTATGATTCACCTCCGAATAATGAGTAGGTAGTTCAATCCTTTTGCTTCTTCTCAAATTAGAGAACATTTTCGGATGAGGGGATGCAATAGGTCGAATTACTATAAGAAAAGCAAAAGAAAGAAGAGTTTTGGTTACTATAGGACTGATTGTTTGAGTAGGAAGATTTCGGTTTTTCTCGTTCCCTCTCTTCGAGGATTGGAAATGATACAAATTCCTTAGCCTTGTTCATTCTGTTCTAAAAGCTCTTCGCTGAACTCCTTAACCCCTTTTTTCTTTTCTGTTCTTGACAAGTCTAATTTTTGCATATAATAACGCAACCGTTGCAAAAACCGGGATTTTAGCATCCTGTTTTAGGTGGAACAACAATGATGTTTTGGTTCTTCTCCACATTCTTTCTGATAGGGTGATATGTGAATTTGCCTATTCTTTGAGCAAAATTTCGATACTTCGCTTCGCTCGCCTTCTTTCTTTTCTTCTCTTAGTCAAGGCTTTCTTGAAAAGAGATTATATCACCGTGGGAAAGTTGAAAATGAATCTTTTTTACTCTTTCATTATTAACACAAACCCTTCGATGACTTATCAGCTGCCTTGCTTTTTGAATAGTTGAACAAAAATGGAGACGAACCAGAAGAACGTCCAATCTTGTTTCTTGATTGAGTAGAAATCCATCTTTGGGTCGTCGCTCCGCGCCTCGGTGCATCTCTGTGATGGGTAAATCCCCATAAAAAAGGGACAACTTTCGTGTAGGGATGTAAGCGAACAGGTCATATTTTTCTCTTCGACTTCACTAGCGCTCGCCTCTCCTGTTCAGTCGAGCTACTTTGGTTCCTCTCGCTATCGCTCGACTTCACTAGCGTTCGTCGCCTGCGGATCACCTCTCCTTCCAACATAAGTTGAGCTACTCGCTACGCGCCTCGCGAGCTATGCTCTTCGCTACGCGCCTCATGCACTGAGTTGTAGCAAAGGAGACATGGATGCTGACTTTGCCTTGCCCGATTCTTCGATTATTGGCGCATGCATTCCTTTTCTGCCCTTATGACTGGCTGGACCCCGCCTATACCCTATTACACGGGAAGAACTCAAGCAGCTTGCCCATTTGACTTCCCTCCTGACATATCTTTTCTGATTGCCCAGCTTTCAATTTCAAACTAGCTTGCTCGGAGAGGAAAGCGGAAGCTAAAGCTCTAATGAAAAGAGAGGTTTTTCTTCGAAAACTATTACTGCAGATCGACATCTGAGGTTTTTCTTCCTAGGCTGTGACGCTTCCTGTTGAGTACACAATGTTGACTTGAAGTTCGTACGAGAAAGACAATTCTAAAGAATGGGACTTCAGCAACTTTTTGAGATTCTATTCTTTAATATAGCATCAACATAACAAGAACATTCTAAAGCGATATAGGCATTTATCCCATCCATCAACCGAGAAAAACACCTGCGTTACACTAACTAGGAGCGCGCTTCTTTATTCAAAACAAAAATACATTATGAAATGAACCCACATATAATAGAAAAGTGGGGCTGGTCTGCTCATTCTTTGTGTTCGTACATTTTCTTATTATTGCAATACAAAGAACACCTCCACTATACTAGTGATGGAGGGGATTCGCGCCGGACAAGGCGCTTCGAACCATAGAATACTGTTGCAGGAATGTTTGGCAGCCTCGGAACAGAATTATGCTGCTTGCTGGGCCCTGATGGTGGAACTGGCATTTTTGGGGGGAAGAAAGCGGCCCCCTTTTGCGGCAGAGTGGGCAGCATCGCTTTCCCTCGTGTAGCTATGATGCCATTCAGAAACAAGAAGAAAAAGCAGTATTTCGCGGATTCTTGCCATCACTGGAAAAGAAATTGAGCTGTAGGCATCAAGGTAAGCGAGATTCTATACTGCTGCAGAAGCGGAATCGAAGGGGTTGGTTGCAAGAATCAGTCCCAGTTAGAGTTCTTTACAAGCTCGAAAGCGAGTGCCCGATAGTATTATGTATCGAGTGAGATCAACTAGGGACCTGCCAGAAAGATTGGTTGCCAGCTTCTAAGGTCCCTACTATGTTAGAAGAAAAGAAGCCAGCACTTCGGAATTCTCTTCTGTACCATCACTAAGCGCGTCGTAATCCGATACACGTTCACCAATTTACCGGCTCAGCATTTTCGGAGGTAAAGCATAGAGTTCACAAACCTAACGGCGGACAGAGGGGCTTGACTCACTGTTCATATCGAGAGATGATGATTGAGTAAACGAAGTAGCGGGAAGGAGTGGCTGGATTGAATCTTTGACCTACCTTCTTTCAACCTTAGGATTCCCCTCTGATAGTACTCGAATTCCCTGATTCAAGTAATTACGTATAGTTGAGGCTCGAGAGACCAACATAGGTTACCCGATCCCTCACTAAAAAAGAAAGTGGGGGTAATTGAAAATAGAGAAAAGATTTAGAGCCTTTCTTCCCTTCTTGCTTGATGGCATTGAATGGGTATCGTATAATGACCCCAGAAAGGCTGCCCTTACTCTATCTGTCCTATCAAATGAACATGCGTCCAATACCGAGTACCAACCTTTAGAGTATAGAAGTTGGTGGCATTTGGTTCGTGTCGTATTCCCTATGGGGCGAATTCGTTCATCTCTAGTACTGAAGCTGGAAGGGGTGCTTTCTTTTCAACATGAGAATGTTTACTCTTTCTTATCCCATTCCCCCACCCTTTGGTTGAAAAGGGGCATTCCGCCTGAGGTAAAAACCCCGGAGGTGCCCAACTCTTCTCGTTTTGCTGCATCAAAGGTGTCAGCCCTTCAAGTTGGAATTGTTGGTAATGGGGAAGAGTTCCTGTCGTACCGTAACCCTTACTTCATACTAGCTTACTTTCTCCATCTTAGGCTATCTCGCTTTGCCGAGTTCGATTACCTATGTTGTGTTGAAGGGATATCTAGTTGACTCAGAGATTCATCTTTGAACGTACATTGGTCTCTTTCCCTCGTTTGAGGATAGGCTATAAACAAAGCAGGTTTAGCGGAATGCGTCTATCTATTTTGGTTTCGATTCACTAGAAGCCTTTTAGGTATTCCTCTATACGGTGACCTGATCTCCCTTGTTAGCATTGATTCATTCACTGTCCTAAGACGCTTTGAGCGGGAAGGAGTAACTCTCAGCAGGCAGGGCAGTTAGCCTCACACCCTTTGAAGTATCAAGCTCATCGACCCTCTTCTTGCTTGGGCCCTTAGGGTCGCCACAAAGTGAAAGACGGGATTTTGCCAACTAAGAAAGATTGCTCATAGTATACTCCTTTCACTTTAGAGCAGGAAGGAAGACGCAACCTGGTCCCTAAAAAGTGTAATTCAAGAGCTTCCTTATCGCATTTGCCCATCTTTCCACTCAAAGTGGGATTCTGCTGCTAATCCACCGGGAATGAAGAAAGAATAATGAAAGACAAGTTCGAAGATCCGACTTACGATAGGAACCTTTTCCGAAGGGTGGCGAAGGTTCGGACTTCAGGTTCTTCCAGTGTCTACAGATCCCTTTACGTAGCATCACTTGAGGAGTTCATTCCTACGCAGCACACCTTCCTTCCATCGTCTGATCTCCTCCTGAGACTGATGATCTTCCTAGGATACTGTCGTAAGCCGCAGCCACAGGATTAATGTGGAAATGGCAAGTACACACTGTGCACCACGATCTTGACATTGCGAATGACTTATCTACCCTAAGCACCTGAATCCTCTAAGGCTAGAGGTAAAACCCCCACCGGAACCGGAGGTTGTGATAAACAGCGCTTGGCTTCCTTCCAATGTCGGCAGAAGAGTCCTCACCGGAAGCTTCTCCAGATCCGCCATCCACAAGAAATGCTTTGGCACAATGTGGAACCTGACCTTGCTGATATAAGAGTGAGAACCGGAGAAGATCGAAAGGTCGTCAACGGCGAAGAGACTGTCATATTGTGATTCTTCACAAGCTCGGCCTATTTCACTTTCGCTAGGATGCTGAAGCCATTGTTACGGAGACGGAGCATGCCATCTCTGAGCATCCATCAGGTCCATGATAATGCACCGAGCCGGAAGGTGACCAGAACGATGATCTGGATGGAAGGGGAAGGAGACACGTAGGATGAACCGAGAGAAGCCATTCTATAAACCATTATTCCCAGCCAATTCACTCTACATCGGGAAAGTCATCCCTTGCCCTTTCTCCGAGCTTCGATCTCCCATCAGCAAATGGTCTGCTTAGTCATTCTTTTTGAGAGCGAATTCCCTTCTTCCTTCCCAGTTACGATGAGCGTAGAAAGCTCCTTGCTTGCCATTTTCATCCTTCCTTTAGTGATGCTTTCAGGTTTTCTCAAAAGAAGTACGAGGATTCTCTCTTTGGAAATAGCATCCGGGGTTTACCTAGGATACTTCTTCTTCCGAAAAGAAGGCAAAGTCTCATACTGATAAGAATCCCCTGTACCAAGCAGTCCTTTCACCTGACGGCAATTGATATAGCGCCTGTAGCTGGATTGAATGGCCTTTTTCTTTCTATATAAATAAAGAGATCCGGTCAAACCCTAGTACGAGTATTCAAAACCCGAGGCCGGTTAGCGAAATTCTTTGGACCCAAAAAGGGCTAAATTGCCAGCTAAGAAGAAGATCATGCTACAAGAAAGGTTTTGGCTCAGACCAGACTTGCTTTTATCCGCGTTGGAAGCTCGAGAAAGAATACGTATTTAGAGCGAATAGGCTAGAAAAGATGTCGAACTGGTCAAGCTTACATCATCTAATAGAAAATGATCAATGTCTTGATTGAAGACGCCGAAAGAATAGCTTCAGCCCTAGTGTACAAGGTTCCAATCAGACCCGTTTCAGTCGGTATAAAGGTGGAACCAATCCCAGTAGAAATAGAGAGCCTTTTAGCAGCTCTTTGGCTTAGCCACTTGATGAGACAACCAAAGACGAGAAAGCCTTAGAAGGATTCCCGAATACTAACGATCTCAGGCGACTAGAAAGCCAACAGAAGGGGAAGTCCACCGCAGAGCTCCGGTTCAAACTCGGCGAAACCTCTTCCCAAGAAATACATTAAGAACTGTCACTGCTCACTATCTTGCTACAGGTGCTACCTCTTAAAAGCTGCTCTGAGCGATGACCCTATATATAGAAGTAGAACAAGGGAAGGTGCGAGTGTAGTATACGAAACGAGCCTAAGCTAGCGAGCTTTAGCTTTCATGCTCGCTTCAAGTATGAAGCTCGTAGAATACCTGTAGCGAGCCTATTCGAATCTTTACAAAAAGAAATGGTCATGATCGATGAGCGCCTCGAGCAACTCTTTTTTCGCCGCTTACCGTTCGCTTTGAAGATGCATGCTACTATATATTGAATATTGACGAACAAGTCACTCAGGAATAGACGGAGAACTTTCCCTTTGCTTACTGGACAAAGCTCAACCATTACTAGCAAAGCACAGCGCCAACCTTGATCATAGGCCGGTGAGAGCATATTGAATTTCTTAGCTCAGAAAGAGGCACAAACCTGAACCAGGGCAAAACAAACTTCCAGTCCTGGATATCAAGGCTATCGCTTTCAACCGGGTTGGTTCCAACCCCCGCCTCAATCCATCAATGGTAGTTCGCCAGGCCCGATCTCACTATTGTTTGGGGAGTTAGCATCATCAATCTATCTGGTAGTTCGCTTCAATCATCAAGCTTGCCACTACTCTATTCCGCCTTCCGAAACGGTACCACGAGAAAGATTTTTTGAAACGGGTGCATACGTTGCTGTACTCCTCACCTATGTCTTTCATCAATTCACAAAACTATGCTACCAGAGCAAGCTTTGGTTATGGTTTAGCCCTATTATCTAGTGAAACTCTCCTGCCTGCTCCTCTCCCAGAGGTCGAGCCCCTCTTTCGGGAAAAGCATGGAAGGAAAAGCGGATTTCGATGCTCGGTAGGGAAGGAAAAGAGAGAATATCTGTGCCGGTGGACTCCTAGCTCTAAGACTATTGAAGCAAGCAATGCCAAGTACAAGGGGAAGGAAGCTTTTCTTTCCCAGGTCTAGACTAGTTATCCTCTATAATAGAAGAGGCCTAACCCAGAGAATAGTGGTTTGGGCTATAGCCTAATCAATCCCATCTTGTTCACGAATTTAGTATCCCTTTGTTCCAGCCCAGTCTCAAGATCTTTCATTTCAGTTCTTTAGCTCTAAGGAGGTTTCTTTTTGGCTTTCTTCCCCTTCCCCCGAGCCTGCTAACTACAGTGCTGGATGGTGGGCGTGAGCATATATGAAATCAATCTCAAGTATTGGCATAGGTACCGCCCATGGGAATTCCTCTTTCTCGCTCCACCTTCGGATTCTGCCTTGAGCATTTCGCTACTGAACTAGATCTTCACACTGCTAGATCGAGATGATCACACAAAAACCTGGATCGATGAAATAAGCCTATCTTGGACTAAGACTAAATAAGTAGGGCTCCGTTCGGGCCTATCTTTTGATAGTCCCTGAACTCGCATTCGTCTTGTCCTTCCTGATTCACCCCATTCGAGATGAGCTAATGAACTTCTGAACTCTTTTCTTTTAGAAGGACAGATACACTTCGTCGCTTTCCTCACTCCTGCGCCTGAAGTATAAAGATTCAGGAGGTAAGCCTATCAACCGCATACTAGTTCAAAGGAGAAGCTTAGAGGACACCTGCGATGAGGACTTCGAAACTCTTTTCTCAGTTTAAGGCTTCGTTGCCCCGTGAGCTACTTACTTTCTTTCACTATTTCTTCCTTTGAGCAAGGCAAGTGCAGATGATAGAAGAACGAACAAAGGATTCAGGCCCGACTCCAATACTTGACGGATAGAAGTCCCCACTTGATTCAGCTTGAAAGCGGAAAAGAAGCGACTTGAACACTTCTTCCAGCCCCCAGCCGGAATGCTTTCACGCCGGAGTCCCGCAAAGAGAATCAATGGAATAGGTTGCAAGGCAAGCATAAACTTCTGCGGGCAGAAGAAGAAGTGAAATGGTCTAAGTTTGATTTGCGGAAGGAGTATATCAACTCTAGAGAATACTGCAGAACTCGCAATGGCTTACAGTAGGTCTGCTTAGGGATAGAGAACTACAATTGGAAGAGGTCCAGAAGAAGAATGAATTGTTGGGGGCTGGCCGGAGGGACAAGAGAGATGAAACCTCCTACCAATCAATCTATTCCCAAGCCGTGGGTTACTTGCCCTGCTTAGGATGCCTTTCTATCCATTTACGCAGCAGATAGCAGCCCAATTAGGAGCTCTCAACCATCGTGCTTCTAACCCATTCTTGATCCGTTGTGGCCGGCCTCCCTACCTGCCAAAGGAGGGGCCGGTCCACCTATCAAAAAACAAGAGGACTCTGAGCTCTCTATTTGAGTTAGCCCTGATCGCTCGCTTATCATACGCTCAACCCTTGCGCATTTGAAATCATTAAGCAGTTCATCTCCCCACACCCTGACTTTCAGGCAATCTGACCTGGCTGAAGCAACCTGACTCTCTTTTCGTGCCGGGTGAGAAAGGTATTCTGAGAGCAGCGAGCTGGTTACTGCTTGAAGTCGAAGTTTCACTCCCCGAAGAGGATTGATGCCCGACCATTCCTTATTCAGGTTTGGACTAAGGGTAACCGATCAACAAAACGGGGATAGGCCGACATCCGACTTCCCTGGATCGGCACTCGCAGGGGTTGGCAACTAAAGATCTGAAGATCTTCCTTACTTATAGGATTGATATGATCAAATAGTGACTTTAATATATACATCACCCATCTTCAACATCCCTATGGGGCTAAGTTCTAGATGATTAATCAATGGAACGAATTACTTACTTGAAAGAGTCAGTTTCACTCGGTACTTCTACCGGGACTTCTACTTATTTTGGACAAGCGGCGATTGAAAGAGCATTCCCTCTAGAGCAAAAGAAAAGACAAATAGAAAGCTTCGAACTTTCTTGGAGACCCTTCCCGCAGGTGGCTCTGACTGTGACAGAAATGCCGCTACTTGACGCTCTCATGGCTCACTCCTACACCGTTCGAGAGCCATACCCATGCCTCTCACTCCTACACCGTTCGAGAGCCATACCCATGCCTCTCTCTCTACTTCTAAACAAGGAAATGAAAGAGAAAAGAGGCTCTTACAATACCTTTCTTTACCTATCGGGGGATTCTAAGTGAAGCCTTCCTTACTTGCTCTTTCGAGAGAGTGACCTACTAGTTGTAGGGCACGAACGATACTGAGCTATTCCTCTTCGTTGTTAGCTAGTAGGCAGCTATTTCTCTATGAGTGAATGCAGCTACTGGCCTTGGAATCCCAGATCTCTTTCCTGCGGATTTTGCTCTCAGGACAAGAAGCTCGGGAATCCCAATGAGATGGCGGCGGCAACCAAGCCCTCAAGAGAGCTTCAATCCTTGCTCTCTGTAAAGACCCTATGAAATGAAGGTTTCCCGAATGTGTCACCCGGGGCCCCTGTCACCGGCTTTCTGCCGCCAGTGCCTTCTCGTGGGTACTAGTGAGCAAGCATTCTTTCTATTGGTCAGCCTTCAGTCCTCATAGCCGCCCTTCCAATACCTGATGTACCTTTTATCCATTCGAGTAAATGCAAAGACCCAACTATCTGGGCTGAGATGGCTTCTGCTTCTGATCTAAGAAAGAAGAGTCAAGATCAGTCTCACTTAGCTTCTAGGAAGCTAGTTTGCATTCCTTTAGAATAGAGACAGTACGCTTTCACTGGTTATATCATAATACCCGTGTCAAAAGGAAGACTCCCCCAAAAACTCCTAAATCCAGTATAAGCTACTTAAGGGGAGTTAAACGTCCCGCCATTCCTTACTTTAGGCATGAATGGAGGTTGGGCCGCCCTTATTGAATACTAAGGCCGCTATTCCTTCCTTATCAGGAATAGGATAAGCCCGATCCTCTCTCCCTAGTGGAACATAGGAGCCTAAGATTCCAGGCTGCTAGATTCATGGTGTTGATTTTGAGAAAAAAGTTTGAAGAAACCGGTTGCAAGTCAATTTCCTGAAAGAGAAGTAGTTGAAAAGTGCCTTTTTTTAGTACTTTTGGCACTAGGGTGGGATAAAAAAGAGCATTTTTTCTTGACCTTGCTTAGGCGACCCGTATGGGTCGGCTCGACTGAGTTGGAGAGAGAATTTGGGGTTGAGAACTTTTGCCCCTAGGGTTTCATAAAATTTTCCTTTTTTCAATGACCGTGCTTAGGGAAAATGTGGTTTCTAACTTTTCGGATAAAAAATCTCATTTCACTTCGCTGTCGCTCGCCTTGCTTTTTCTATTTCTTTTCAGTCTTCAGCATCAAACTCGATAGTGGTTTTTCCCCATCTAGTTTGCTAGATCTCCTTTGAACAGGTTCAGGCTTCGCTTTCTCTCCGGCTGTAGAGAAAGCACTTCTAACAGGCACTTTCATTAGGTTCTCATTTCCACCCAACCAAGGAAAGAAGAGCCAAGTCCCCAGGGCGAGAGAAAGTACTAGGTCGAAGGAGAACTTCCCCCTTGACTTAAAGGAGACGCGTTTCTTCTTTTCTAACGGGAATGGACTCAATATGTGGAGCTAAAGCCCCTTGTTCTTTCCTAACCACAGAGTTACGAAGGCAAGTCAAGCGTTAGTTAATAGACCGACCGGCGAGATACCGGTATTCGGTAGGAAGAGTTCATCGGCAGGTGCTCAAGTGAAGTACAGTACTTGAAGGTTGAATATCTCCCTTCGGTTTTTGGCATTTTCTCCCTGAGGGGAAGAGGTGGCCGTTAAGACACCGAACACGTTAATCGCTTTAACCGCAAGTGCACCGAGGAGAGAAAGAAGCTCGTCTGGTCTGTAGCTGCAGGTGCGCTGATCGAATGGACTACTAAGGAGAATGCACCGATTGATACATATTTCTTCCGGAAGAGGAAGAACTCTCCTATCTTCAATGCTAGAATCCACTGAATGAAGCCTACTACACATACCGTAACCTGTTCATAGTACTCTCCTAGGGGAATCACCTATACTCCATGGGAAACTCATGGCCTACCCTTACCAATCCTCTTATACCGTTTCTATTGAGGAGATATTCTAGTTACTACTATAGCTACGGGTCAACCCTATCCCGCCCCTTATCTTGTTGGACTAAATATGTCCCCTGTTGAGGTTAGCAGCTAGGGCTCGTAAATCACCGACCTAGCCCTATTTCTTATTTCTTGCTTGGTTTGTGAGAAAGGACTGCAATCACCGAACTATTCATTATTCATGAATGTTCTCCGGCCTTTCGGTCTATTAACGCTTAACAGCCCCTGGCCTTTCAATAACAGTTGAGGAGAGAATTCCGTTTCATAATACCGCTAGAATGCTTGAATGCAAATACCGAATGTATTCTTAGCTCTTTTTAGCTCGTAGATAATGCTTTAGCGGTTAGCAGCCGAGTGGACCTATCCCTATTGTTTGGCCGATTGATTGATTAGCTCAGGAACTAACCACTGTAGATGGGCTGCCGATTGACCGGGTGAATAAACTACTGCCTTTTTAGTCCTGTTGATGACCTATGGATAAGGAAAGAAAGACCTTGATTCTCCTGGTACAACGAGTATTGTATTGATCTTCCCAACAACAGGGATTCGTCCACGCTTTCTATTGACTGGCAGTATGAGAGGCATTAGTTCGTTCGTGCTATTTGGATTTGGTAATCCAGGATTTCATACTTTACAAGAGCCAATCACACTATGACTTCTCGGTGAATCCCACTAGCAAGGAATTCCTCGGACTTCTTTCTGCGCCTCTACTTTACGAACTCTTTCGACACTAGGCTTACCCCTTCCTTTCGGATAAACAACTCAGTAAAGAAAGCACTTCACTCAAGCAAACTAGACTGTATACCTATGAAAAATTCATAGATTATGGCAAGGCGAGCGATAGCGAAGTCTCAGAAACAAAGGCAGCAGAACAAGAGCAGCCTGGCGAAGAACTCGGTAGCTCAGAACAAATAGCTCAACAACTTCGCTATCGCTCGCCTTGATCCCTACATTCATCACGAATGAAGCGGGCATCAGTGAACTCTTCTTTGTCTGTCTGATTTAGCAGATCTCTTTTCAAATTTCAAAGAGGTCAACAGCCAGGAAACTTGAAAGGACACGCTTTCAGACCTCAATAGGCAATCCGGAACTAAACGTTGCTTTTCGTGCTATCAGTTTGAACGGGATGTGCACCGGGGAATTAGACTTCTCGCCTCTCCAACTCAGTCGACTTCACTAGCGTGACTTACTTACTGAAATACTTACGCTTCGCCTATTTCTATTTCTATTTATATAGGCTCAGCTCTACGCCTCTTCGCCTATTTCTAGTTGCTCATCGACCCATACGGGTCCCCTGCGGATCACCTCTCGCTACCAGCCTGCCTCGTAGAGCTCTCTCCTGAGGAACCTATAGATCCTTCCTCCTCTCCCAGCGACTGCCTTCCTCTTCTTTCGCGAGGTAAGGAAAGCCAAGGAATTGGGTTTGGGACAAGCACAGGAAATCCCCAGACTGAAACGTTGACCTTCCGTATGGCATAGAAAGACATTAGATCAAGGAAGTTGAAGTCCTCAGAAAAGAAACAAGCAAACAAATTTCGACTCATAATCGGGAGCGGATAAGCAGATAAGGTGCTCAGAGTCTGGTTGTCCCTTTCGGGCTGCTAATCACAAGAGGAGGGGATAAGAACGAGATCTTTCAATCTTTTGTGCTGTTCTGTCCCAGTTGAGACTCTTCAATCGAACCCGGCTTTGCCTACGAAAAGGACTGATGCTTGGTCCACGCGGGCGAGCCCCGGTGAGTACTTCCCGGCATCTACAACCTATCTTTCCCGGCCGGCGAAGAACCCTCAAAAATGATGCTTTCGCAGGGCTAGTTCGCAAGGCTGGCTAGTTAGGTGCCCATTATCTTCTCTATTCCGCGGATTCCACTCCGTCCAAAGAAATGGACTTCTAACCAAAAATGGTTGACTGAAAGACGTTGGGAAAGCGCTCCCTCCTCAAAGGCTTATGGTAGACCCTTTCGATATGGATAGGCCCTATTGGATTGGAATGAAGCCATAGTGTGAGTTGGTCACCCCGCATATCTCTTCTCTGGTCGAGAAAGAAAATGGTTTGGATATGATGGAGTCCTCTCCCGAGGAGTGAAGCCATAAATAAGTACAGGTTCAACAAGAGCGGCTACGTGGCTTACTACTCAAGATTTTTGAAAGAGATAGTACCCTTGTTAATAGACCAAGAGTGCCATCAAGAGGTTCGATGGAATTGAATCCTCGACAACTTCTACAACTATTATGTTCTAGTTAGATTCTTCTTCTTCTCTTTGACTAGACTAGACTAAACTAGACTATGTAAGACCTACCTTGCCCTTTTGAATTACGCATATATGTGCCATGTCTCTTTCTCCATCAGCTCTGGCCCAAGGTCTTGGTTCATGTGATGCAGCTCATGCCAATTCTTCTGAGCTCTTTCATCCCTCTCCCAAGAAAGGAAGAGTAGGCTTAGCTCTATACCGGTCGGGAGACTGACTTCCCTCAATTCCATAGATCCTCTCCTATTCTTTGAAGGAATCTTATTCCATAGAGGTCTAAAACAAAACATTCTGAATGCGGATCCTCTTAGCACTCTTTTATCCCGACCGGATAATCAGAGCTTTCACTTCCTAGACTTGAAGTCAAGCCAGCCAATGAGCTAATGATGACTAGCCTTTGATTGAATGGAAGGCCGGGCGGAATGCGAATGCGAGAACAAGGAAAACAAAGAAGTGAAGATCTCACATCTGAGCTTCCTATTCAATCAGTCAATACAGACTGGGGAAGAAATAAGAAGCTTCAAAGTCTGCTTTCCGTGGTTCTTCTATCTCTATCTTCCTCACTTGCCGTTGTTGCCATTGATGGAGTTTAAGCCATTTCTTTCGAGTACTTGAACTTGCTCTTCTTTTAGTTGAGTTAGTCGTCAAAGTCTTCCGTGAAATTACGTAAATGAAGAGAGTTCAGTAAATGCGTATAGAAAGAGTTCAGTCGGCCAGCTTTTCATCGAAGATTCAGAAAGGCTCTGACAAGACCAACATCCTAACAACCGACCGATGCTAAACCTATTTATGAAATAGTGAAGCAAATAAGAAGCAAGGGCAATCTCGAGTGTTGATGCGGTTCAAGCAAATTTGAAAAAAGAAGATTGGATCAGCATGGGTGTTGGCTCTGACTCTATACATAAGAGGTTGGACACCAACCCCGCCCTCTACTGCATAAGCTACTCCGAAAACGGAGACTTCAGAGTATAGGGATGAATCCCCTAAGAGCAGCGCAAGCAAGAATGAAAAGACAACTCACTGCAGAGCCCCATGGGGCTTTGAGATCACGATTCACTCTAATGGAGTTCAATTCAAAACTACGAAACTTGAACAAAGCAAGAATAATAGCAACCCTGTGGGAATGGTTTAGAAAATATGCATTTGATTTGTATCCCAATGAGGGTGCCGCGAGAAACCCCCAGACCGAGAAACCACATCTGTCTTTGGAAAGTAGCCCTAAGATGCTGCAACAAGACGAAGCCTTGAGGCGCCAACAAGAAGAAATTGAAGCAGATTTTAGGCGCCTAGAAGAAGCCTCTCGCGCTTTTTACCAAAAACAAAATGAAGCAGAATTTAGGCGCCAAGAAAAAGCCTGGGCGTCTGCGGATTGATCTATGTTTTAGAGAGCTGTGTTTCGGAGAATAGGTTGCTAATTCGGAGAATAGGTTGTTTTCTCGGAGAATAGGTTGCTAATTCGGAGAATAGGTTGTTTCTTTCTTTTTTTGTTTCTTTTGTTTCTTTTTTTGTTTCTTTTGTTTCTTCTTTCTTTTCTAGTTGAAGTCCGAGTTCGAGTTGAAGTCCGAGTTTGAAGTCCCTCAATCGTCTCTTGCAAGAGATGGGATTGCACTTTCTTTCCTTGTGATCGTCTTTTTCTCAATACCGCAACCGCTTGGAAGCTCTCGAGGAAACTGAGTCATTCCATGTTTTCTCTCCTTTTCTCTGAGATAGAGAGAGAGATATAGGAAAGAGATAGAGATAGATAGGTCCCCTTTTCTCTTTCGAGAAAAACAAGTTTGATAGCTAGCTAAAAAACCAGATACGAGAAGACTGAGAGTACAGTACCCCTGATAGTTCGTGCTTCTCTTCAAGTCTGAGGCAGATCGGATCTACTTTATATACCAGATTTCGGTTTCGGAAATCTTGAGCGACTTCATCAATTGAACTATGATGCTAGAGCCCCTCCGGCCTAGCGCCCAATATAGGCCCTAGGATAGGCGCCGGAACGCTCTTTCTTCATGTCAGTATGTCAGTGAGCGTGAGCAAGAACGCTCTTTCTTCATGTCAGTATGTCAGTATGTCAGTAAGAACAGAGCAAGAACGCTCTCAACCTCCCGTTCTGTACGAGCCGGAAGCTGCAACTGCAAGTCCGACCTGGCCTAGGCGAGGTCTTGTGGGGCCAGAGGATGCTCGACATATAGTTTCTAGGAATATAGGAGAGGGCACGAAGTGGGCTCGACTGAAGGACTGAAGGAGAGGGGACCGGTAGGTCATACTCGACTGACAAGGGGAGTTTGCTATCTTCATTTCGGGGTGAGTCTGAAGTCCAAAGAAATTCTTGAACGGGGAAGAAGAACACAACGAAAAACCAAGGGAATAGGTGGGAATAGAAGGCGCGTGGGACAGGGGCGGGTATGAACCGGGCAATTACTTACTGAACCATCAAGTTCAGAAATGATATCCCGATCTGGATAGTCCAGATTTTCCCTTTGGCCAAATTCTCAGTTAGCTATCATATCAGGGAAGAAAAGGTTCAAATGTTTTTGTGCGTAGTTTGTTCATAGGCGATCTAGTTGGTGCTTAGTCTGTCGACTCTACCCCCGAATCGAGATTCAGTCTTTCTCGTGTGAATGACTAGTGTGGGCCGCATGGAAAAAGAAGAGGGCCGTGACCCGAAGGGCCCGAAGGCGATATGGAGTGAGAACGATCGGGAGCTTGGAGACAGAGTCGGTGAGCCATTGGCGACCCGTAGGGGGAGAGAGACGAGAGAAGAAGGAGCAACCCGAGTCGATACGAAAAGGAGCACCGAAGGGGACCGCCGCCCTTGCGCCTAACCCTCGGCTCCTCACCGAGGGGTCGATGAGCCGCTAGGCGAAGGGGATAGGTAGATGGATGAGCTATAGAGAGGTCGACGAAGAAGGGGTTGCCTACGTCTCCTTCTTACCGAGAAGTATGGATCGATCCGTAGGCGGACTGGAAGGAGAGAGCCGATAGGCGAAAGGAGAGGAGGCGAGGAAAGAGGAAAAGAATCCGGATGCTACCTCCCTCCATGCAAGGAATTGGGGAAACTAGTGTCTAAAGCTTGAATCTCGCCCTCTCCTACGACCACTTGCTCGATTCCCATCAGGAGTCATTGCCCGCCTACACCTAGATGACTGTCTGACTTCCCTTGGGAGGTTAGGAATTGGGCTCTTCCTCATCAATCTTCTCTTTCTGACTGGTCTAACCGATCAACACTTTTTGCTTCGGGCCGTTATCTGTTTACCTTTCTTCATCAGCAGCAGCGGCTTAGTCAAATCCCCTTGAATCAAACCCTTTGAGCTTGAGAGTGAACCCTTGAATCTGAATTCCCAAGTTTCGGTACTGCCAAGGTTGAAGATCGCTAACTAGCTCACTCACTCACTCTCACTAGCTCACTAACTAGCTCACTCACTTACTGTAACTCTCACTCACTCACTCTAAGCTAACTAAGTGGGCTAGTCCATTCCATGAGAAGTAGGTAGGCGATGATCCCTCACTCAAATCCATGAGAAGTTTGCTTCACTCATTTCTCCCTCAAATGGTTGTTCTTCTCTTTCCTTGTCAGAAGTAGCTCCTCATTGTTGTTAGGAGTCTTTCTTGTGAATGCTTCTCACCATCCTGTTCGGAAAGTGTTCACTTGCCAGTAATAGAGCTAGGGAAGGGAGGAAGCCACTGAATCTGACCAGTAGAGCTAGTAGACCTCCTTCTCTGCCTGACCAGTAGTAGAGCTAGCCTCCTTCTCTGCCTGACCAGTACAGTAAGTAGTAGAGCTAGCCTCCAACTCTGCCTAACCAGTAGAGCTAGGGAAAGGAAGCTAATGAATCTGCCTAGTAGAGAGGAAGCTACTGACTCTGCATGACAAGTAGAGTAGAGCTAGGGAAAGGAAGCTACTGAATCTGCCTAGTAGAGCTAGCCTCCTTCTCCAACTCTGCCTGCCTGACAAGTAGAGCTAGGGAAGCTACTAGCTACTGAATCTGCCTAGTAGAGCTAGGGAGGAAGCCACGTTCCGACCAATTCGCCTTGCTTGAAAAAGAGGAGAACTTCTGTTTCGGATTGCCGATCGGATAGGAACTCTGCTTTGGTCGCACCTCGTCGTTACGCGCTTCATGCTCTTCCGAAAGGTGAAGTGGCTCCATGCTCTTTTCTTTCTTCTTTCTGTCTAGGTAGTTCTCTAAGGAGACGGCTCCATGCTCTTTCTTCTTCCGATTCCGAAAGGCTCCCTGGCTCGTCTATTGAACTATGTCAATTCCTGTGTTCAATACCGATTCGACGGAGCTGACCTCTTTCTTTTGCCCTACCCGTGTCAGTCAGCTGGCATGTCATCTCTGCTCTGAACAATTTGTACTCTCTACCGGCTCAGCTCTACTTTACCTTCTTCCTTTACGCCCGGGCCATTCGCTTATCAGCTCTACTTTTGTACTGCTGTGTGCCATCACTATCATCTCCTGCTGTGATTACCCATATACACAATCCAAACGACCAGCAGCTAATGTGTCAATAGAAAAAAAGAAGGGGTTGCTTAAGAAGGTGCCAAGGGTTCTCTCAGAAAGAAAGAAGGTAGAGAAGAAGGAACAAAGAAGGTGCCAAGAAAGAAGGGGAGCTTCTCTCAGAAAGAAAGAAGGAAGGTCAGAACAGAATCTCAGAAAGAAGGAAGGGAATCGGTGCCAAGAACAAAGAAAGAAGGAGAGCTTCTCTCAGAAAGAAAGAAGGTCCAGAATCTCAGAAAGAAAGAGAAAGAAAAGGAGCGCGCTAAAGAAAGAAGCAAGGTTTCTGTTTCTAAACAAAGAAGGTGCCAAGAACAAAGTGGGTTCGCTTGTTCAGGTAGCGAAGACAGACAAAAAGAAGGTGCCAAGAGAAGAAGAAGGAAGGGAAGGAGACAGAGCAGCAAAGCGGTCAGGTAAAAGTACCCTACCAGCCTGGGATGTAGTGAGTCAACGCATAGATCTAGATTGCTCTGACTCTTCCACTTTTGATTCTCTATGTAGCTATGGGGAAGTTCCATAGCATAGATAGCAACGCCGCTTCCTATGGGATGTTTCGGGAGTCCGGACATATGCGAGACGTAGCAGCGACCCTTCATGCAGCGGATCCTCTTTCTAAAGATCATGGAGCTCACAGTCAACCAAACACGTTGCTGAAGCGGCTGTTGGGCAACGAGGGGGAAGGAGAATTTCGCATTGTACAGAAGTACAGAAGTTTGGGCAACGAGTGGGAACGAGTGGGGAGACTTGACTTTCGCATTGTACAGAAGTTTGGGATAAGACAAGGCTTGGAAGCAACAGCGCCTATCTCTTTCTATTCTCTTATGCCTATCTCTTTCTATTCTCTTATGCATATCGTTGCTGCTCCAGGTAGTGCTCCTCTTTTCTCTTATCCACGCAGCTACCAGCGCCTATCTCTTTCTTATCTTATCCACGCATAAGGTTGCTGCTAGTGCTCCTCTTTTCTCTTATCCACGCATATTCCAGGTAGTGCTCTTGGCTACTGCTTGCTTCTTCTCTACTTGTAGTGCTCTTGGCTACTGCTTGCTTGGGACATTCTCTCTCTACTTACGGCTCTCAGCGGCACCCTCATTCTATCATAGATCGTAACAAGCTCTCAGCGGCACCCTCATTCTACCATAGATCGTAACAACCAGGCCCAGCTCGAAGATATGACGAAAGAACCGGACAAGAAAGAAGGCCGGTCTCGAAGATATCTAAGGTCAGAACCGGACGAGAAAGAAAAGAAAGAAGGATCTCTCTTTCTCAGAACCGGAAGATATCTCAATAGAAAGGAAAGCTCTCGCCTACCTAATTCCAAGAAGAAAGCTCTCGCCGCCTAAGAGATTGAAAGATAGACTCTTGGATAAGTGATGGATAAGTGAAATAGAAATCTCATTGACTTGAACTTTCCTTGAAAGGAATCACCTAAGAGCTAAAGCTAAGGAATCACCTAAGAAGAGAATTCCTCGTCTCTTCGTCTCTTCTTCTTTTCTTCTTCGAACGAAGCCCTAGCCTAGCGCCTACTTAGAAACCTATTCTAAAAGAAGCCCTAGCGCCGCCTACTTCCTTTTACTCCTTGATTGCAAGAAGACTCGCCTAAGAGAAGCTAAGAGAAGCTACTTCCTTTTCCTTTCTGACAAGAAAGCTCTCGCCTAAGCTAAGAGAAGCCCTAGCGCCTACTTCCTTCTTTTCCTTTCCTTGATTACTCTTCTTATCAGTTTCTCAGTCGAGCTACTTTGTCACCTTCCGGATCGCCGAAGCTACTTCCTTCTTTTCCTTTCCTTGATTACTCGTCTCTTCTTCTTCTTCCAATGTGGTATGAAGTGAAGCGAGCGAAGTCAAGTCAACCTTTCTATCCCAGGAAACCCGTGGGGGAAGTCAACCTTTCTATCCGTGGGTCTGTCTGTCTAGATAGGGAGAGGATAGACAAAAGAGAGATTCAATGATTCGTGGTCCGGATGCGATTCCATGTTCTCACTAGCAAGCATAGGGTAGATCAAGCCCTGATTCCCTGTATTAGCTTACGACTACTGCTACTGCTACCTTTCGCTAAGCGATGACTGGTCAATTTTCTTTCCTTCTCTACCTTCTTTCTTTTTTCGTTCAAGTCACAAGTCAAATTCAAGACTAAGAGAACCATGCCCATGAGAGATATAGAGCTTCTTCTTTCCCCACTGGCTTCTTTTCCCCATGCCAAGGCAAGAGACGAGTAGGAGTAGTTTTCTTCTTTGAGTAGTTCTTGTTTTTTGAATAACCCATCCCCTTCCCATTCGGGCAGAGGCGTGACTCACCGAATCGCCTTTCTTTTTCTATTCGCCTATCGGCTCATCAGTCATCAGGGGGTTAGATTGAAATGAATGTGAAGGCTACAAAAAAACCTGGACAGATCAAAGATCAGCTTTTTCCTAGACTTCAGATCCTTTCCTCCCTATGACCGCTATCAAAGATCAGCTTTTTCCTAGACTAGAGTCTCAAGCGGGAATTTGATCTTCTTTCTCTTGTTGTGCTTCGGAATTAGGGGAAGCAAAGCTTGAAGAAGTAGTTGCTTTCTGGACAAGCAAGCAAAGAGGGAAGGCGATGAAGGAGGTGAGCGCGACCGGGGGTAGGAGCCGAGGGGAGGCATGAAGAAAGGCGAAGGGGTATGGAAATATGCTCTAGCATCTAGCTAAAGGGCGAGAGGTTAGGAAATATGCTCTATCTAGCATCTAGCTAAAGCGGCTATACTGGAAATATGCTCTAGCTAAAGAAGAAGAAGCGGCGAGAGGTTAGGAAATATGCTCTATCTAGCATCTAGCTAAAGAAGAAGAAGCGGCTAGACTATATACTGGATACTGGAAATATGCTCTAGCTAAAGCTAAGAAGAAAGAAGAGGTTGGGCTTGACTTCACTTTACTGAAGATTCCAAGATAGGGGGGAAGGCTCGTTTAGTAGACAGCAAGCGGAGTAAGCTCAGAGAAAGCCCCTTCCCTTGTGCAATATGAGACCCCTCAACCTTTGATTTGAGTTGAGAAGCCCATTACTCTCTCTAGATAGGCTAACACGCCTTGACAATCTCACTTTCTAAAAGCTTTTTCTTAGAGAAAGGCTTCTTTTCTTGAGTTTGATTTTTGAGAACGGATTCTACTTTCTTCTTTCTTAGGCAGGAGGGGCGCTACCTTCCTTCTTCCTTCAGTCCGCCCTATCTCTCTTCTCTTTATTCACATCTCCTTCCTTTCCCTGATCTCTTTGACTCCCTACATGGATATGGAATGGATGAAAGAAAAGCGGAACCGCTTCTTCTTCTTTTCCGTGACTTCCCTTTCCCTGATCTCTTGACTCCCTACATGGATATGAGCAACCGTGGGATTCTGCTTCTTCAGAGTTAGACGACGAGCCGGAACAACCACTTCTTTTTTGGAACTCCCTAGATAGATAGGAAAGCAAATCTGATTTCCAATGGATCTTGAGGGATCTCTCTTGTTCATAGATCTTGAAATCAAGCCAAGCCTATCTATCTTTCGATAGAAAGAGTTCTCTATCTCCATATCTCTTTATCTCCATATCTTCCTATCTTCCTATGGAATAACCGAACCAACACTGGACACTTCAAGGGCCAACGTTGACGATGTCCCCTGGGTTTTCTTTCTTCAAGAATTCCAAGACAAGTGGGTTGGTCCTGGTTGCTCAAGTCTCTCTCAAGTCTCTCTTTCTTAGTTTGTGAGGCGAAAGGAGAAGAAGAACGGCGATTCGACCATTCCGGCCTCTTTCTTTCTTGATAGCCGCCGATGCTGAAGGTAGGACCCACTTGAGAAGCTAGTCGCCGGAGTAATGCTTTTTTGTTCTTGCGACTACCGCTGGAATTGTCACTGCGACGAGTAATGCTTTTTTGTTCTTGCGACTACCGCTAGAAAGGTCACTGCGACTTGGTGCCTAGTGTGCTCTTGGAGTTTGAGTTTAGCAAGGAGAGAGGAGAGTCCACTGTCAGTGAGAATAGAATAGGAAAGGAAGAATCACATCTGCTTGGAAGAATGTCAGTGAGAATAGAATAGGAAAGGAAGAATCACATCTGCTTGGCTAGCCAACACCAGCAGCAGGGTCACACCACTTGGGAGCAGCATCTTCTTGCTACTGTTTTTCTTCAAAAGCATCTTCTTGCTACTGTTCAAACTTCCTTAACAACTTTTCTTCAGAAGCAAAGCATCTTCTTCTTGCTCCAATATGGCTGACAGCGTTTGTCCCAGTTCCGACTGCTGGAATTGTGAAGGGACGGAAGGGGTAGGAGTGCCCCCAACCGGCTCCACCTGCGCTGGGACCTATACGCAAGGTACAAACTAGGGTCAGGTTGGCTAAAACTAATGTCAAAGTTGGACAACTTAGTGTGAATTACAGATGGGCACACCACTGCTTCGGCTAAGTCGGTTTGTCCCCAAACCGACTAATCGAACGGGAGTGGCCCATTGTTACCTGACTGCTGTAGGTGAAGATCGGCTTAGTCTGATACCATTTGTAAGACCCCCCTCCCGGAACACAACACACGGCACGAGGGGAGTCTTATGCCCGAAATAGCCGCCTTGCGGTAGCACTAACACACGAGTTAGCCTTTACCACAAGACACCTATTCCGCCGGCTACAATCCATATCACAACGATTATGCCAACCCAACCATAACAGAAAAGTAAAGCTAAAAGCAGTCCAGTTCACAGCTAAGTTAAAGTCCAAAAATAGTAGCGGAAGATAACAAGCACAACAGGCTTGCACAAAAGAAACAAGAGTCTAGAAATGTTTTGCCAAACGGCTACATGAAAACACTCACTACTGTCACTGACGGTGCTGATGGCACCACCACCTCAGGTCCTATCATCCGGGCCTGGCTGTCCTGCTGCATAGTCCGTTGTCGCTCTACCTGCGGGGTTTCCTCCTAAAAAGGAAGATGTAGCAACCGTTAGTCATAAGACTAAGTGGCTTCACATCCGCTCCCCCGGCGACTCCTCGGCACCGGGCGGAGAAAGGAATACAGGTACAATATATATACATAAGCAAGTAAACAAGCAGGTGACAGTAAATATGGTGAAGTATAAACTACGCTACACAACTAGCAATTCTACGAATATCAATAATATATAAATGACAGCAGGTATAATTAATCAGAATAGTAACTTAACTTATAAGAGTGCCCATACAAACTTATAAGTTAAGGATCGGCTTAACAGTAAAGTAACTCATCGTATAAGAGTGCCCATACAAACTTATACGATGAGGATCTTGTGTATGCAATGAATGACATGTTATGAATGTTATGATATGACCGACTCATGCGCACGCACATGCAACTTGCAATGTCGACACAGACTAGAAGTTCCCACTTTTCGAGCAGGTAGCTAACCTCTCAGGCGTCGTCCGTCGTGGCCAGACGGCGACAGTGGAGCGGACGTCTCCACTACTAGGTGGTATCACACTACCTATCCTAGGCCCCCGTACGCCTCAACGCTAAGAACACAACAGCGGAGACCTAATTCATAAGAAATAGGATCCCTTGCCGGTCGTAACGGTTTACTATATTCAATTCATTCCTATATTCTATATGAGATCGATCATCTTTGATCTATCCTTTCTTTCCATCGTGAACATATGACATATGAGACTGAAGATTCTATACGTCATTTCCTTCTATATACGAGAACGATTCCGGAACCGGAATCTGAAGACGATACATCATGTCGGTCTATTGTATGAAAGACGTCATTGAAGACTGAACGATTCCATCTCTGACATACGGAATTGAAGACCGGGCCGGGCTGATCAGTCGAGCCTCTCTATCAACCCATTGAAATGGAAATTCAAGAAGATCCTCCGGGAGAATGGCTTTCTTCAGTCTTGATTGGAGAACCTTTTGGTGGTCGGGGAAGGTTTCCTCCGATTCGAAAACAAAGCGCTAGGGGATCAAAATCAAAAGGACCTTGCTAGAAGATCTTGACTATTGAGATCATAAGGAAGCGGACCGGGACAAGAATGATTTGAACTTGGTACGTAGTCGCTTTAGCGAACGAAAGGGTATATAGCGGGCAATGAAGCTTTTCTTCAATTTACTTTGGTCAGCTTGGAGCTCGGACTCAGATCTGATAATCAGTAATGGTTGACCTATGATAATAGCTTATTCTATTGAGTTGAGTGGCCTACTGGGCATCTTGCCTTTCGTCCCATTGATTGAGGGACAGAATCCACTGCTATAGAAGAAGATTCAATTCACTCGCTCGATAAATGAGTTTTGAGCGGACATCTGAGATTCATTTTTCAACCGCTCCTTCACAGTCGCTCCTTTCCTCAATAGGAACTGAACGCTGGCATGACGATTTGCTACTTCTCAGTGCATGAGTAATTCAAAGCGGAAAGAGCTGAATCGTTCGTAAAAAAGAATGGAATGGAGTGAATTGAATAGCTTATGAGTGCACAAGAGCTGATAACAGTCAATAGCTTGAGATTCAATTAGTTATGGAGTTCCGGACTTGCTCTCTGGAGTGCAGGACTCTGGCTCAATGGACGATTTAGGGGCATGAAGGAGATCTATCTCCCTACCTGGTTGATCGTGAATTGATCTGCCCTTGCTTGGTCCACAAATTCTTTGATCTTTCTTCCAAAAAAAGCAAGTTCAAGGCTGGCAGTAGTAGAGCCCTTCGGTAAGCATTCCTTTCTAAAGAGTAGTTGCCCCGCCCCTCTACAGTCTCTCTATGAAATGGAGGTGGGCAAGTGAAGTCAGCTCAGCTGTAGCATGTGAAGTCAAAACTTCAAACCCAAGGTAGAGGAAAGCTCCTTTCAGTTTCTCCGGAATACCAACAATCCCATTCGATTGATTAAAGGATAATCCTCATAGAAAGAATTTCTCACTCACGTAGCTCGCCCATAAAGTAGGAATTCCTGGGGAGGACTCTAGTAGCTCACTTCAGGTTGCTCTTCTTGCATTCCGAAGGTGCGAAGCAAAGCATGAATCATCGGCAGTGGGAAAGACGTCCGTCCCCTCTAGTCTGACCTCCTTTCTATGAGTGAACGGTCTTCTATTCACTAGGTAGGAGTGAATCTCATGGATGGGATAACATAGGAGTGAATGGGATGAATTTCACTATTTGCTGCTCGCTGTCTTGACTCCGCTGAAGCAGCCCTTCAATGCAATGCTTTCTCCTTTTTTCGATACATATTTGACTTTCTTCCCTAAATAGTCTCCTTATATGGAGGTACCCCTATCTACTTTTTTTGTCAGTCAATAGGAGCTTCCTCTAATTGATATAGATATACGAAAGCTGATTACTGGTCATTAACCTATAATGGATGAGGTGTGGTATGCTCGCTTCTATTAGAAGAAGAATACGGGAATAGATCCTCGGTCAACTTATGATTGATCCGTTCGAAGCTCTCGTTAGCTTTTTGTGTCCACTCGAAGGGCTCTATCCTCTGATCTTTGCAAGCGATCTTCTCGCTACTGCTTCAGTAGTTGGTAACTGGAGCTATCAGGCTACTGAAGTTCCTGATGAACCACAGAGAGATCTGCATAAGCAGGCCCGGATTTCAACATCTCCCTCTTTTGTGCTGTGCGAGCACTATGGTTCTTTCCGTAGGTTGATATGCGGACACTACTCTTTCTCTCTCGGTCAGATCGATCCTTTCGATTTCCCCACGTCCAGGGATTTTCGAATTTCGAGTGCCTGGTGAATCTGGTCTAGGCTTTCTAGCCAAGTCCACTAGAAAATGATTCTTGAACAAGAGCAGCGGAAATGGCTATCTAAACAATTTCCCGTTCGCCCGGTCTTTCTTTTTGTTTCTTTCTTTCAAGAGCGGGGTCGATGGCTATTGCGCTTATTCCTCCCACTCGGGATACCATACCTTTTGCGATTCTGAACCAAAAAAGGATTTCAAGTAAAGAGCTCCATCCCAGAAAGTCACACCGCTCACTAATGCTACTCACCACGTTCAGGCTTTCAAAGCGCTGACAGGAAAAGCACTGACTTCTTCCCTTTCCATACGCTCTGCTTCCCCGGTAGAGCTGCTAAAAGAGTTGCTCTTTTTCCATTTCGTTTAGAGAGAGTCGCTTTCCACGGTCTTCGGTCATCCTTCCCTGGAATTGTCAATATGTTTTCTCTTGCCTGGTCGGCAGTTGCTTTTCTTAAGCCAATTGCATTCCGGTCTGAGGGAGAGTCTAGCAAGGGCTCTAACCGCTCAAGTGTGGAAAAGCTTCTCAATCGCCGCCTAGATCACTTGGGCTCTTGAGGCTGACTTGGGCCAGGCTAAAGATGTGCTTTCAAAGGGCTTTCTTTCATTAGTTCTCTTCCACCGGCTTTTGATTTGACCTACATAACACTTCCACAGTCACCAACTAATAGCGACTCCTCCAACCTAACTGATTCATGAGGCTTGCTTGAAGTAGATAAGATCTTCATCGACCACCGACTCACATATCCTTGGGGCAGCGATTTCTCTCAGAAATGAGTCCCACGTATGTAATATTCCAAAACTGGAATATGGAACACACTGACCAAGAAACCATCCCATATCATATTCATATATATATATTCTATGGGCTAAAAGAAAGACTAGGGAAAGGCGAAGACAAAACAAAAGCATGGATTGACTGGAATCTACGACGAAACCTGAATCACCCCTGATTGAGCTGTTCCATAAGGAGCTCATATCATCCTACAGAGCAGACATGCCGATTCAGCCTTTTTCTTTCTACGCCCCTTTTCTGTAGGTGGCATCTTTAGTTTCCTAGGTCTAAAAAAACCCAAGAGTCAGAGTAAATGGGCGCTATTGAGCTGATCTAGTCCCATTTGAAGCAACTATGCAGAGTCAAGCTTAATGGCGATGAGTGAGTTGGTCTATGACCATTTAACTACGTCAAACCTCAATCTTCAAAACCTAGGTCAAAACCAAGTGTGAAAGTATGGCTAATGATAGTTACATCTTGATCTCTCTAGAAGCTCCAACTCCATATAAAGAACTCGGCGGGAGTGGCCTTACCGCCCCGTGGGCTGACAGTACTCTTATGAGTGCCCAGAGGGAAGTCTTCATGAAGGAAGAGTCAATCATCATCTCTTTTGGGTCCTTCACTAAAGAAATATCACAGTCTAAACGCCCGTAAAGAAAGACAGACTCAAAAAGAGAGAGAAGAGTTGTAGCAGCAGCTACGGCATTTCCCCCACCTCAATAGCTGCTCTAACGGGGGTCTACTTCCATTCATGAACAGCGGAATCAATCAAATCTTTAGGAAACTTTCGTTTTCTTTAGTCAATGGAAATATATAGGTAATTAGCCGAGTTCGTAGGTGACCCAGGTTAGTAACTGAGTATGACATAAGTCCGAGTCACCGATTCAATTCCATCGAACCTCTTTTGGCCCGGCCCGATCAATCCCACTAGGCGATGTAGGTCAGATTATCTACAAGATAAAAGACATCACTAACCTGAGCTCCCAGGCTCACGGTCCCAAGCGCCTCTAGGTTGCTCTGTGAGGGCTTGTCGTAGAGAAGTTAGGTTTACTCGTTTTTGAATTTCTTGCGTATTGGCTTATCAAGGTTAGTACCTTCCACCTCACTCATCCTTATCTACTTCGACAGTTCGCCGCCTTGCGGCTCACCTTGGATACTCCAAGCCTTGGCTCTTATACTTGACTTTAGCTTTAGAGGTCACCCTAAGCGGCTATCTATATATATGGTATGGGACTATGAACCGAATCGGAAAGAGGCACAACTACTTCTTTGATTCTAGTCATTTATGTAAGCCCCAATAAAGGCTTAAGCCTTTATTGAGTGCTTTCTGTCTTCTAGCAGCGAACTCCATTTTTGACAATGGGAAGCCGAGCGAGGCGCCCTTGACCATAAAGAGATCTATTCTATTCCCACGGCGACTTTCTCAATTATCTAACCATAGCAACTATACGTCTAATCAAGACAAGACCCTGAACCTCTCACTTTGCCTTCTACCGTTCAGAAGAACTCCATATCCATTGGTCAAACACCTTACAACATTGAGGGAACACAGTGATTAGGAGAATGAAAATATTTGAACACGAGGCCTTTTTCATACTCTGTCTTTTCAGACTCATTCATGTCTTGGTCAGTCATCTTTCACTTCTATTCCATCTCGATAGTATGCACTACGTACCTAGAACCTAGAAACTCGGCGGCAAGGAAGTCCTCATCTACTCTGTTAAAGTAAAGGCAAGCTCAATAGAATCTCTGCCTATTTGTTTATGAAAGTTGTCTCTGATCAATTCCTCGTTCCAAGTTCCGGTATGATGCTTTTTTAGTTCCCATCAAAAATGGTTCTTCGTCAATATTGTTGCTTCTTGGTGCCCTTCCTGTTCCAAGAGATAGGCAACCAAGGGTCGGTCATCCCCTATTTTCACCGACAAGCCGCTCCCAATGCGACAGATGACTCCCTTATTGATAACCTACCCTTGAGTTGGGCAGACTCCTCCATGTAAACGAAGGGCACGAGCCCAACCCAACTTCTTCGCTTCCAAAAAAGAAAAAACAAGCTGGTACATTAAACAACCTTCAGCACACGCGCATAACTCCGGAGCCTTTGGTTGCCTCCAACCTTGCTTTGCTAGCATTGCATGGTTGAAATGGAAGGTCTAGGAACCCTGGCCCACCATTCTGATTTTGGATGCAATTCTATTCCATCCAATGCATTTGATTTTCCTTAGCAACTAATGCCACCATAACCTGCTAATGAAACTAACCAACTCATTGCTTGCATACGAGAGAATCGCCTGGGCCACTTCTTTTATGAGGGTCTCCTTTCCGGCTCTAGAGAAGAGCAACTTTTGATTCCCGCCTTGGATACCTTTCCATTTTCCTTCCTTTCCTTCACAACTGGGTTCTGGAGACTTTCCTGGGCCTTCCTAGCTCGCGCGTGAAGTGAAGGTCTATCCTAGCTTTCAATACCTTCTTCTACAGACAGAAATTGATCGTCGGTCTTTCCTGCTCACCAAAGCCATCCATACCATAGAACCCTCACTCTGCTTTTTGTTCTTCTTCCTCCTTTGAACATCCCCGGATCCAATCAGCAGTGGTAGAGAGTCCCCCCAAGCGTCTGAAGTCACTTCCACCCTTTTAGCCATTTGCTTCCTTCCTTGCTTTCAAAAAAAGGAGAAGTTCTTGTCGGACTTATTCTATAGCGCCCTCCCTCGGGTCATGAGCTGCTTTTCTAGCTAACTGCATTCGGCAATGTGGTTCTTCTATTCCATTCAATAGCAATGCTGCCGACTCCTCTCTCCCATGTCAACTAGTATAGTCCTAATCGGGGAAAGAAGCTTTGCTCCATCTGAGGCTAGGCACCTAATCTCCCACAATGCAGAGAAGACTTGCGAGGGCAGATCCGGGTTGGTCCGGAAAGTAATGGGAGAGGCGGGCTAGTCTTTACCGCCCCGTGGGAGATCTTTTTCATCACCTTCTTAGCGCTCCATTGCAGCTACAGAAGTAGCACGCAGGGCATTCAATAGCAGCGGTTAATGAGATATGTCCTGAAAACATACGCTTTAGAGCACCAGTTCCTTGTTATTGAGGGTTCATCTCTTTTCAAAATCAGAAGCTAGATGGTTTTCTTTGAAAAAGGGGTCAGCGCTGAGTACAGCTAGATCCTATTCTGAATTCTCAGTTTTCTTTTAGAACCGTTTCTATCTATGGAATTTCGAACCCATGATACAATCTTCTTTTCTGTCGATTTAGCAAACCAACCGTCTGAAGCCCATCTCTCAGTAGCTCAGTGGTAGAGCGGTCGGCTGTTAACTGACTGGTCGACGATTCCATTCCTGCTTCTGCTTGAGAAGATGTGGTGAAAGTAAAGTAGGCCTTCGTCCTACTAAACTAAACGAAGTGTTAGAACAAATTGAGCGAGCGAGCGAAGCCTTCACGTCTGTCTGGATTACCTTCAAGAAGAAGAGCATAACCTGGAAATGCTGGTCGGGATCCTTTCTATCTATATAAAGAGAGGGGAACCACTTTGGTGTCCACATCCTGCAAGTCAACTACACGCGAAAAGACAAGTGAAGGAGCAGAAGATGATTTGTCATGGTGGGCCGTGGAAAGCAAAGCTATGACTGCTAACAAGAATCCAATGACTTTGCCTATTTGAGTTTGAGAGAGAAGAGAATGCGCTCGAAAGCTAGGATTTTCATATGGTTGGAGGATTACTTCACGGATCTAGGATTTTACGTTGGCAGATGCTATTATGTTATGTACTATACCTAGGAGAAAGACAATTTCTTACGCTAACCTGCTTCTTTTTTGGGCTCTCTCTTTGGTGGGGGGACATACCAGAACCAGTTCTAACCAGAAGTGGAAAGACCAGGCTCTTGCAAGAAGAGGGGGTTACATAAGTCGAATAGTTGCAGTCCTTCGACGGGATATTGGCTTGGTAATGAATTCAAAGTCAACGAGGAGAATAAGACAATGAATGGAATGGTCCGGCAGTCGCTATAGAATCTCGACTGAGTCTGAGTGAAGCTAGTCCATTCATTAGATCACCTGTGCGTGCCTTATCTATCATAAGGAATAAGGAACGGGCTCAAGTCCAAGGCGAAAAAGACCAGCTTCTTTCCTCTCGGCATAACCGGTCTTAGCTTTTCCTGTTCACGACTCCCCGACCTTCTTTCATCAGCTCTTCTTGCTAACGTCTTCACTTGAAAGGAAGAGCAGGACCCTCTTCAGAGGGATACTAGGTTAGCCACCATTCCTTGCTTGGATCTTACCTCTGCAGCTGTCGCTATTCTAACTTCATATACCCCCGCTGCTATTCGTATTGGAAAGATCCAGTATGAAAGCTTAGCTCTGCTTGCTTTTACAGAGCCGCAGATGGAAGCTTTTTCGACCCATACTTGTCTGACTGGATTGAATGAGGGATAGATATTCTGACTTTCCAACAAAGCGATTAGGGCATTGAACCTGGAGTGCGAAAGCCCTCTCCCTTTCTAAAGAAAAGAGCTCAATTAACATAGCATAGAGCCTCCTAGAAAAGAAAGCCAGAACCGATAATGACTCAATGGCTGTTGTTGAACTGAGCGAAACTGAATGCTTGCTTCGGATCTGATCTTTTTTCTTCGACTCTGACTGGCGAAGAGATCTTTCAGAGCTCCCAGCTGCCTAGCTTGTTGGCTCGATCGGGAAGGACTTCTCTAACTCTATCTCCTAGCGGACTACGTTCTCACATAAAAAAAGATGAGAGTCTAAAAGGCATTCATTCTTCCGCTCTCCTTGAGTGGGTGGATGGAGCTTACTTTCGGAAAGTGAAAAAATCAAAGATTTCAACATTGATTGGGCGACAGTACGCACTTTCTCTTTATGATTTGTTTTCCCTATCTGCGATGTATTATACGGGGGAAGTCACATTGGGGTCAGAGACCCTACCCCTACTCGGTTTTGAACCGAAAGTGCTCTGGGGAGTACTCACTGATTGGGTTTTTTGTGATTGAATCTTTGATTCAAAAATCATTGATTTTGCCCTCTACTCCAAGTCTTGACCCAAACCCAATCCCCGGAGAAAAACTTCTGACTAAAGCACTAGTTCGAAGGATATTTGCTTTCTTACAACCATTAATCACATCGGAGCTTCCTCTATCTAGAATCAAAAAGGGCCCATGATGATGCCGACCGACTCTTTTCTAAGGTTTTTTGTCTAATCAAGCTTTCTTAAACAGCCTCTAGGATGAGCGAATTACAGGCTTGGAGGCAAAGGTGAAAAGGCAATGAGAATGGAAAGAGATGAAATTCTCATGGATATCTTTGTTTTTGTTCCGTGTAGTATCTTATTTAACCTTTCCAACTAGTTCTATTCTTCGCCTCTCTAAAGTAAAGAAAAAAAGACTACTCTCACTTTGTCACGAGCCGGATTCGAACCTTGACCTTTCTCAAATTGTTTCCAAGGCTGATTTTCTTGCTGGCAACCTTGCCGTGACTTTGGTGACTCGATTCGACTAAAAGTCTACGTCCGAGGATGGGATATGAAAGGACTGTATCTTTGATTAAGCCTGATTTACGAGGACAGATTCTTCTGTGCTCAATCTCATGGCTTTAGACTCAACTAGAGGGCCTATAACTTGATTTTGATAATTCCAACATTGGTATTGGTGTGGTGGTCTTCTTTTACGATCGTTTTGATCAGTAACCCCGGTTGGATCCACATTACGGGGTTTACGACGAAAAGGCGGAAGCACTCAAAATGGCTAGCTGGGAGAAGTAATGGCAGGTAGAAGTCAAGTACCTCCAAGCTCGAAAGCAGAAGAACAGGATGAAACTGGTTTTATCCTACTATATATTACCCCCAACCAAGAGCACTGCTATTCAGTCTATGGGGACTTAGACTGGGTCTAGAGTGAGAAAGTCAAGGTTTGAAAAAATGCAAGAAAGACTCCAGCTTTCGATACTTCTTATTCCTTTTCCTTCGGAAAGACTCCTTTTTGAAACTTGCTTGCTCAATTGATAGCTTGCCTAAGATGGGTACCTACGTGCCGAGAGCACTTCAACAACTTCAAGAGATAGGAACTCTTGGGACTCTTCCTTTTTCCGGGGACAGCTACGAAGAAGGCCCACCAAGACTGCTTGGAAAGAGATAGATGTAAAGTCTTTCAAACTCCCCTGCCCCATCCTTTGACCCTGAACACATAGATTCCTCTAAGACTCCAAAAGGCTAAGCAAGGGATGAAGAAATTGATAGAGGGAATAAAAAACTACGAGATTCACATCCTATTTTAGCGGCAACCAAAGCGCAATTGTTTCACCTTTCAACACAGAGTAACTGGAAGTAAATAAGTAGTCTAGCGGCGAGGAAGCATAGATAGCAAAGCAAAGGCGGAGAGTCCAATCGAGACGAAGGATATTCAGAAAGAGGTGGGTTTAGGGTATGTAAAGTCTCAGGCGAGCGAAGTGAAGAAGAATGTTCAATAGGCTGAGTTTGATGCGCGTTATGAGCTGTTGTCTCTTTCTTTACCATATTCATTCAGTAACATTGGGAGCGTATTTCTCTTTTGTGCATTGCACATCTTTTTGAGTTCTTAAGAGTTCCGCTGCGCACCGCCCCGTGGGTTCTCTGTTTATCGAGATTTTTCGTAGAATAATGAGATTTTCACACACATAGGTCGACCTCGTGAAAAAGTAGCTAACTGGTGGCCCTCTTTCCCCAGAATGGAAATTGAAGAAAGAAGGAAAAAGGGATCGTGTGCGGAACGCGCTGTCATTCTCTTTTGTCGAGATTCTGTTCAATTCACCGCTTACAGCTCTACGCCAACCTACTAAACACGCCTGATATTTCTTGCTCGGTTCTGCGAAACTCCCTTTAGATAGAAAGAAAAAAAGATTCAAGCTTACTGAATTTCGCTCGTCCCTTCTAGCCAAGCCAAGTCAAGCTTTCCAGCAGAAGTCAATCGAAAAAATCTTCTTTCAAGAATCATCTACTTAATGCCTATATTGCGATAGCTACTCTTTCTTATTTCGCCCTTGCTTTCCTTCCATGACTTGCTTACTGAGAGACTAGCCGTGAACGCTTGCTTGAACTGAAAAACCGAAAAAAAAAGAAAAAGAGTAGCTACTAAAACTTTCTTTGTAGTGGAAGACCAAAAAGCTTGGGCTATTCTTCCACTACTTCATTGAATAGCTACTTCCTGACCCTGCTTCGCCAACGCGGATAGAAACCCAAAGAGCTTTAGAGAGTAAGTAGGGGGTGAATATCTTCCGCTGTTAGGAAAGCCGATTCGGGGAACTCACTTCTGATGTGCAGTCTATGACCGATCTGTTCAAGAACCATGGACAAGTCCTTACGGACGAGTTCTTTATGGTGAAACGAGCAATTCGAGGGTGACGACGGATTCTCAATGGGTAAAGGTACCGGAGCCTAACCTAAGGCTTTTGCTACGCACCTTTAGTGAGAGCTTTGGGACATGGAGCAAGACTTCAAGGCGGTCCATGCGAAGAGAACTATCAGCAGTATGTACCTGACTGGTGATGCAAAGCTATGGTGGCGAACAAGGCGAGCGCAGCGAAGTCAATGCCCCGCTAGCTCTACATGGGATAGACTGAATAAAGAGTGAAAGGGAGTGGAACTTCCATGCAATCTTGCATGGGTCGCCCGAGAGTCACTCTGGAAGTTCAGGCACACCGGCCAGGACAAGACTTCTGAGGTTTTTTTCTCGTACAGCTAAAGAAGATGAAAACTAGCATATCGTAAACAATGGCCAATCAATCAACACAGACAAGATTGACAAGAACAATTGGCTTTGAAAAGTCAATTATCAAAGACTTCCTTTTTCTTCAGTCGAGGACGGATCATCTGACGGAAGATTCTCGTAGCAAAGAGGCATCTCCGCTTTGATCAATTGGGATGCATTGAACTGCGTTCCAGTTTCCTTCCGGCTTCCGGCTTCCGGCTTCCGACAGATCGAGATCTAGGAAAGATAGAATTTCACGACCAGACCAGCTCTGGAATGTCTCGGTCAAGCATAAGGACGGTCAGACTGGCGACGACCCAAGATGGACAATCTGGTAAATACCCAAGAAGAAAGAGGTAAGCAAAAATGTGAATACCAGCAGCCGTCGAATAGGATCTCATCCGGCAGATGACCCATACTAATTGAACCGTCAAGACCGATTTCATAGTTCATGGTAGGTTCTGTCAAGACCTCATTTATTGCTCTCATACTAAAAGCGATATCCATTGATTAGTTACCGACATGCTGTGAATGTTCTCGCCTCTATTCTTGAGTCTCTTGTGTTTACTCCGCGCCCTTCAAGTCTTCGCGACCGGTAAACGTCTGCCGTAAAGTCGATCGAACAGTGTGACTGCGATGAAGTTCTGTAGTACTACTCTCGAAGAGTTTCATAGTCCTCAGTCTCGTATAGTTAGCAATCTTGCACCGAGAAAGCTTCATCCAAGAGAGTATATAGAGGGTCCGAACGGAGAAGCTCTTTCATAGATAAGCCAGAGTTGGCTTAGGGCAAGATTCTAGGTATAGATTCCCCGCCATTGATCGCCCCGACCGCAGCTTTGTTTCACAAGCATCACCCTTCCTTTCTTTTACCAGTTCACCTACTCCGAAAACACACGAATAATGTGAAGGGTTGGTGTGGAAATCCGCCTTCATCACCTTTCAGGAGGATCGGGAACCAGCGTCGTTCTTTCAGAACCTAAAGGCATAACAACCAGGTTCAGGTTCTGTTCTATCTGCCCTCCCTCAGGAAAAAAGAGAACAGGTCTTTTTTGTCTTGTCCCGTTCGCCGCTGGATGAAGCGGAATTCGGACTCTTCGCTGCTAACGCAGCTCAGCTTCCTATTCTCTCTCAACAAAAAGCCCCTATCTAGAAAGCTCTAAAGCAAAATTCTACCTTTCTGTATGAAGTCTTCACAAACTGAGACGGTTAGCTAAGAAGATTTCTGGACAGACTTTTCAATCTATCCAGGAGCCTCCGGAGACAGCTGAAAAGGTAGCTTTCGAATTCTTAGAAAAGTTCGATAGCTTGATGGAAGGCCCTGGATCCGAGCCATGCCCCTTGAACAAGGGCTTGACTTCGAACCCAGTTGGAAGGCATCACCTAATTGAAAGGTTGTAAATAAGATCTTTAAGGAGAAAGGTTGGAGTTCAGAATAGCATTTTGTGACCCTAATTAGTTTCGTTCAATTAGGGCCTTTTGGATGTAGAATGAGAGTGGTACCCTTCAACTTACCATCCCTTGGAGCCAAACGGATATGGTATCCTATGGACTTCCAAGCAGTGGATTCTTTCTTGTCCGAAGATATGAAAAGAATCGAAGCACTTGCAGATACACTGGAGGTTGATGAGGAATGTGATAAAACACTATCCTTATATTCTCCTTATTTCCTAGGTAAGATACGTGTGAGAAGGAGGTGGAAAGAGGCGAATGTTCGTGATTGGGAATTCTATTAATCAAAGATTACTCTACCCGGGCTATGAGTCTTCTCAGATTCAGACCCATGGATGGCACTTCTAACCAACTTCAACCAATTCACAGGTTGAAGGAGAAATGTTTTCTTATGACCTCTCATCGGCAACCGACAGGTTTCCTATTCAGTCGAGTGCTAAAGCCCATGCAGTCTTTCATCTTTATCCGAAGGGGAGACGAAGGTCTCCTCTTCGCCTCTTTCTAGTTGCGTCTACCCTTCTTGGACTGTTCGCCTCTCTTTCTAGTTGCTCACCGACTTCGTCCCCTTTTCAGGGCTCTTCGTCGCTATCGCGACTCACCTACTCTTTCTTATCTTGGACTAAATATGACCCTTACGGGAGATTCACTCTGATTTCCCTATGGAAAAAGTGCATTTTGCCATTTTCCCTCTCCTTCTAAGTCTTCGCCCTCTTCGTCGCTATCGCGACTCAGCTCTTCGACCCTATCGGGACCTCTACGCGACCGATGGAAATTTGGAAAATTTCATTGGGGGTTTTTTTTTCTCGCCTTAACCTTCATTAGTAGAGTAAGGAGAGGTGATCCGTAGGGATCAATTGAGGAAGATCGGTTCAAATATGAAGATAGATTCCTTTTTGCATACTCGTACATAAAGTACGCAAGACGGACGCCTTGGGGGGAACAATCGTATCTACTGTGAGAAGATAGAAGAAAGCGCTCTTAGTTCAGTTCGGTAGAACGCGGGTCTCCAAAACCCGATGTCGTAGGTTCAAATCCTACAGAGCGTGATTCCGTTCTTGTTAGGCATAATCTCTAAAACCAATGAAAGAACTTCACTAACTTGAACAGCAACCTTCATTTTACCTCGTGCGGATTAAAGAAAGGAGGAAGTCAATAAAAAAGAGATGTGAATGAATCAAAGGTCCAACTGATCGCCGCGTCTGTATTGTCAATATGCAGTGACGCATAATCTAATCCAGCCAAAAAGTAAGAGGAATTAGAGATTATGCCTAAGACGATTCCAAATAGAAAAACTTCAATCTGTTTGAAAGGGGAAAAAAAGAGAGGGTTCTCAACCTAAATCAACATCCTAATCACCTCTTGACCAGGAATTGGCAATTGACGCGGGAAGGAACTCTAGAATACCTGGAATCTCACAGTTTTCTGAATTGTTCATTCAATTCGATTCTCAGACCAATAAAGAGAGCTGGGGTTCTAGTTGAAGCCGCCAGTCTAAAACCGAAAGAACTAGTTTCCGGCATGAAGGCGCCGTTAGGCGTCTAGGAATCTTCGCATTTCAGCGAGGTAGGGACCAAGTTGACGGGCTTCTTGTCTCCTTCCTTTAGTTAGGGAAGAAAACATGGTCACTCCTAGTCTAGGGAGGGAAAGCTGCTTCAAAGGAAGGTCCCTATACTAGGAGTCTTCTTCTAATGTTGCCGCATTCCCGTAATTGAAAGAAGATGCTAGCACCTTCGGGTTGCCCTATTGAGTAAAGGCTGCTACTCCTGTTGTCAGCTAAGCTGGCGGAGCTTTGATGACTTGAATGTCTCTTGTCCGAAAGCAAGGAAGCCCTATGAAATGAAGGTTGGGTTCACTACTCTTGTCCGAAAGCCAGAAACCTTCCTGCTCTCCCCGCTAGCTCTGAAAGGTTTCTGTCGTCCTAATGGGATTGTCCCTATACTGAGTAGCGGTATTTACGCGAGGTCTGTCAGCTAGCAACTCTTAGCCAACAAGCACCTTTCCTTTCTTCGCTCTTAGATCTCATTTGACTTTCCGCTTGATTCACTCAACGATTTATCCCCTACTAACGAGCTATAGGCCCTAAAGCAAGGTACTGAAACGAGACTGTTGTTACTGTTGCCGAAGAGAAGTCCTATTGGGAATAGCCTAAAGACTGGTTCACTCTTCCTCTCCCCGTAGAGGTGTGAATGGGCGGGAAGAAGGAGAACCCTCTTTTTGTTGTCTGATCACACCGTCGACCTAAGATCAGAGCGCTTCCCTTTCATCGGTGCGTTGGCTGCACTCCCTGATATTCATATGAAAAGAAGAGACAGGCGCCTTCTCCTTCATCCCAACTGGTGTAGTAGAAGAAAAGTTGCCAATATGCGAGCCTGTTTCGATCAACCAGATAGGTATAGGTCCGGCCCGAAGACCCACTACGATACACATTACTAGTTCAGCCGGTCCCTTGCTTGCAATAGATCCCATGTCCCAGAAGGCTCTATCGAGAAAGCAAAGCGAAAGGACTCGACTGGGGGCTGCGGCTCTCGCTTGCAAGTCTACGAGAGAACGAACCACTCTCTTAGTCCAGCTGTCTCATAGCCAGTAGAATGGACTGCTTAGTCAGTCTATCCCGAAAGCGAGGTTGATTCGATAGTGATTTTCTTGAAAGCAGTGCGCGTTCTAAGAGGTTTCTATGAAAACCTGCATGCTACACAGTCCTCACTCCTATGTCCGGTTGTCTCGGATAGGGGCTGAGTTCCGGTTCAATTCCGGTGCTGCTTGCTCGTGAGTTCGTAGATTCGCCCTCCTTCACCTAGATGGAATGTTTCTCATCTGATTCTGATTTCGGAACAGATTACTCAGTCTTAGTTTCATAGTGAGACTGAGTAAAGATTAGACTCTCCGCTCTCTTTCTGCTTATGAGCGGGAATCTTTCTTGTATGATCTTCTCTTCTTATTCCAGATTCAGTAGAAAAGAGAAGTTCTCTCGTATAGAACTGATAGCTCATAGAAGGTTAGCGGGGTTATCTGATCATCAAAACTAGATCGAATCATACTTATGACCGCCCCGTGGGAATGCTGATAGAGCTCTTTATCCCAACGTTTCTGAGAAAGATTGAGTTCTGTATTACGCTCTTTCTCGTCTTTTAGCAAGGAATGCTTTTCCACTCAACTCAAAGAAAGACAGCTATGGTTTGAATCCTAAGCGTAATCTCGATATGGTCTCCTAACCTATATTGGATTGGGCGACCCCTCTTCTTCTATGGTTTTTGCTCTTCTCCGTGTCATTCTAGAATATTCTATGATTGAGATTCATGCTCAATCGTGAGAAAATTCGTCTGACGTGAAGAATTCTTTCATCTTCTCTTTGTTGAGAGATTTTCTATAGAATTTAGACTCTGATAAGAATCCTTTTTTAGGGGCTCCAGCTCTCTTTTCTACTGAATCTGGTCTTCCTAACTATTTATTTGATTTGACTTTGATCCTCATGAATATATACTAGAAAACCATTGATCGAAATATGAGTTGACTTTCTAGTGGCTATTCTATTATACACGCTTAGACTCTTATTGTATTCCCTTCTTACTCAACAAGAAAACCTGATACAGCGATCAGTAAATTGTTGTCTTTCGAGATCTCTCTATCCCACGGGGCGGTAAAGCTCATGTTCTAGTGAAAGGTGAGTTGTCTGCAAGAAAATGATTGGGATGGCTATCTAATCTTAGATGAGAATGGTCAAATCCATTTTATGAAGAGAGTGAATGAAAATAGCGGGAAGAGGAAAAGACAGAATGAAAAAGAAAGGCATGATGGTGTCAAATAAGAATATGTTACGTCTCTTTCTTAAATGGACATCAGGTCTCCCAACTATCACCTTTGAAATTCCCTTTACTCAAGTCTAAGCTAATTGTTTACAATGGCTGGGTCACACCCATTTGGGTCAGAATAGCCCCGTGGGATCTTGACATGAAAAAAGTGCAATCATAGAGATTCGAATTTGATCGTGGTGAGTTATCTGACGGAAAAGGCATACCGGGATGAGTTGCTGAGACGAGTTCCCCTGTTTGGAGGAGTCTTGTTGCGAAAGTTCGGTAGTTGGACTGTTTTGCATACCTTTGGTCAACCTTGGATACCAACAAATGGGAATCTCTCACTATTTAGTGAGCTGGGATCAAAAGTAGGGCTTAGCTCTATCTTTCTCGAAAAACACTCTCGAGAAAAAGAGAGTATGCTATTCGAGACTCTTATTGTCGAGATATACGATTTGTATTACTCCTTTGCAACATGATGGGTTCTTCGTTATGGTCTACATCTTTGCCTCTTTCTTCGCTATCGCTCGCCTTATCTTGTTTGCGCTCCTGACATCCGGATATGTCATTGGAGTCTTTCAAGATACATTCATACATCATATATGTAGTACACACCCGCAGGTAAACAGTCCCTGTGACTGCGGAGAACCTTTCAACAAGGTAGCTCGAACTTTTCTTTCAACATATTCAAGAAAAGTTCGATCCGAGACTAAAAGAGCACTAGCAGTATACCTTGCGTCTATTGTACTATGTATGGCACTCGCTGAGTCAGTTTCTGTGAATGGATTTTGACTTCCACTAGAAGAACAAACTTGAGTTTGTTAGAGACCTGCGTATCTATCTCGAACTTTAGCTGCTGAGATCTTTCTTCTCATCCTACTTAAGACTATCCGAAAAAGGTCTCATCTTTGAAAGAAGGTAGCAGTAAGCAGTAGGGCGAACCTTGTGGTAGCTGTTGGGGGACCTTGTGGTTGAAAAAAGGTAGCCGTAGGGAAACCAGTGGCTGGATTGAATCCTTATTTCTAGGGAACCAACTAGATGTGAGGCTTCGCCGATTGAGAAGACAGCCCCACTCGGAGAGAAAGAGTCTCGGACGGCACGAAAGAAGTAGGCTTGATCATAGACTGAACACAAACACAATGACGTATTGAGTAACTTGCTATCCATAAATGCACTTTAGCGAGTACACTACTAAATCTATTAGTCATTCTGTCTTTCTATAAAGAAAGAGCTTTGCCTTTTAGGAGGGGCAACTACGTTCTGCTTCGCTGCACTCTTACCGCTCCGTGGGCAAAGGCGCGTAGCGGCGATTTAGTGACAGAAAGATCTTCGTTAATCAAGTATGAGATTCTTACCCTATTGACGTATGAAACCTGGAGAGCCTATGAGGGTAGATCTTGTGGGCGCAGAACCACTCTTGGATCTTTGAGGTAGAAAAAGAAGGGCAGCTGGATTCAATACATCGCAGGGAAACCTATATTAGTCACAGGGTCAAGTGATGAGAACAAGAGGGTGAGAATATTGAGAACACTGATCGAGAAGAATTCAATCCCATTTCGTTGCCTGGTGAAAAACCGGCCCACTTTCAACTCAAATCCGGCTGTACAGCCCCGCGGGGTGATTTCCGGTGGAGAAAAAAAAACAGAAGAAGATTCTCTATGATCAATAGAGTACTAACTCTTTCCAAAGAAATGAATAGGTCTTCTAGAAAGAGGACTTACTTCTAGTGATTCTAGTGTATCTCGTCTCTCTTTGACTACCCATCTCGTACCTACCCGGCGTGTGTCACCATTCATCAAGAACTATAGACCTGTCTGGGCATGGGCTCCCTTTGCTCGATCGGATTTCATCTCCTCTCACTTGCGAAAGACTCTCTATTAGCCTGGCGCATGTCCTTTTAGAAGTTGGGGGGTCTCGGACGGGGGTATATTAAGTGGAGTTGCATAATCGAGTTTTGCTGCAGAAATCTGCATGGCGCTTCATTACTGAACCGGGTTCGGGCTTTGAGTGCAAAGTCGTAAAGACTTTGTCCGTTTCGCGTCGTCAAGGGGAGTTACTCCGGCTAGATGGTCATATTCGTGGAAAGGGTTGGTTTTGGCTTGTCAAACTTTGGCGAATGGAACGAAGTGGCTGAGCTTATAGAAAGAGGCGAAGATTCCCAGGACGAAAGTCCGTTTTAGTAAGGCTACATAAATTCTTAACGGGAGCTGATACGATAGTCGCTGCTAACAAGCGGAGTACTTCTTTTCTTTCAGTCGAAGAGTATGTTGAGAATCAGTTCTGAATATATGACGATGCTAAGAGCACTTTGAATAGAAAGCAGCTAGGCTAGTACGAAGTGAGAGGAGCTGTGATGTTTACTTTATATACCCTAAAGTAGCTATATCCTCCTCGCCTTTCTTTATATACCCTAAATCCCAGGTCAACCTGTCTAAATCATCTGTGGGTGGTACTGGTTTCAGGTTCTCTTGGGTGACTTCAATGAGGTTAGTCATAGTGGTGAAAAGTTTGTAGGGAATGGAACGGATGTAACTGCTTATCTCAGGGAAGGAAAAGAACTGAGTAAGAGTAAGATAGTAAGCGCAATACACTGTTCTACTATCTTTCCTACGGGACACATCCTCAAGTGACTCCCCGGGGGCGGAGCAGAATGAAAACAATTCAGGTGTCATTAACTTACGGCCGCAGCAAAAAAGACGGGCCGAAGGGATTGACTTTCTACATAAGCGGATTTGGCAAATAGAGGTCGATATCCAGCAACAGAGGCAGGGGCGGGTGCTAGGGGGTTTCAGTTCAGAATCGAGCAAATGCAAAATGAAGGTGCATAAGCGTCTCCGAACCAATTTCTTCGGTAAAGAAGCACTACCCAACTTTTTGCCCCAGCCGTTTCAAAGTCCCTTCGAGAGCCAATCGTTTCATTTCCAGTTTCATATCGAAAAAAATGGATACCAATCTAAAAAAAGCGAATAGTGGAGTCCCTAACTTACCCTCGCTCTGTTCCAGGTCAAGATCCTTAATCAATTGATCCGAGACCCGAGACCCGGAGGTCGGGACAGAGGCTGAGTTGGAAGAAGCACCAATGTGAACATGGGTAACGGAAAGAAAGACAGTAGCGCCCTGTGCCTTTTGAAGTGGCAAGGAACTTCTTACAATCTTTTTTTGTTTTGTGAATAGGCTATGAGCTGTAGGACTGCACTGAGATGCCAGAACCGAGCTCCAAGACAACAGTTGCCGAAGCTGACCTGGTTATGCCATCTATAAGGAAACTAGCTTGATGAAAATCAGCCTAAAAGTGCCATGTTTCCGTGTTGAAAGCCATTTCTTTACTGTCGTTTTCGGAGCTTGGCTTTTCAGCCGTAGCTTTCTGCTCGCTTCGGATCGATCTGTGCTGTGCCTTGATCTCCGGCCATGAATCAAAAACGCTTCGCGCCTCCTGGCAAGGAGGTCCGGTTCCCTAGCGATTTCGTATGCTTTTGTAACTTCCCCGGGGTTTTCCCTAAAAGGATAGAATAGAAAAGCTTTGAAGAAGAAGGACCGGACCCATTCGACAATGACTCTTGGATTGAACCGAGGAAAGATGCAGGCCGATGAATAGAAAGATTTTGAAAAGGTCACACTCGGGGACAAGGAAGAAGACCTTTCGTAAAGATCATAGAAGTGGACAACCGCCATTGGCAATAGTGAGCAGCTTCTAGCTTCTAATTCCACCGCTGGATAGGAAAGAGGAATGAAGCCATAAGCAGAAGCGGGGCGAAGAGCTGAGCTCGAGCTAGTGAGAGCGAAGGGGAGACGAAGGTCTCCTCCAAAGGGGATGAGCATATATATAGAAATAGAAAGAGGCGAAGGGGATGAGCATATAGAAAGAAATAGAAAGAGGCGAAGGGGGTGAGCATATAGAAAGAAAGAGGCTCAGGGGACCGGGTAGATGAGCCGTAAGGCGACGGGTCATATTTAGTTTAGTCCAAGCAAGCAAGCAAGATAGTAGGTGAGCAGAAAGAAAACAAATTAGCGACGAATGGCCCTGAAAAGGGGGGATGAGTCGCGATAGCGACGAAGGAAGTCATAGCAAAGAATCGAAGTTCTCAGAGCTGAGGAGCGACTGACTAGTTGGAGCAAGTTATACTGTAAGGAGCCAAGAAAAAAGTTCACTTAGTTGGTACCCCAACTCATCATTTTTCGTGTACTTCTTGTGTTTACAGCAAGATCTCTATCTAAGTGTTGACATCAAATTCCTCTACAGCAGAGCCCGCTCTTGATGTAGAGGAATTGCTGGGCGGTTTCCTCAGCGAATTCAGAAGCCCTTCTTTCGATTGACTCCGCTACTGATACAGATGTTGGCTACTCACAGACTTTCTCATATCATACAGAATCTACTGGAAAGCTAGATGTTGGATGTGCAGATTGAGTTGAATATTCAGAAGTAGCAAGGTACCAGTTCTTGAGTCATATCTGCTGTCTCGACTATACACACTATTTCTTTCCCATCCAATCAAATCAACAACCAATATTCAGTCCAAGCTTCGCTAAACTAGCTCCCTGCGGTCGCTCCTGGAACAATCTTTCTTTATAGGTTGACCTAAACCATCAAATCAATGATTTGTGAAAGGGAGCGTTTAGTGTTTAGTAAGGTCAGGAATCCTAAACAGAAGGAGCGGGTACCGGTCTCTCCGTATCAGAACAGAACAGAATAGGCATCCAATAATCGGGTAGTAAACAGGAAGATATTCATTTTCAAGGTAAGACTAAGTAGGGGCGAACGAGCTTCTCATGTCAATACTCCAATACATCATGATCAGTTCGTTCGAAAGGTCGAGCAGCAGTCTAACTTGGAAAAGAAATCCTGTCCCTTGGTTGTTCCGCACGGTTTATGAAATGCTCTTTAGTTAAGCATGATTAGGATCAATCAGAACAGCCTCGCCTGCCCTGGAAAGCAGATCTACTGATTGATGGTTAGGGGGTTCGGTTGCTTCAAAGGAAAGGAAGGGCTTCTTCAAGGAAAGGTTCGGGTGGGGAAGGAGGTTGTGATAGGAAGTATGATAGGAGGCGAGCGATAGCGATCGAGTCAATCAATTCTTGAAGAAATGGTTACAGACCAGGTAAATATGTATGTGTACCTGAAGTGAAACAATTACACATGAATGCCGTACGTAAGATAGATCACCACAAGGAGCTCATTAATAACGTCAGGGTTGCGCTTGCCCTGGCTCTCCTTAGATGATTTTTACTCTCCCCAGAATGAAATAGCAAAAATCATTCCTTTGCGGCTTTACCGCTTACCTATCTTTCTCCAAAACCCTCTCCTGGCTAAAGGCAATACGGCTTTTTGGCCTATTCTTTCTGGCTTCGTAATGACACACTTGGTCTAAAACAAGAATTTCTAGACCGTGTCGAATGCAATTCCGCCGGTCCCTCTAACGAATTTCCGCAGACGCCTAACCAAGGATGTTTATCCCCGAAGCCGATTGAACGAAGCTACATTTCTATCCAAAAGGACGGACATAAACAGGCACATTCGCTGAAAGAAGAGATCTCAGTTGAATCCCCTTGAAAAAGGAAAGTTGCAAGGGAGGTGGCGGAGCGGTTTGGATCGGTTGCTAATTCGTTCTCCGTCTCTGGAGAGGTCGGATCAGCAAAAGAAAAGAGGGGTACTCATCGATCCAATTCCAGCTTCTGTCCTAGATTTGTTCTTGTTGGTATCATAGATGTATTATAAGAACTGGGCAATGTCCCAAAATTCATTGATATCGAAGCATTCAATTCAGTCGATGATTTTTGAAAGAAAGATGGCTTAGATTGAACCTCTCGCGGTATCATGAGTCCTTCGCCCTAGAACTTGTCACTCTATTTTCATTGGTCGTTCCTTGATTAGAGCATGGCAGGCAATCAATTAAGAAGGATTTTTCGCTCCTTCTCCTAGATAATCTAGGAATATACGCTCCTCCCCGGGTTCTGAGAAGAGCTGGTTTATGGGACACCGGGCTAGCTTGCAAAGAGAAGTTGAATCATCAAGATCGAGACTGCACTGACTGGGCTGACCTTTTAGGTAAATAGGGGTAGTTCATGCGCTTGATTTTCAAGTCTAAGATCGAAGTGCTTCGCTGGGTTCGAACTTGACTAGGATATGGGGCACACAACAACTTCACGATTTTTTCGAGTCTAAGTAAGCAAGCTGCTTCCCCAAAACCTCCTCCAGGTCAGGATGGAACTTCTTGCAAGATTCGTATTCTTCCCAGCTCCCAACCAGCCCTTCGCCAGTTGGAAATAGAGGCAAAAGGTCGCCCAAACCCGTGTTTTTTGCTTGAAAAGGCTAACTATGGGAGGGAAAGGCATAGAGATGAAAAAGTTGGTGTCACACGTACTTCTTTTTCGGTCTGTCCGCTGACAGCGAGAGGAATGGGAGTGGATCTACTTTTTGAAAAGGAGATAAACGGAATTAGAGTGACCTCTTTCAGAGTTTAGGTACAGGCCCAAAGATAGGATGGAGGTTCATTTGATTCGCGCTTGATTACAAGAAGCTCAAAAGAGACAAGGCAAGGAAAGAGGCGAAACTAAACTAGAAAGGGGAAGAGTGGCAACTCGATCGACTATCATATCATGAACGAAGTGAGGGTTTACGGATCTAGCTAGATAGCTAGATCTATTAGGAGAGAGACAGAAGGTATTAACAAGGAAATCAGGTCTTTGACAATCCAGTATTAGCTAGCAATATGGACTCATACTTTGATCACTCCTAACTCCCTAGTAAGGGAAGCGAGTTTACTCACTCTTGGAACGTATCATCTACTCTCTCTAGCTCTCGACTTGACTAGAACATTTCTTTAGCTCTTTCTCCAAACCCCTGGGCGGATGCCTCTTTCCGTTCTGAAAAGCCGGGTCTCCCATTCATTAGGGCAGCCAGCCATACTTGACTGGTTTTGTTGATACACGCCCCGATCCACTTGGTCCAGTCCGCTGAGAAACCGACGCTTTCTCAAAATTAGGATGAATTGGTTCGAGAGGAAGAGAAATGCAAGCAAAGCAGAACTTACTAGAGAGAGAACAGTCTTTGATTGAATTGAATCATAGCGAGAGGTGCTTCGATTCAGACTGTTTTTCCGTGAGTGAGATCAAGGAGTTAGATCGGGTTCCTCTTTTTTTATGAAAGTCAATGTGTAGCTTTGTAGAAAGATAGCCCCTTTTTAGACAAGTCTCCTTTACGAGTTAGCTTCCCCGAGATAGCAAGCAAATCATTATCTGACTAATCAAGTTCTGTGACATCTACCGATTCTACCTAATTCACTGCTGACCAAAATACTTCATGCATCCCCGGGTCGAATAACTCATAGGTTCTAAAGATCAGGTTCTCAAACTATCCTAGGCAAGGGCTGTGTCGGCTTACATGAGAACAGCGGATTCTCGGCTGAGCTGATAGGGTTCCGGCTTGAAACAGTTAGATCCTCTTATCAGTCCTTTAAGTCAGTTCCGATTCGGTTAGCTACTTAGGATGAATCATACAGAGGCGATCTCTAACATTCTCAGACAAGATTGTCAAGAGACAGGAGACCTAAGAGAGATAGGGAACTTCTCTGATCAAAATCTTCTTTGCATGAACTTCTGTAAGCCTATCTTCTCTTCTCCCCGAAAACATACTAAAATGACATGTGTTAAGCATCGTGCCATTTCAAATCAAAGGAAGCTCCGGAAGGGATAGGGATGGCGCATTGGCTTGGTTGGCGGCTGGCGAGAAGAGACCGACAGACTAATAGATTACGGGGCAAGCGACTCCTGCGTCAATTAGTGTATTCAACCTAAGAGAAAGTACTCCAACTAATGGTTCACTTTGAAAGGAAAAGAATACTGAGAGTTTCGAGAGAAAGAATTTGATTATGGGAGATCAAGGTAATGAATAAGAAGCATAGTACTTAACTGAAAGCTTAGTAAGGAAGTCAACTTCGGAAATCCTCCCAGAGAGAATCTTCCGAACCAGCTAACAGACCTACTATATGATATATATGCTAGAAGTATGCTCCTAGGTAAGCTACTGGCTTTGGAGCTATTCTGATGAGATAGTACTCTCGAGCACGAGGCGCGACTTTATGGAGCGGCTATCGATTACGAGCATCAGACTCTGTTTAATCACACTCAAGATAATCCGGGAAAGGATCTTAGGGGTATGTATCTCTTGCTACCGCGGGCTATGGATCTGTCTTTACTGGCACTTGGTCTTTCGATTTTTTTGGATATTGGTATGTATCTGAATCAACGTACTCTACTGAAGCAACTGGATCACTTGCCTACATACGTGATTATGCAGCTGGCCCAGGAAGAGGCTATACTGCTGACTCTTCCGCTGAAGCGACAGAACCAACTGCATAGACTGCATAGTAAAAAGAAGCAGCTGGATCAATGGCTTAAACTACTGCTTCTTCAACGCTTCTCCTGCGACTGCCTTAGCAGCAGGGTCAACTCGGTTAGCTCACACTGGATCTCTCTCTATCCCGATCTTTAGCTACCATCCTTTACGTTGGTTGATTTTCCGCATCTAGTAGGGAGAACTTTGGGTATGAAAGGTATACTGCTGGCTTGGTAGATATCGCCCTATCTATCAAGGGGCTTGAAACTTATGAATCGACTGGATCAGCTGGAACTACACAAGGCTATGGCTATGGAACAGAAAGAAATGGATGCTTAGCAAGGTGCTGGATCAACCGGCGAGACTTCCTATGCCGAGAACACCAATAGATAGCTATGAGAACAGGTCTAGTTAATGCCCACCGGCGGTAAGCCAGGAGGAGGAATAGACTAGAAAGAGGGAGGGGGGTTCATTTGCTCTTATCCTGTCCAGATAAGAGATTGGAAGGTCGATCAGGGGTTGGTAAGCGCATTTACTTGAGTTCTCCTCCACCGGTCTTGATGTTGGAACCAATCCACGGAATGGGGGAATAAGAAGAGTTGGAAGCAGGTATGGTCCTGTCTTTCCCGTACCTTGGATCCACTCGAAGGCGGAATGCCCTTCTTCCGGAAAGATAGATCGAGTTTACCCTCTTGATTGACTTTAGGACTGAAAGAAGCCGGTAGCAAAGGAAATGGCAGCAGTGCTTTATATAACATAACTGCTTTTAGGTCTTCGTTGATCACTTCTGCTTAATGAAATAAAGAAAGGACTGATCTTTCTCGCTTTCTAGGTTTCGAAAGAGAATAGTCAGTTCTTGTGAACGACTCCGATGCTCTTGATATTGAAGAGGAAGCCGTTGGAGGAATAAGAGATGCTGCTAAGATCCGCAGTCGATTTATAGCTCTTGAGGGAAGAGACAAATTTGCTTACTTAGCTCCTTAACAGTCGCTCCTGACAGTCGCTCCTACATTTCATGACCGCGATTCAGATAAGATAGATGGAACTACCACGACTACCTCAAAAAGGTGTATGCACGGGTATCAAGATGGAATGAACTTAGGCTTCGGAGGGGAAGAAGAAGGGAAGAGTACAATGGAAGGCCCTAGGAAGATGCTCCTGAACAGTCGCACCTCTCCTTGAAGTCGAGCATTTCATGGATCACCTCTCCTTTCCGTCCATCAATCTTTGTAAGCAATTACATTGCCTGCTTCAGAGCAGATAGGGATGATATGATAAAGAAAGGAGACCGGTAGGTCATGCTTGAGCGATAGCGAAAGGAGCACCCGCCTTAATTTCACCTTCAAGGTCAGATAGTGTGTCAGTGAACACGCAGTGGTTAAGGGCATAGACCTCTAGACAGATGAGATTGTTGGTTCCCTTATCTTGTAGCAAGTCTCAGTCCCGCGGAAAGTTTCGACTAGCGAAGCGTGCTTCGTCTGGTCCCTCCATGAGGAAAGGGCTGGCAATGGCTGTCTCCAACTCCCTTGTGAGTGCTTGACTTTCTACCCCAGTCTTGGTCTTCTTTAAGAGGTCTTGCTTCTCTTCCTCATACATCACCCATTCCCGATAGAGGGTCTCATTCTCCTCCGAAGATTTTCTCTTCTCCCCTGTGAGTCGTCTTATCTTATGCTTCATCCCTTTATGGTGGATTTCTTGTCTTGCCAAAAACTCTTCCTAATAATCTTCAACTGAATTCTTGCTTGAAAGGAAGGTGCGAATATATATAGAAAGAGAAAGGAGCAGAAAGGAGCGGATAAGCGTCACTCTTTTCAAAGGCAGAATAGACAGGTCGAAGGGAATACGTAGTAGACTGACTGATCGTATGGTATCCCTCAAACTGGGTTGCGCTTTGGATTTCTCTTCTCGTCAGAGTTTCGCTTTGGATTAGAGGGATAACTCAAAGAGGGTGGCGCTTGGGATGGATCATCTCCGGGCGGGGTTGGTATACCACTGAGAAAGAGAAGGCGGGAGGCGATCGAAGGGATGGATGAGATAGGGATAGACTATCCAAAACTTATGAGAAAATGTAAAAGAAGAGACTCTCAAAGATATCCTCTTTATTTGTCTTCTTCCTATTTCACTATTTCATTAAGGAGGCGAGTCAACTAGACAGACTGCAAAATCTAGGCATTTCAAGCCACAATAAGAGAGCACCAATGGTTCTATTAACTACATATTCATCACTCTCAATATAGTTGTACGTCAGCCTTGTATTTTCATTCAGTTTGAGGAGGTCTTGGGCCCCCACTATCAAGATCAGAGTCAGCAACCAGAGATCAGAGGAGCGACTGTGAAGGAGCGGACCCACGGATTGATTGAAAGTTCGAATTGAGTTCCTGGGCGCTTAGAAAAAGCCTGTCTTTTCCGTGTCGTACCGGATTCCAGAACTCGTTCACAAATGAGTTGATTAGCTTCGAACGTTGCCTGAGATTCGCTTTATCCGAGATGTCGTCTTCGATCAAGAGTTAGATGCTTAACACATGCAATTGGACAGCTTTCCTTAGACCTAAGACTGATTGATCCAGGTGTGAGACTCCCCAAACAAGGGATTCGCGCCTGCCACTCGTACCTATCAACCGAAGCCCCTGCTGCCTCTCTCTCTGTGTCCCTCAGCCTATGCCTTGAGGTCTGAACTTCTCAGATCAACCAACCAATGATGTGAGCATCAGGTGGTGGCTTGACGTCAGTCCATGTCTCATTCTTCTCAATGGCCTTTCACCACTTACTCTTACTCCCCAAAGGGGGTGGGACAGGAGTGGAATTCGACTCATCAAGAAAGAAAGCTACATTGAAATCATGGTAATACCTATTCTCCGCTCCTCTCAAGCCATTCCTCTTTTCTGGTTCTCTTTGATCATTTCCAAAATCTTTGAATGAATAATACAACGCTCAATTTGCATAACAAAACTAGATCCTTTGGAGGCGACACACAATGTTCTCAAACCAATAGAGAAAAGAGCGATTCCCGAATAGGACACTTATACAGAATTTGTATAGCAAGGTTCCCCCTTGCAGGCTACGACCTAGCCGCCACTAAAGTGCTTTGGTGGTCTCGTTCTCGTATTCTAAGTAGAAGTAGAAGATCCCACGTACGTACTATCCGAAAGGCTGATTCTTCGTCTTAGTCTTCCGCTTGAACTCAAGGGCTTTAGCGGTCACCCAGTTCACGGTGAGCCGAGGGTTAGGGGAAGAGTTCAGTCCTTTTGCTCTTGTTCAACTCGACTGTGAACCCTGTTCATGCTTTAATGTGAAAAAGATTCATATCAGTGAAATGACATATTTAATCAGAAGTAAGCTCTAATCACTCTACCTTGACACCCGAGGTTTTTCAACTCAACTCAATAAGTAGAGTCAGTGCCCTATTGGCTATGGGTCAGGAACGGGAATAAGGCGAAATCGCACACTCGAGTCTTCAGTCCTCTGGCATCAGCTTGGTGAGTCTCCTTTTGTATACTCAACCTATAAGTAGTTGAAAGAAGATCAGTGTAAAGGAAGGTCTCAGTCGAAAGCCCGGATTCATTCCAACCAAGTGGATTGGACATAACCATCCCTAGTGAATAAGGATTCGTTCCTTGTCACCGCCTAACGCCGCCTCTTTAGTTGATTTGTCCTACCGCGTACTTTCTCTCGTCAGAGCAGGCAGCTTGTGTGGCGCCTGTGTCATTGACTGATTTTCATCGTCGAGATCTTCCCCCAGTCCGCTATCTCCTGACACCAGGAATGAATCTAGTCCGTCCCCTCTGTCGCTCCTTTGTTGATGCCACTAAACGGTCTACCGTATACCTTGACCGGTCTTCCAGCTCGACAAGGTGGTTTGCTTTTGATTCTAGTAAATAGGTTTGTTCAAGCATGCCTTCCCGATTTCTTATCATAGGCTAATTTCTCGTGAAACTAAGCGGGTGGTTTGTTAGGCTATGCTATGCCTTTTTTTGACAACTGCGAGTGTTTAGAAAAGATGGGTGTTTTGGCTAGCAATCAAGCTAGGGTCCTGATCGAGCAAGACGCAGTCCTATCTATCTACCTCTCCAGACACAATATCTTGAGTACCTATGATGGTGACTACATCTGCTGGCATGTGATGTTTAGACATAGAATCGAGTCCTTGTGAATGGGCAGAGCCAGGTGCTCTTATTTTACGACGGTAGGGACGATTGCTTCCATTACTGACAAGAAAGACACCAAATTCCCCTTTAGGTGCTTCAACTGCGGTATAGGTAGAAGGAGCTGGTACGGAAAAACCTTCTGTATAAGGTTCGAAATGGTGAATTGAGGTAGAGTAGACCGATGATCCTGTAGTCATTTGGCCGGCTATGGAGCAAGCGGAGGCGAGCGATAGCGAAGGGAAATTCATCAGTAGAGAAATCGCTAGTTTCTTTTTTCAGAAAAGAAAGAAGCTTTTGCTTTTTGAAAAAAAGAAAGAGAAGCTTGTAGTTTTCTCGCTTGCATCTGCTCCCCCTAAACTATAACCGGTCCCATCTCTCTCCAAACCTCACGTGGTAGTTTCCCATCATAAGGCTTTCTATCTATAGATTGAGCCATTACCAACCCGTTCAGAACTCAGTTGACTACTTCTATAGACTATAGATAAGGCGGAGCGTCCTTGGTTCAGCATTCTAGCACATAGGCTTGCGCTACTACAGCGCCTCGCTATGAGAATGACGCTTCGCTAACGCTCGGCTAAGTCGTCGAACCCTCGCGCTGACCGTTCGCTTTCTCAGTAGCGAACCCCCAAGAAAGAGATTCTTTTTTTCTTGCTCCCGCTTCCTCATCTGCGCTCGTCAAGCCAACTTCGCTTTTTTTGGGGGAGGTGAAACAGCGGTTGAAGCGGACATTTCAAAATGACAGCATCGAAGATCTGTATATATACACGGTCACGGTTATCCCGGACTGCGTTCCGGAAAAAGTAGCCTACTTGATTGACAGAAAGGGCACTCTCGTGTTTCAACCCCACGTGACTTTGAGAGTTGTGGGGCATATCTATGAACTCAGTACTTACAGCCTCTACGAGTTGCAAGTGAATGGGGCCGGTGCGTGGCGAACGGAACGGTTCATCAAGCCATTTCTCGCCTCAACCCCCTAAATAGGAAAGGAAGAGGGGTACTTGACTAACTAATAGGGGGGGAAATTGTCTCGCACCTGACTGTGAGGGACCTCTCGATACCGGGTGAACTTCGTCACTAGTGGCCGGTTTCCCGTTCAGCCTTTTCCCAAGTGCGCGGAGCCCCAACGAGGAAGGTGTTAGTGCGGGTAAATAATGCTACTCTTTTTGTGCTACTCCTACGGGAAGAATCTAAGAAAACGCGATCTTGGTTTCGCTTCTAAAGGCTGCCCTCTCTCGGCTGTATTTTTGTCCAGCCTACTACGAGGATCCCGTATCCCGTACATCGTCTTTCTCCCTCCTGGGTTCCCGTGGTTCCTATGCCGCCGCGTTTCCCGTCCTTTTCTTTTAGTGCTTCGACCCAAAGCGATAGACGCGTTTTCAGTGGATAAGATGGCTGCGCTCCAGCTCACTCAAGAATGGGACGGCAGTGGTCCGCCGGCAAGCTCGTTCTGATCTTGGACGCAGTACATTGGAATCCTGAAGCACCACCACGAACGCTACCGCGCGCGCGCCTGCGGTGCGGTAAGGCACCACCCAGTTGTGCCAGCAGCCAACTCCGGCGTGTCAGCTTCGCTACGCGCCTCATCAAGCCACAACCTTGATGTCTAGCTTCCCAACTGGTAGACGGTTCCTTTTCCCCCAGATCCATGAAGAAGGGAGAAGTCAGTTGATTCTTCCGAAGAACCGGAAGCGAAGCGCTATGCCGGGGCGAGGGGACGGGAAAAGAAACTGCTCCGAAGAAAGAGATTGGGGTTCCCAATGCTTCTCCACGCCCAACGAGATGCGCCAACCTCGGGATGCTTTACTCCTAACCCCACGACGGTTCCGAGACGGAGCTTAACCTGAGTCTCGGTTAAGAACGGCGATGATCTACGTTTCACACGGCGCACGATTCCATGGATAGTTTCATTCGACCTCGTGATGGAGGACATAGCTGACGATCATCGGCTTTGATCATGCCACTAGGCATTTGATTAGGACATTGCACAATGATCCGAACACTTTGTCGCATCTCTTCGATACGGATACAGTAACGATCATAGCGATCTCCTCTGGTACCTACTGGTACGTCAGGATCCGATTGGTCATGAACATCGTAAGGTGCTGCTCTTCGCGAATCCCAGCATACCCCAGGTTGGGATGGGTAGGCCCACCACTTCACTTTCACTGAGGCGCAGTCAGTGAGGGGACCTTGTCGGGCTCCTTCCCCCCCCCCAAAAACAAACTGTACGTGGGAGTTTCCCTTCATACGGCTCGAATCATTCTCAGATGCCCCGAGAGGCATCCTTTCCAACATTCCCGTTTTTCTTTGGGGGTGGTTCACGCGCGCGCAAACGAGCACCGGCCGCAACAGCAAGGAACTATGACCAATAGAGTCAGACACAGAGCGTCATACTTTTTTTCTTGTGATGGTTGAGGAGTTTCTTTCTATGAGGGTGCGGGACGCTCGCGGAGTCCGTGCCTTTTTCCCCCCCAAAACCACCATCTTTCTTTGAGTAAGATAATACGTTGCAGATCCCGCTCCTAAACATCAGGGCCCTTGACCGGCTCATATAAAGAGGGTTGTAGAAGGCCACCTATTTTCATTGATTGTTCCGGGGGATTCGATCGACGAATTCGGCGAGCTGATCTGCTTTGATCCAGGAGAAAGCCCAGTCAGCCACCTTTTCGGTGCAGGTCACGTGACCTACAGCTCGTCGCTTTTTGAGACTTCCTCTACCCACATCTCTATGTGCCCGCAGCACTTCCATATGGAGAAAGATGGGCTTACCATGTTCCATCAATAGCACCTAACCTATGCCGATTTTGGCGGACCGTGCTCCACCCCGGTGAACTCATGCGGTTCCGACGTGCCCAGAGGCCAGAGGCGAATCCGTTCACGGTCCGTAGGACCAACACCATTTGAAGGTGGATGGCCCGCCCAGAATAGGAATCTTTGACTGGGCTTACACACATTCGCTCACTTACGCTGTCCCCCCTCAGCTCACCCTAGCCCCGGGTATCGTAGAAAGGCTCCAAGGCTTCACACAAAATCTTCACTGACAACATATGCATGCTTGAGTAGGGTCAGGCAGAACCGTTGTTGCCTGATGGGAACTTCCCCCATATTGCTATCAATGTCTTCATGTCGCACGACCTCTTAACATTACACCACTGAATCCCCAATCCTTTGCTTGCTGTGCAGTGACAGTACCAATATCCACTAATCTCAGTTTCCAGATACGGTTGCCGGTTGACATCTCTTCTAATTCGTCGATACGAGAAGCAAATTGTTGTGTGGAGGAAGAAATATCTCGACATAAGCCAAGAGGCAGATCTTGTGCCACTCCACCGGGTCGTATGAAACTGGCATGCATCCTGGCTCCCGGGACTCTTTCATAGAATTCCAACAATTTCTCCCGCTCCTCAAAAGCCCAAAGGAACGGAGTTGATGCTCCCACATCCATAGCATGAGTAGTTGAAGCAAGTGAATGATTTGAAATTCGAGTTATTTCACGGAATAACACTCGTATATATTGAGCTCGTAAGGGTACCTCGCAATTCAAAAGTGTCTCTACGGCTGAAGAATGAGCGTGTTCTTGGGCCATCGTAGAAACATAGATAGGGTCGACGACGGAACGAACAACGAAACTTGACGACAGCTTTTTCGTACACGTTCACTTGCATCACATACACAAGTGCTCTCTGAACCGTGCAATAAGGTCACCCATCACACGGCTCTCCCACTGGAGTGACCTTAGCCCCGGGCCATGCTATTCCATTCTATTGGAAAAATGGCAGCGTAACTACTTCTCAGAATCGTCTTTCAAGCTGGGTTTTGAATATGAGCGGGGCTCCTAGGTGGCGCGTTCGTGGAGTTAGGGTAGATAAAGGTTGGGTGCTTGTGGGGTCCGGCCTCGAATAGGAGGGGGCTTAGCTCTGGATCCCGCCTGCTTGCGCTTGCAGAAATGAATGGATCTGAAGTGGGTTCGATTTCCGGGGGACCAGAAGAAGAAGAGAACCTTCCCGGGGAGAAAAAGCAAATTTGCTTTTTTATCAAACCCTATGGCAAAAGCGGCAGGCGATTTTGCCATTTTCCGGTAAGGGTAGACGCCGATAGGCGAATGGCAATCGAAAATTCGATTTTTTCTATCCCATTCGTCTTTTTCTATTTTCTAGTTGGTCAAATGTATGAAAAGTCGAAAAAAGAATGTTCAAAAATTCGTCTCCCCAAGGGAGTTTACTCGACCCATTCTCCAGTCTCCCGCACTGCTCAAGTGTGCGACTCCGTATGAGGACCTCCTTCCCTTTTGCTCTGCCCACTCTCCGTTCACACGGTTATCAAAGCGGAGGAGGCAGCAGGTACCACGAGCCCTCTGTCCCACACATCTAGAAAGAAGCAAGTGTAGTTCACCGGTTCCACCGAATGCTCCTATCTCTCGGCAAAGATCGTGTGAGTGTGCAGTTATGCTTCGGATGCTTCGCCATGGAATAGATCGACCCAGTTCCCGTTCTTTTCTGGTGTACTCGCTTTGTATCTCCGACACACAAGGAAGGACGCGGTGGGAAGGAAGCAGCCCTAGCCTCTGTCCGGCCGATCATTCCGCTGGCATCTTGCATTCACGCCCCCGTTTGACTGCCGCTCGGGGATGTAGTTGTAGATACGTGAGTCTGAGTGGGTCGTTGGCTCCACCTGTGATCTCCTTCTACGACATGCTGTTGTCGTCGCCATCTTCAATATGTCACTTAGTCATATCTGCCTCGCTGCGGGTCAGCACCTCCGAAAGAAACGGAGGATTTCATTCAGTGACTCCGCGATCGCCCTCTGAACGATCAGAATAAGGTAAAGCTTGAAGATAAGTTTTGTACTCTATTAATTTCTCAGTCCCTCTAGTCGGGTGGGCGCCGGCCGGTCTTTCGGCCCCCCTGAAAACCGTACGTGCGGGTCTCCCCGCATGCGGCTCACGCCATTCGAGGTGGCCCAGCCCAGCATTCATTCCATTCGCAAAGACTTTAGTTCAATTTAGACCTCGGAAGCTCATTCGCGTGTAGGCAGCGCTGCCGCGAATGGGCTACCGTTTACTCTATCTATTCATTGATCCATCGTTCCCCTCTTTCCAAGAATGAACGCTCGGACCTTCCAAATGACCCGGCCTCCCCTGGCTCTTCCACCGTCCGGGCTCCCTTTCCTCCCTATGCTCCCCCGGCGCAGGCCTACCACGCTTCGCGCCTGCGGCGTTTTCGCCAGACGGTCTTTGCCAGTAGTGCCATCCTCCCCGCGGGCTGTCTGTATGGGTGGGTTGTCCCTTGCTGCTACGTTCTGTTAGGCGCTATGGATTACAGGAAATGAAGTGGTTGACTTGGACAGCAGGCGGGTTACACGTTCCACTGTGCCGAGATGTGAGGTGCAGGTGGTGATGATCACCCCGAGGTATGCGCTAGCGCCCTTGACGGGCACTCCAGGACCCGCCAACGCTCGTGAAAACCCAGGTCGGTCGGTCCTCCATTCATCCGACCGGATGTGTGGATAACGAGGCCACCTTCACAACCTTCTCCCTTCTATCCAAATGTAGGGCGGTTCGCTTGAGTTGCTCAACCGCCCCTTTGCCCGGTGCTCATGACGCGCTACGGAACCCCGGGGGACCGAGCAGGGCATAGCTAGCGGCATAGGAGCCTACTCAGCGTCAGCGGCTTCGTGCCGCACTGGAGTAATCCAATATGTGGTTCCGCACGTTCCACCACTTCTCCGTTCATTTCCAATACTGATCGTGAAACACCATGAGCAGCAGGATGTTGAGGTCCGGAATTCAAAGTGAAATTCTTGATTTGCCCGTTCCTAGTCGTCATGGGAAAGAAAGGCGAGCGAAGAAGAAGAAAGAGATTATTCCCCTAGAGCTTGTCCAGTACCAACTGTACAATACAATGACTCAAAATGCATCTCCTTCGCCCACGCGCGTCTACCTGGCGCTTTTTGCCCGCCTTGCATGCAAGCGAACGAAGCGCTATTGGCGGCAATGAATAGCTCACTGAGTGATGATTGATGCAGTCAGTCAGTGCCCTCGATTGTTCCAGATAGAAGGATCATGGCGCCCCGGAACCATGACATCCAGCAGCAGCATCTCCTTGCGTGCAAGAGACTTCTATGCCGGCCGTGATTCCCGGCCGCTAGTTAGTGTTGGTTGAAAAAAAGCGTCAAGCACCTTTGCCAACCAACCACTTCAAGCAACCGGTTAGCAGTAGCGCTTTCAAAGTCTAAGAGTGGTATATTCTATGAGTTGTGGTGGTGTTCTATGAGCGCGCTATCCTCTTTTTCTTTCAAGAAAGTGAGTCAGCGTAGCGAAGCATATACGTGAGATAAGTCAGCAGCGTCAGAAGCCGTTTCAGAAAGTCCCCAAAAACGAAAGCAAAAAGCATACCATCATTCATGCCAGTGTCTCTCACATATGATTGATTGAATGAAGTGGCTGGCGTGGCGAGAAAAAGAAGTGTTGGTCCCATGCACCATGTCTGCTGCCTGCTCTTGCCTATCTTGACCAAAGCCACGCTGGGGGGGCTGTTTGCCTTTGGTCAAGATGGGGAAGACCTGCTCGCTGACCCCTCTCTTCCTTCCTATGGACGATGCTCCGGGCGCGTATCAGACTTTCTTTGCGGCAGTCAAGGTCTGTCTTGTATAAGCGACCCTAGATCTTCAAGGCCTGTTCTAGTTCTGGCAGGGCTCCTGTTCTATCTCAATATGGTCCGAAGGTCCGGAAGGGGAGATTCCAGGGCAACCGTGCTACATGCAAGGCGCTAGTGGAAGCGAGCAGGCAGGAATGAAGGCTGCGAACGATACACTGAATTTCTTACCACTGGTGTAGTGGTGCTTCGACCACATCAAGAGAAAGAAATGAAAATGAGATCTATCAGAAAGGAAAAAGAACTGAGGAACCTTTATATACCCTACTCTTGGCCGCCTTGGAACGTTGATTCGACGTAAGTGGAAGGAAGAATGCGCAGAGGCCGCCCGTACGGGCGGCTCGCCTTAACCTTCATTAGTAGAGTAAGGAGAGGAGAAAGGACGGAACGGATCACCTGCCGATCTTTGATCATACAAAACAAAAGTATGCCATAACATAAGAAGAGGATAGAAAGATTGACCGGTACAAAAACCAATCTACGCGAGACGGTGAGATAGAGAAAAAAGGAACAAAAGAGATGTGTGGCTGAGGGGGGGAGAGAAAGAACGCATGCATTTCCTTCTTTTTTTGTTTATGATAGGAAGGCGGGCTAATAGAGAATGAAAGTCCATTACTGAGAAGTACTCGTCTTGCTTGCTGGGAGAGAGGAAGGCCCTTTCCAGCCAGATAGCGAGCGATCACTCAGCAATGAACACTAACTGAAAGCGGCCGGGAAGAAGTACCTATCCCTTACGGCCGTGTCTTCGACATGAAAAGACGATGTCCTAACCATTTTTCATGTATGCGAAAGGGACAAAAAAAAAGTGTTCATATACCGCTCCGTGGGCTCCGAGAAGAGAAGTGGTTCGCTTTGTTTCTATACGAAATTTCTTTCGTTTGTGTTCATGTTGGCGATTTCTTATGTGAATCAGGCGGGTCGTCCCCCCTTCCTACGGGTTCCCCACCGACCCAGTGACACATAAACCACCTTCCTTTTCTCCGATCATCAAGCCCCCTCCTTTCCTTGTCTTTCATCCGAAACAGGTGCTGGCCAAGCGCAAGAGTATGCCCATCTAGAGTTTCCGCTTACTATAACGGCTATAGATGGCCCTCTTCCCTTATCCGTCCGACAATTTGGAGGCCAGAATCATTCACCGCCCCGTGGGATGGTCTGGGAATCCGGAAAAGCAAAGGTCTATCACGGTGGCTTGCTACTTTTGTTTTGGATTCACATCTGCAGCCTGGGCATCTATCTCAAAGAGTCAATGCCGAAAATCCTCTGCTCTTCTTTGACACCGACTCGTCTCTGAGAAATGCCACAAATGCTATCGAATAAGCGTCGAAAACGTGCTACTCCTACTGCTGTTGATTCTCCTCTTTTTCTTTTTCACTTTGCTTGATGCTTGACAGAGGGCTACTCGTTGATTCACTCTCTCCCGCTCTAGGACATTAACATTCAGGGGAAGCCCCCCAACCATATTACATATTACATAAGTAGATTCACTGTGCATTTGTTCTTCAAACAGCGCCCTCATCAAATTTTGTGGCGAAAGTCCGTGATTGTTTTCTACAGCGACGATCATGTCGCCTTTATATACCCTAAACCTTACGGGTGGCCTGTTCGCCTCTCTTTCTAGTTGCTCACCGACTTCGTCCCCTGTCAACCCCAGTGAGGATCATGTTCCGTATGGTTCGTCTGAAATTTCCCCACCGTCCTTGCTTTTCATGCTTTTGAATTGGAAAAGCCCTGGATCAAGGGCGCTAAGCTTCGCTACCCTAAACCTCGGATATTCTTCTGAAACAGCCGATTCGGATGCTTTTGTTTCTTTTGCTTCTTCATCTGCTTCTTAAGATCCTCACGAAAAACCAACTCAATCGTCACTTGATTGCGGAGATCAAAGATGAGTTGAGAACGCGAGTGACTTCTCAAAAGAATAGAAAGCGAACAGCAACTACTTCAGCTACAAATGAAGAGAAGAAGAGGTGAACAGAGCTCACAGTCAGGAATGGATGCTACAGAGGATCAAAAAAGTCATAACTGAGGAGGACTCCGGCCACCCCTTGAAAGCACTCCCCGAGCAGGAAATCCACAAAGCAGTTTTTGACTGTCAACCCGAGTTGATTCCGGGTCCAGACGGATTCCAAAGAAACCGGATTGATAGTGGGACCTCTTCAAAGAACTCATCCACGTGGAAAAAGTCAGGGGATCTGTCAATTCGACTTTCCTAACCTCAACCTAAATTCCCAAGCCCTTATGATTAATCGAAAGGTCAAGTGCATTGTGATCGGTCCCCCACGGGGCGGTTTGAGGGACTAAAAAAGAAAATGCTTGGTCCTGCTTAGAAGGAGCCTCATCTTTCAACCGGGGCTATTCCAATGTAATGAATGCTAGACTAGGTTTTTCACGTCGGAAGGAACAACACTCGCAAAAACCGAAAGGAGGATTGATTCCCTGCAGTCCCACTCGGGGACTGATAACAAGCCCCTTGATAGTTCGCATCGGGGGGATAGACCCGGAACAAGATCAAGTGGATCTCATTCTTTTAGCTAGTGGTCTCAGTATGAATCTTCTTCTTTTCTTTCCGGGTTTTCTGGTTCACGATCTTCCTTTTTGTATGAGTTCTTTCCTCGCCTATCGGCTCACATTCTTTTATTCCTCGCCTTCAAGCTTTCTAAGCATTCCCTACGCCAACCATTAGCTTTCCAATCGTCTAAGGTTAAGGTCCTCTTTCTGTCTACCTCCTGGCGTAATCCGAAGCAAGGAATGGATTTTCTTTGAGAATTAGAGTAATCGTCAGCCAGGGAAGGGGAGTTTCATAGGTGAAACCCACGTGTCTAGCCGTTCGCCGTATCGGAGAGGGTTTGCTTTTTTCCTTCACTTAAGCAAGTCCTTCTTTGTTTTTTTGAGAAAGCAATGAACGTCCCTACTTGACGAAAGACAGACTGTATGGCTTGAAAGCGGGTGTCCGTCTACCCTTGCTGACCTTGAAACCTCTATTCTGACATCAAATAAACCAACCGAGACTCTCTTTTCAAATCTTTCTTTGTCACATCCTTTCCCTGCCTGGATGGCCTGCCGGTCATGCCTTTATCTAAGCCATTCATGTCTCAGTCCCTCGCAGCTAGGGACATAGAGTCTGCCTCCCTATGCATAGGCATAGAGGAGGTCATTGTCTGGCCAATATCTCCGAAGAAAGTCCTCTTTCACTTGCTGCTGGTCAGTTTTTTCATAAGTTTCCATCCTCTTTCACTTTCTTTCTGCTTCACGCATGAGCAACCTGGTTGTGCCGCCCAGGCTTTTCCACACAAAGTCATATTCTTGCAAGAATTCCTGCCATCTCGCTTGGACAGCTTTTTCTGCGTCTTGAAGACGGTGTTAGCAACATTGTCAGTCAATGTCAAAAATTGTCCAACAAAGAGACTCGCCAGGTATGAAAACAATGCACCACAGCTGTCATTTCCTTCTCATGTGACGAGTACTTCTGCTCTGCCTCATCTAACTTCCTACTTTGGAAAGAAACCTTCCTGACCCAGCACTCCTCAAATGGGGCTTTGTCTTAGGCATCCGTGTTCACTTCGAAAGGCAACTTGAAGTCAGGCAATCGTAGGACAGGTTCTGTTGCCACTTCAGCCTTAACTTAAGCTTGTCAAATGCTTCTTGGCATGCCACTGTCCACTGCCACTTGTGATCTTTCTTGAGTAAATCCGTGAGAGGCCCCCGTAACAATTTCCGAGAATAGTTAGCCAAGAAACTTACCTCGGACACTTTGGTGGGTGGAGTCCAATCCACAATGGCCTGCACTTTCCTCCCATCCATTCTAACCTGGCCTTTGCTAATAAAATGCCCCAAGTATCTAATTCCTGTCGGGCAAAGTCACTCACACTTTTCCATCTAACCATATAGCTTGTGCTCCCTTAACCGAGTGATCACTTTCTTAAGGTGGAAACGTGATCCTCTAGGGACTCACTATAGACAACAATATCATCAAGCAAGAAAGCGAGAAATATGGTGAGAAGTTCTAAAAGACATCACTCATCAAATTTCAGAAGGTCACTATAGATTCTTTTCTCATAATCTAAAAAAAGGCGACCCAGGCACCCTCCATTTCATGCTGATACTCTAGACAGACCCAAGCCGTGGCACTTGACTTGAAGAAAGAGCAGATACAGGAGCAGTGGAGCAAGCAGCAGGAGCGAAATTCATGTACATTCAATGTGCCCCTCTTTCTTTCTTTTTCGGGAAGTGATCGGCGCATTCACTAAGGAAGTCCATCAACAATGGAAAGAAGTGGTAGATGTCTTCCTATTCCGCAGAAGATTGCTATACAAGAAAGGGAGCGGAGCTTAGTTGAAAGCAGTTCTAAATAAGGAAAAAGGGTTAGGACAAGGAGTTTGATAAAAACTTAGATAATCCAGGTGCCGAATCAAGATTCACTTGTTCTAGTCTAATGAAAGAAAGAAGATAAGCCACTGATTATTCAGTAAGCAAAGCAACCTCTACTCGTGCACGGGATTCGTAGAAAGGTCCGCTTGTTGTTTGGCTGCTTTAGCAAGTCACTCCATAGCAATTCTCTTTCCTTAATCTGCTCTGCTTTCCCTTCCGACTCCATAGGACATCAAGTAATCCATTTAGAGTCAGTCAGCTACGTTCTAAGAGCCAAGGTATCTCTTATCTCCGGTCTCTAAAAAACCTGATTGAGTTGAGTACGCCTAGGTCTTCAGGCATTGGTCCTTAACTCTCTTTCGTTTCTTTGGCTTTTCTTCTATCTCTAATCTTTCTTTTTCTCTTCTATCTCTAAGCCCCCGCGTTGAAAAGTGAGTGCCTTACTGGATCATTGCGGCACTGGGCGGAACGTCTTCCCCTTTCCGTGTTCTTCACTTCCCACTTTCTTAGGAATCTGAAGCACCGAGTAAGTCAAGGTATCTAGCAGATACCTGGTATCTATGAGTGATGCGCATAGGAAGCTATGAGCTCGGGCCTCTAGTGGTTCTAGTAGCTCAGAGCTAGAAGTTAGGGGTTCTGCTCCTGTCTTTTTCTCTCTTATCTACTTTCTGTTTGCTAACCTCCCGAGGGCCGGAGATATAGTACGCCTTTTCTTTCGGTTTCTAGCTTCCCTAAGCAGCCCCCTTTCCGAGGAGAGAGTTTTCTATATTGTGAGACTTTTCTTGGTTGTCTTCCCCTCATTTTGGCATTGATGCCATAAAGCAATGTCAGTAAAGAGAGATTAGAAAAATGAGATTTGTGTGGTACCTATCCTATAGGTATAAGGAGAGTCAAAGCAGAAGATGGGAGGTAACTAACTTGTGCCAATTCAATATTCAATGCCCGGCGAGACCGCATCAATCATGATCCAAGGGCTCACGAAGCGGGGATCCCCTTATATCACATAAAGTAGAATCTTTCTTTCTAATTAGAATATTGATGCTTTACCACAGGAATGGTCTCATCTTGCTAATTAGGAGATTCTCTGGAAGAAAGACGGGGTTCTGCTTCTGGTGGCAACATGCTATTGGGTGGTGCTTATGGGGTCAAATCAAGACGTTCTAAGAAGAAAGATTGATCTTGTCAGTATCATACCAAATCGAATCATTTTTTCGAGAAAGACGAGACATCTAAGTAGTACAAGTAAAGAGATCTATTCATTGATAAGAAAAAGAAAAAACGTGAACGGTGATTGGATTGATGAGAAAAGAGAATTTGCTTTTTTTTTTTGTTTCTTCACTACGTGCCTTATGATCACTTCACGAGGTTCTCCGAAGATGTATCAGCTTGTTCGCCTGTCGGCATAAATCACCTATCAAGACTCTTCGCCTATCGGTGAAGCTACAGTCATCCTATTCGTCGAGAAGCTTCCCGTTGCCTTACCTGATTCGAGGAGCGGGATCTTGTCATTCTGCATTCCTCCTTGAGCGCCAAACTTCATCGGTCAAGCTTCTAGACCAAGCCCTTCTTTTTTCTAATTGCATCGAGGACCTTCTTTCCCTGCCTGTCTGCTGCTTTGTAGAAGATATTAGGGCTAGGACTAATGAGCTTCCTTTCTTACCGACAAAAGGTGCGTAGCGAATGACTAAACTCACTGAAGAAAGTCTTAAGAGCTAGCTGAGTGAGTGTAATCTGTTAGTCCGAATTCAGTTTTCAGTTAGAGTAGGGTTCCTCGATCGAATAGCGCATCCAGCTTACTCTATCGACAGCCCAGCCAGATAAAGGATCAAGGTATCTTGTCACTTGCTTGCAAGGTAGGACCTAATGGCTATTATTCCCACCAGAAAGAGAAAGAATTTCACTATTCCGGTCGAAAAAACTCAAACTTCTAAGAGCTACTACTTCTTTTTTCTCGTCTTTTGAGCTCATAGGCGGAATGATTGCTCGACCCATTAGTTAGTGTGCTCGCATCGCGGTCTGGTATAGCCCACGAGGTCTAGCTATTGAAAAAGCGAATCCCCTTTGTTGGGGACCCCAATACATGAGTCAGAGAAGAAAGAACGACTATAGCTTCCATCGTGACATCCAATCTGACCGAATCTCTATGTGCAAGCAGGCGAGCGAAGCGAAGTCGGCCGTTAATCGGCCCAAGACAAGACCTTTTTGGAGGACCATACATTATGCTCGCCTGGCTTTTGTTTACTTCTGCAGGATAAGAAACCAAGGCCATGCACTACTACTATATGAATGAATCGCATCCATAGTAGTCTATGGTCTGACAATACAGATACAGAGCCTCTCGGACATAAACCACCAATAGCAGATCCAAATGAAATTCGTTCTCCAGATCGAGATCCTTTCAGATCCGGTTACTGAGCCATAACCATAAGCACTTTGATTCACCAATCAGGGATGCCACCACTGCTTCCTTCTCGCCTTACTTGATAGCACGTGGGATATCAAGGTCCTTTCTGACGATCCTCGATCACTAGCCTACGCAGATGAGCTGCAACGCTGGCTTCCAGATCCTAGCACCAGGCTCAATCCTAAAACACGGGCAGGGGGGTCTTCTTTACTTGCAGGAAGGCTTTTAGGCTCGTAGAGACCTTTCCTTTCAACATTTGTTTTACCTGCTTTGCTCATCCATAAGACTTTATGCTTTCTCTTTTAGCGAGGGTACCGGGCCTTTCGTTGTGCCTTTTAAACAGCTTCCTCAGCGAGTGAAATTCCTTCCACCCGAAGGTACAGGCGCCATCCTCTCTTCTCAGTCGAGCGCATCTCTTTTTCTCCTTAGCAGTCGTTACCCGGCACCCCTATTCTAGCTTTAAGAGGCTCTGACACGACCTCTTGTGTGGCTACCATTGGAACCAACCTCGAATCTGCTGTTTAGCTTTCTTGGGTCCGAACAGGCGGGTTATCCTTAAGCAACAATAGCCGTAGAAATTCCATTGACAAGAAGCCCGGAACTCCTCATACACACTATAGGGGTTCTCCTTTTAAGCATAAAGCCGAGGGCAGTAAAAAGACATCCCCTCTGCATCCAGGCCGACCAATTCGAGTGCTTTTTCCGAGCCTCCCGATCCGGTAGAGCGTGAAGCTTTGCTTTGGAAAGCCAACCACCGCTGCCCGGAGCTCCTAGCGGAACCCTTCGCTTTATAGATAGGGCGCGCATCAAATTTTGATCAACGGAGGGATGACGAAATTCTATCTTGTCGAAGACACCGGGTTCTCCTGCTCAGCAGCCTCCAGCACCTTTGATACTTGATCAAAGAAAAGTAGGAATCGATGCCAGAGACGGAGGGCTTTTTACGCTCTGCTCTGCCATCCTAGTTCTCAACTTGGTGGTATTCACTAGCGAAAGCTGCTCACCGCCCCGTGGGCTCACTCTTTCTAAGTGGAATATCGCTGAGGTCTCACACACCCTTTACGCGTAGCGGTCACCCTATTCGCCTATCGGTGAAGCTACATTCGGACTTTTCGCTTACGCTTTCCTTTCCTCTTTTCAGAAAGATCATATATGAATATGAATAAGAGTGAATATTATGAAGATCTTAATACTTTTGTCTTTGAATCTCCAATTCTACAGGCAGGACGGCTTCCATCCCATAGACAAGTGAGTAAGGCAGTGGATGTCCTCACAGAAGTTCTATAGCCCCATAGTGCAGGTGCTAGCTTGTCATGCCAATCCTTGTCAGTGTAAGTGGTCTTACTAAGAATGGCTTTGACGTTCTTGTTGGCTGCTTCGACGGCACCATTGGTTTTAGGCCTATAGGGGGACTCTAGGTTCTAGGTGTTGGATCTTGAAAGATTTCAACAAAAAAAGGTTTCGGCTCTCAAGTGCAAGGCATTGTCGGAGATGATCTCGAACGGAACTCCATATCGGCAGATGATGTTGCATATATCAGCGATGAACTTGGCAACATGCTTCGACTTCAAGACGTGGAGCGGCTTCAACCCACTTAGTGAAGTAGTCAATGGCCGGCCAATTCATGCCCTTTAGAGGACTGAGGCCTACGTAGGGGCGGCTTGCCAATGATGTCAATGCCCCATGTAGAGAAAGGCCAAGGGGTGGTCATGTTGTGGAGCTCCCTAGGCGGCAAAGAATTGGTTTTGGCATAGATTTGGCATTTGTGGCAAGTCTTCACAAAGTGAGCACAATCAGATTCCAAAAAAGTACCGCTCCGTGGGCCTCATTATCTTCTTGGCAAGCATTCTTCCATTCATGTGCGGACCACAAACTCCACCATGCACTTCTTCCATGACGTTCTTAGCTTGGTCTTTGTTGATGCATAGTAGGAGGCGCGTAGCGCATCAAAGGATCTCTTGTAGAGCTTGCCCCCACAGAGGATGAATTGTGAAGCAAGTCTTCGGATGGCTCGCCTCCCATTATTATCGGCTTCTACAGGATACTCGCCTTTCTCAATGAAGTTGCGAATGTCGGTGTACCATGCGCATTCCGAGTGTTAGCGTCCACAGGATCCCCTTGAGCAATGGCTCGGCTCAAACTTTTGTTGAACTATGATGGGCATGATCTTGGTTTGATCGGGCATGTCAACATAGGAAGCCAAAGCATCGGCAAAGTGGTTTTGGTTCCTAGGAATGTAGGAAGAAGGTTAACTCATCAAAACAAGCAATGGTCCTATCAAGGAGTGCTTGATACATTAGCAGAGTTTCATCCTTCGTCTTCCATTTGCCTTGAGTTTGAGCTATCACCAAGAATGAGTCTCCATACACCTCGACAACCTCCCAACTCGGCTAAGGCATTGAGCCCTAAGAGGCAAGCTTCGTATTCGGCTACATTATTGGTTGACGGGCTTGAAATAGGTATGTGCTCACCATCAGGAGCCACAAGCACAACTCCAGCCCCATATCCTTTTCGGTTTGAAGCTCCATCAAAGTACATCCTCGTGGAGATGTGGAAAAGAGCGTCGTCAGGTAGATCACGATCCATCTCATCTTCTTGCTCAACAGGTAGCTCGGAGAGGAAGTCGGAAATGTTCCCTTGATGGACTTCCTAGGAACATCTTTCAAGTCATACTTCATCTTCTTGAGCTAGCATGCATCCAATTGCGGTTTCGCTGACGGACAGATAGAGCAACAAAGGGGCTCCTTCCCTAGGTGGCGGTGGATCCTTCAAGCATTCTTTGAGATTCTCGAAGGCTGTTCATTCCGGTTCTTGAGTAGCTTGAAAATGGGCTCACAAGTGGTGGTGAGCTTGGTGAAGCGCCCAATGTATTGAACTATTCCTAGGAACCCTCGAACTTCCTTCTCAGTGGTAGGCGGCGGCATCTCCATGATGGCCTTCCTTGATCTTCTTTGGATCAACCTCAATTCCTCTTTGGCTAATCATGAACCCAAGCAAGTTACCAGCAGTGACTCCAAAGGCACACTTTTGGGGGTTGAGGCGCGGAGCGTTTGTACTTTGAGAACCCCACCTCTCAAAGAACTCTCGAAGGTTAGGAATGTGTTGCTCTCGAGTCTTGGACTTCACAATCGTGTCATCCACATACACTTCCACGTTACCGTTGACCTACGACACCCGACCTTAAGAGACAATTGTCTAGCTTTCCTCTCAAAGCTAGCTAATGTTACGCAAACATCTTTTCAGAAAGATCATATATGAATAATAGTGTTTTTTAGGAACCGGACGATCAGCCTTACGTTATGGCTCAGCTCCTATCTTGTTAAGAATTTATGTCGCTGCTAACGCAGCTCATGGACTTTAGTCCTCTTCGTCACTATCGTGACCACGCTAGTTCGCCTATCAACTCACCTTCTGAGCCTCTTTCTAGTTGCTCATCGACCCATCGCCTCTTTCTATATGCTCAGCTACTCTTTCTTATCTTGGACTAAACTAAATATGACCCATCGCCTCTCGGGTCCCCTTCGACAGATGTTGACTTCGCCTATCGGCGTCTACCCTTTGGGGCCCGGGTTTTTTGATGAAAAACCTCTCATATCTCGGGCTGGTAAGGCAAAGGAAAGGTTCTACGCTTTGGCGGCGTTGGGAAGGCAATGAATCAACGCACAGGACACAGGTTCTATGTAATTGACCAGAACCCCGGCTGCTAGGGCGATGACAGTAGTATTTCATTTAGGCCTCGGAGGGCCATCTTTGATTTCAACTCTGATTTTCATTTGGGTTAGCTTCTTTCTTGTACCCCGTCCTCTAAAAGAAGGATCCTCACTCCGAGCCTTTCAGTTGAGCTACTTAGGTCCCTCACCCGGATGAGTCAATCTCTAACCCCAAGATTGCATTAATGTCTTTTCCTCTCCTTATTTATCTAAACAATGAACGGGTAACCGCGTTCACTACAAGACGGAATTACCAGCTTTCCTTCTTTGCTTTGTTCACATCTGCTCTTTCCAGAACTGGCTATCATCAAAGAAGTAGTCCTTCCGCTGAAATAGCAGGGCTTCTTCCTTCAACCCACGGGGCGGTAATGCTGACTCTTATCCTGCCTGGTACTTTAGAATTAGAATAAGGCAAGGTGGCTGGCAGCCTTGAGACCGAAACTCTTATACAAGAGGGCCCATCAAGAGCCCTTTTCGTACGAGAGTGAGAGACAGATGAAGATTTCGGATTCTCATGTCAAACCTGAAAGTCTTCTTGCCGATGGAATTTTCATAGTGGAAATCCTGTCAAACCTGCATCTCTAAGGGCTCACTCTCGGATGTCATCTAGGCAGGGCCTATGCTTCTCAAACGAAAATAAGCCACCTCTTCGCAATGAAATCTAGTGGGAGAAGACGCACTTACTCTTTTGAGAGAAGAAATCAAGCCAGACTCTCCCGCTTTTTCAGTAGATTTGATCTCTTGTTCCCTTTGTTTCAGAAAGGATCCCAATGTCAGAAAGCGCGTCTAAGAATATTCAGACTGGGTGAATAGACTCTTCCCGATAAGACGTATCGGTCTAACATGATCGACCAATTGAACCATCCATGTGAAGAGCAGGTCCCCCTATTTCTTTTTCTTTCCCCGGCTTCAATAGGGATTTCAGAGGATGGACTGCTGGAGAGTGTGTAGCCTAAGCGAGGAGGGGACCCGATAGGGTCGGTGAGCCGCTAGGCGAATGTACAAGAAGTAGCTCGAGCTGCGTAGCAGCGAAGAGGGCCGAGCCGATTTAGAATGAATTCTATAGAAGAAAAGAATCGATACTCAATAACTGGCCGTGAAGCATACTCACCTACGGACCCTCTTGTCAGGCTGACTGATTCTAAGATCTTTGAATGAATCCATATTAGACTATCAGACCTATTGGGACATCGTATAGCTGAGGTTTGAGATTTGAATTACTCGTGGAATCTAGCATGACTTTCTCCCGCCTCAGAACCAACAAGCACTGGCAAAACCGGTTCTCCGATAGGGTCCTTTTTCATTACTATAGGAAACTGTTCATCGAGACCATTGAAAGACCGGAATCCTTCGAGAAGGCTTTCCCCGGAGAAAGAATCAGACTGAAACTCCCATGTCTTTTGTATCAAGTTTGGGTTGTGAAACAACTACAAGGTAAGGGTAGAGTCTTGCTTTCCCGGCTATTACCTTGCTTTTCCAGTCTCACCGCCCCGTGGGAGTCCATGAAAGGGCCACTCCTCGCTCGTCTCGTTCCTAAGCTAAGGCTTTGATCTCGCTACTCATACTGTTGACCATTAGAGACCCTATTCGGCTTCCATCCTTCGTCCCTTGGCGGGATTAGTCCTCTTCGCCTATCTTCTGAAGTCAAAAGTGGGCTTGGAAGCGTTGGCCGTAATGTAGGCAGCGACCGTTCAAGAACTGTCACGTTTGCTCGACCAAAGCGGGTCAAAGAATCGATTAGTAGTATGCCAGAAGAGAAGACCGATGAGCCTTACCAGATGATGAAGAAAGAACCGATGCTATTGGAGCGAGTGCCAAGCCAACTTGACATATGAGAATCTTTGAATCAGTCCATTCCCCGTAGAATGACTGGACTAGACCAGATCCTCACTTTGTGAAGATCGATGTTGATGGTAGTGCAAGAGGAAACGAAGTGAAAAAAAGGACAATTCTACACTCTTCTCATTTTAGAGGGGAAAATGTACTTTTGCCATGGGGGAGGTAACAAAAATCAAATGAGTTTCAGAATCTTTCTATATACGAGATTTGAAAGAAGAAGAGAATGTTTCTCTTTCCCCTTATTATATATATACGAGATATGAGAGAAGAAGATTTTCTTTCGAATTAGATGTCAAGATAGCATCTCTTCTCTTTCTAATCACCCTCTTCGCCGCGTAGCGGATATTTCGTCTAGCAAGATAAGGCCTCTGCTTGTTAGCCGCGTTGAGACGTTAAAGGACTTCGAAAGCTGCGGAACTTCACTTCGCAGCCTACACAGAACTTCTCAGCAAGGACAGGGTTGGGCCAACCTATGGTGTGTAATACCGGTTGTTATGAAGACCTGGTCTAGATCGGAAAGGGGAAGGAAGGTTTTCCGTAAGGCGCGAGTTTCGGTTCGAGTATCGATCGGTCGGACTTCGCTGAAGCCCTTCTTTAGAAAGTGACCCCCTGGTTTAAGAGAGAGAGTGACGAATCTCATTAATGAAAGGAATAGGATTCCGAAAGGGCTCCCCCCCAAGGGCTGTTCGCCTATTTCTATATGCTCACCCCCTTTGGGGCCATCTTCGCTTCGCTCGAGCTACTATCTTGCTTGCTTGGACTAAATATGATCATTCGCCTATTTTGTTTTGCTTCTTTCTATATGCTCACCGACCCGGTCTCCTCTTCGCTTCGCTCGAGCTACTTCGTACCCTTGCCTATGGATTATCAGTCAGGGTAGGGGCTCTTCCCGCGCTATTGCGTACGTACTTAGACATAATCAGTCGTTATTAGTAAAGTAAGATATAGGCTTTGGATCACACATAGGTAGGTAGGCAAAATTGGATTGAGACCTCAAATGTTTGAAGGATCGATCGTATGACAGATCTCAGTAACAAGGTCCGGTGCAGCCCAAGAAAACCTGGATTTCGGAGTCACTCGATCTAGCCGTAGCTGTCAACCTAGGGCCTGCTCCTTGTGCAATTCTGTTCAGGTCTTTCATGGACTAGATCCCAGCAGACTTTTTTCTTCTACCTGGATGTCGAGCTCAAATAGGTGTGAGAATTTCTGACATTTGATGAAAGGATTCAGCTTGCGACAAGTCTTGTCTGACAGTTAGGGTTGCATTTCAATCAATTAGTCCTGGCAAATTCTGGGACTCAAAGGCTTGTCTTAGCTTGTCATGGGCGGTCTGCTAGGTCTTCTCCGTTTCTCCCGTACCCTTCTTCTTCATGTTGGCTCTATCCCGATTATGTGACGTTCATTTCTGGTGTATCTGTTCTGATTCGTAGTGAGGCCGCGTAAACGGTCAGTTTAGAATGATTAGGAATGGGTCTAGTGCGGACCTGGCTACAGTCGGGGATCTACGCTTTGTCGCGATATGGTTAGTGGAATTAATCCGGTGTCCCGATCCGCATGGAAGTCATTATTGAATCTGTTTCAAAGGATTGACCTGACCCACGGGGATGCGCAAGCACGGTCGGGGTGAGATTTCAGCTTCTGAATCTCGGTTAATTGATTCGATGATCCCTATAGGACGTGGTCAGCGAGAATTCATTATTGGGGATAGACAGACCGGTCAAACAGCAGTAGCCATTCTCAATCAGCAAGGTCAAAATGTCATATGTGTGATGTAGCTATTGGTCAAAAAGCATCTTCTGTGGCTCAGGTAGTGACCACTTTCCAAGAAAGGGGAGCGATGGAGTCAAGCGCCTATATGTATATGTGTGGTAGCCGAAATGGCGGATTCCCCAGCTACATTACAATACCTCGTTCCTTATACAGGAGCAGCTTTGGCTGAATCTTTTATGTATCGTGAACGGCACACTTTCATCATTTATGATGATCTTTCCAAGCAAGCACAGGCTTCTCGCCAAATGTCTCTTCTATTACGAAGACCGCCTGGTCGTGAAGCTTATCCAGGAGATGTTTTTTATTTGCATTCACGCCTTTGAGAAAGAGCCGCTAAATGAAGTTCTCAGTTAGGTGAAGGAAGTATGACTGCTTTACCAATAGTTGAGGAGACGTTTCGGCGTATATTCCTACTAATGTGATTTCCATTACAGACGGGTCTGATGCCGGCTTCCAAAAGACGGGATAAAGGCTATGTAGGCACCTTGCGTTCACTCAGTGTAACGTTAGCTCGATCGACAAATCCAATGAAGGTTCTTTCTCACATTCATTTCGTTACGCCTCATGGAGCGGACTAAGAAGATCTCGTGGAATCAAGAGAGCAACGTTACGGTATACATAGAATCAAGCTAGATCCTATCCCCAGACAGCGGCTTCAAAGGCCCCGGGCTCTAGCAAGGAGAAGGTCCGGGAAGTCCTCCCTCGCTTTTGGAGGCTATTCACCTTCATCTTTCTTTCGCTTGACACCTTAGGAGATAGGTGAGTCAATTTTGATTTTTCACTGACTTCTAAGCTACGCCTTTCTATACCCTAAACCTCGTGTTGACCCTTTTTTTGACACAGTCTGACGTTGGCTTTCAACAGAGATACCGCTCCGCGGGGAATCCCTAATGGAATGGATTGAACTCATCCTTGACACGAAACATAGATTATGGATGCCTCTCCTGCTAGCTCTAACTGCTCGTACTTCTCTTATGATCAGTCCAGGCTTTGCCATCTTCTCTTCTGGTATTGTATATATCCACTCTCTCACCCTTCTGAGTTGGTGGACCGGGCCCACCCCTATACGTGAGACCCCAAAGGGAAGTCGTGGGAATGGGACTCAAGAGGAGTGCTGATCTCTGCGTTACTGCGTACTTCCTATCGCCTATTTCTATATGCTCATCGACCCTCTCGGGTCCCCTATAGTAGATCCAACTTTGAAAAGTTGCCTTGTGTGCTTCTTCGCCACTGACCGACTGATAACTAGGGCTTTGGGGAGTCATATTACTGAGTCGGTGTGGCGCAATGATTTGAGTTATTGAGCGCTACAATGCTCCTGTTCGATACCGGTGGGAGTATTAATGAATACATGTGAATAGAAGGATTTTCATAGGAATCTCTTTCGAGTTCATTATGAGTTTCTATTCAGTGATTCTTCAGCCACCAGGTCAGAGAGTTTCCTCAATTGAATAGGAGCTTGAAACCGTTTCCCGGCGCTAGCATAATGAATGGCAGACACCAAGAGACTTTGGAAGAGCTGTTTTATCCGAGACTATCTTCTAGTTGCCCTTTAGTCGAAGCCCTTTTGGGTGAGCCATCCGACGCTACGGGCCAGTAACAGGAATCGAAAGAACAAAATCGATCCATGGAACAACGCAGCTGCCAAAATCATGTCCTATGCTAACCATGTGCGCGTCGTCTTACAACGGACTTTCTTCATCGATGAAGAAAGTCGCACCTTGTTTCGGAGTCGTTTTGGCGGGGCGTACTAAAGCCACGATATGAAAGGGGCATCTAAAGGCCAAAGAGTGATCTTTGAACGATCACGATAGCCCAGTTTCATTTCAAGGAGGCGTCCCGAGCATCCCACTCGGCTATTCGATGGAATTGTCTCGTTAGACAGTACTGAGCCTAGTTTCATCCCCCCTTTGTCCTCTTCGTCGCTATCGCGACTCAGCTCTACGCCCCTGTAGAGCAGTCCCTATATTAGACGCTTAGGCACTCAGAGTAATTTCTCTTCGTCGATTACCCTACTTATTAGCCTTCCTTTCGGGCGAAACCAATTCCCAGTTTTCGAAAGAAGAGGCCTTCACTTCAGCTCTTCAATAAAAGCAGTCGACTGCTTATTTCAGAGCTGATAGGCGGACTGAAAGAACGGGAAAAGCTAGTTCACGTCTTCGCCAGGATCAAATTATGACCGGGATTCTATGAAGGCGTCAGCAAGTGATCTTTCGCATTGCGCGTAGCAGCGATTGGTTGAACCGCTAACTGACAGATAATTCATGATTGATAGATGAGGAGGAGCAAGCGACCCCCGGTTCTACTTGACTAAGCCCCGTGCTTGTACACCGGGCTGAAAACCGCTTTTGTATGAAAAGAACATACAAACTTCTATGAAGAATTCGTTTTGTTCCTCTCTCTTTTCTTGATTCGGGTGAAAACGAAAGTGAAGAGAGGTACTCCACTTAATACAACAATTCATTGCTTCTATTTCACATTTCATCTATAGAAGATAGATTCCTATGAACATTTCTTCAATGCGCTTATATAGAGAATACATTCTACAGGGGCTGAGGGAAAAGGAATTAGTCCGCTTTACCGATAGGCGAAGAGTATGACGAGCAAATTGGACGGCAGGTACTCACTGAAGTGATAGGCGATGAGTCTTTTTAGGTTCTTATTGCCGATAGGCGAACTGGCTTGACTGAGTATAGCATGTAGTCGCTGATCCGTTTTTCCCGTGACAGGCGGTTTCAAGTCAAATTCCTTTCTATAGAATTCATTCGAATATCGTGAAAAAAGTAAGCTTTGACAGCTATATGAGATGCAGAGTGAACGATTTTTTTCAATCAACATCTATATCTATATACGCAAATAGAATCATTGATTGAAGAAATTCTCTCGGGAGACAGGTTGGTATCGAACAGGATCAACGAAGAGGACATTGTAGAGCCCTACCTATTAAGTAAGAACGAGAATCAATTCGGAAGGGGGATTGAACAGAGAACATTTCAAGAAGGAGTTGAGAAAATGCTTCTAAAACAGCCCGGGAACATTCATAAGTAACAGCCTACACACCTCAGTCAGAGTCCAGATCCAACCCTGGAGAGGGAGTAGAACAACGATGAAAGAGCTGCATTCCCGGGGAGTCGGAAACCACGAAACAACTGGACGAACTGGGGGATCCATGCATAGGCCATTGTAGCGCTCAATATCGAGAATCAATCCGGTTTTTCCAACCGCATCTCAAACTCATTTGAAACTTCGCTATCGCTCGCCTTTCTTTATTGAATTTGTAGGGATTTACTTTCTTCGCTATCGCTCGCCTCTTTTCTTTATGCTGTCTCACGTGGAAATTCCTTATTTGAAGGAACGGTCTTTGATTGCCATTGTATATACCTAAAATGCGAGCTTTCTATCTCACTTCTTTGCTAGCTTGCAACTGCTCCTCTTACGGGCACTGAAACTAACTCGGCTGACATCGAGTTGGGAAATTTCGATCCAAAAAGGATAAGAAATGACTCGCGAAGAAAGCGAAATCTAAAGATAGGGGAGGAGATTTTCACTAGCAACCAAGGCAGTTTAGACTCACATACTCTAAAGAGTAAGGGTAATGCAATTGACTTGAACTTCTAAGGTAATTTAGACTTGCTTACTCCTTTTAGTATGGTCATTTCTATTTACTTACTTGGATAGTTGTATGGGGCGAAGGCAAAGAAAGAAGGTAAATGAAAACATTACCGACATCGTTTGAAAGATAAGAGAAGTCGTCAGTTGACCCGGCCATGTGGTTCGAAGCTCTCGAGTCAACAACCTAATCCGTTAACCGATATCTAGCTCGGGCTTGACTTTTCGGCGAGCAAGAAAGAGTGCGCTCTCGCTCACTGGGAGGTTCTTACTTTACTTAGGTGTGAAGATACCCGCGGCAGAGTGGGTCTCTTGAGAAGAAGAGGCATAGGATCTTGATTGCTAAGGTAGAATGGAGCGAATTCTTCGAGAATCTCGTTCAGAATGATTTGACGATAATAGCTTTTTATCAGAAACCCACGGGTTTAGGGTATATAGAAAGGTATTCTGAGAATATAGTAGTGGATAATAGAAGCTGGAAGTTTGTCTTTCTGGTAACAATTTGGAGGCTATGGACACAGCGGTGTACTTTCGTGTTTCATGGGGTAACCTTTGGACATTCCTAATATGGTTGGTAATATTATGCACACAGTTGATGATTTGCAAATGGCGTCTGCTATACGTTCTGGTAGTGCTTCCCAGCAACTTGTTGTTAGTTGGACACCGCCTCGAGCTGGCTTAAGGTGAACACGGATGGGGCTGCGCAAGGCAATCCGGAGCTGGTGCTGGGGTGTATTACGTACGAGCTAGTGATGGAAGATGGTTAGTGGGCTTTAGAGCACATTTGGGGCACAAACATGCGGAGCTGCTGCTAGAATGGGACTGTTGATCGCATGGCAGGAAGGCTACCGCGAGGTAACTTGTGAAGTGGATGCCCAGATGATAGTGCATCTTGTACAGGTTGCTGATGTGGAGACTCATTACTTTAGGAGGAATCATCAAGGGCATAAGGAGCTTAATGCAGCGCAATTGGAAGTGTGAGCTGAGACACGTCCTTAGAGAGGGTCGAACAGGGAGTAGGTTGGCCTTTAGAGTATGAGTCTCGATTCATTTCTTCTATTTCATTTCTTCTATTTTGTTGCTGACGCTTTGGCGAAATCAGGTTGTGAGCTTGAACTTGATTATGAACTGATACTAATACTTTTGCTAATACTAATAGGTAGTCTATTCATACTGGGTAATTTCTTCATGGCTGGGTAATTCCTTAGAGCGTTTTCTGTTAGAATGAATTTCAGACTGTAGATTAATTAAGTAACTGAACTCTATGCAGAACTGTAACGCGTAAGACGAAGAGGACGTATTATGGCTAGCCGTGTTTGGCGAAGTAAGGTGTACCACCCCACGGAGCGGTACGTGTGGATGGATTTCCAGCATGAACAACGTGGACCCCACGGGGCGGTACGAGAGGTTTTGAACAGAACTTCGATAGGAGATGAGACGAGCGACCTTGGTGAGGGAGAACGAGCTCTTGTCAACCTCAAGTGATCATGGAAAGAAGGAAGAGGCCTTCACTTCAGCTCTTCAATAAAAGCAGTCGACTGCTTATTTCAGAGCTGATAGGCTCAGTAGGAGTTTGGTAGGCAAAGGTTCCGACGTATTCAGAAGATTTTGCTTTGCACGGATACGACTCAAACACCCCCTTCGGGGAAGTGTTCAACAAAGTAATTGGCCGAAACTGGGAAACCCATGTCTTTGATAAGATGATTCTCCCGATTCCTCAAGTCTAGGGTAAAAAGCCATCAGCCAGTCAGCTCGATCCACGAGCAAAATCTATTAGGATTTCACTAGCACTGGCGTCTCAATAGAGAATATCCATTACGGAATCAGCTTGCTTGCTATCCTACGCCCCTGAGCCTTACGGCTCAGCCTACTTTGTACCCTTCGCCTAACGGCGTTATACGCAAAGTGAACGTCTTAGTGAGTAGCCTTACTTGATCAATCAGCTGGGCGAGATCTCATTCAATTCAACCGAATCTAAAATCTCGATCGTATTGAGAGGGTCTTAGGGGAAGCTTTACTGGGTATACTAAGTATAGGTACTGCTCACGACGGGGAATCCCATTTCACCACCGCGAGGTGTTCAGCGATCTCGTACGAAAATTTTGCACCGTAGTTGAGTCATCCACAGCCAAAGAGCTATCTACAAGGGAGTCCACAAGAAGGCCATCACCAAGCGAGAAAACGGAAAGCGCGCATAAAGAGATTCCTTTCGAGCCTTATTTATGGTTTATGGTGATGCGGTATTCATTCGTCCTCTAAGTCAGGCGCACTAGCGCACCAATGAATCTGGTAAAGTTGTTGATTCCGAACATTCATTCGAATTCGAAAGATTCAACGAGAAGACTTCGTAGCGAAGTTGCATGCGGAAAGGGAGGATAAGTTATAGAAGTTATATATCTTGGAGTCTTTAGGGACGGACTCAATTAATTGAACGACATTTTCATAAAGAAAGTAAAGTAAGAAACTGATATGTATTTTAGACCGTCCTCCAGCTGAGCTGGTCTTATCTCGCGCAATAGCCCTTTGGTTAGGGTTATCAGGTAGTGCACTCTCCTCGTATGGTCTTTCAACAGGTCTTGAAGAGCCAAACCGCACAACCATAGTACCTCTTCGCCTCGATTGTTGAATTAGGAGCAGACGAAATGCTTGCAACCCGGGGCGGGGTATGAAAAGATGTATGAAATGAACGCATTGACCATTGTAGTGCGTGAAAACGAACGGAACGTTTGGGGCTTCCCCTCACCCATGATGCCTCGGAATCGTGAGATTTTGATATAAGAGATCGCATTCCGCTTTCCTATCCCGGTATAAAACTAGCTTGAGCGGGTGCCACAATATCATTTCACAAAGGTCTCAATCGATTCACTAAAAACCGCCCCGTGGGTTATCAATTTGTAAGCCACTGTACACAGGCTAATAGGCCTGAATTGCTTAACACACCCTACCTTTATAGACCCTAAACCCGTGGGGAATCAAGACAAGCAAAGTCTCGTTCACACCCTTCGCCTATTTCTATTTCTATATATATGCTCAGCGACTTTGTCCTCTTCGCCTATTTCTAGTTGCTCATCGACCTTCGTAAACTCAGGTCGCCTTCGGTAGAACCCCATTTTCAAAAGCATTATCCACAAGATTTACTAGGGACATACTCACTGTATCCCATCATTTTTGAAAAAACCCTGCTTGAAACCCGTCAACACCTGGAGCTTTCCAAGGCTTCATCTGAAACGACGCCTTCCTTGATCTATCAATAGAGGGAGCAAAAAAGGGGCTTTGCTCTCAGATCGTTGTAACCTAGTGCAAACGAGAGGAAAATGAAAGGAAAGATAGAAGAATTCTTTGATTCGACAGGTTGATGGGCTTTTAGCTCATTTTCGCCTAGTGGTATACCCTTTTTTGAAGATTTGGTTATAAGCTCAAGTAGATCCGGTGCACCGCTAATACTAGCTATGGACTTCCAAACTTCCTCCATAGTCGAAGAGTCTGATTTTTAGCATAATAAGCTCACAGGAGGGTCCGATGTTCACCGATAGGCGAAGAAGGTTGAACGAACTAGACGAACCCGGGGAAGTCCTCTGGTCGAATCATTGAATCTTTGGCAATTCAAGATTCATTGACAAGAATCCGGGTGGGTTCTCTTTCCTTATCTTACGTTATTTCGAGTTGTTACTGGCCTTAGCTAATGCACTGGTTGAGATTCTAGCATCAGCAGCTTGAAGTTAGTCTTTGTATTCAAGCCAGAACACTAGATGATCGAATCGTCCTCAAGCCATGAAGATCGATGGTCTAGTATTTCCAATGCTTCCTTGCCGCCAACGCACGCTAGACTGAGAGTCAGCAAGCTACTCAGTCTTAGATGTCATTGAAATTCTGTCTCTGTTTTCTTTTCGGATTCCGAGGATGAGCCGGCCAATCATCAAAGAATTGAGGCGAACCTACGTTCGTCCTAAGAGAAAGATGTCTCCGACGCGACCGGACTGAAACTGTTTTTCTTTGTTAGGGTCAGGAGGGAAAAGAGAGATGCTGCTTTCTATCAGCCCAAGCGGATACCCCTGCTTCCACGGCCCGCTTTTCCCGAGGAAGAGATGCGGGAGGACCGCGAGCAAGTTGGGTTGGGGTATAGAGCCGTAAGCGCGGTGGGGGGTGACAGAGGACGTGCTCGTACGGTTCATAGTGGGGTATGAGATTCTCGTGGATTGTTGGGAACGTCCTCTATATTCGAAATATGCCTTTCTAGGAGCATTACGATCTGCAGCTCAAATGGTCCCTTATGAAGTCTCTATTGGTCTGATTCTTATTGTGCGCCTTGTGAGCACGTTTGGATCCGCGAAGGCAATCGCTCGGATGTTCCCCTAACCCAACCCGGGAACGGACCGGAGGGAACCGCAGCATGAGGAATGTCCGCGTCTCGTCGCAAGGCGCTTGCGTTTGAGTTTTGGGCGGGCAGTGCAGTCCGGGGCACAAGGGTCCTGGTACTACCCAGGTGCGAAGAACCCCGGAGGTTACTTCAATGAGCATAAATTGAACTCACTGGCCTAAACGACGAGCAAACACTCGAACGTGAGAGCAAGGGATCACCAAACGAATGGACGAGCGAACCCCACGGAGCGGTAGGAGAAAGGGGGGCAAGAACCATGCTTTCAGAGAAGTGTGACATATTTTCACTCTGAACTGCGATAAGAACTGACTCAGCCGTGCCTCCAGGGGGCATTCTCCACACGGTCACCCATACATTCTGGGTGACAGATCGGCCATAGGGGTACTCCGGGATATAGACCAGGGCAACAAATGTCGAGCATACGACGATGCCGCCCGTTTTCATTTCGTGGAAGTCCCCGGCAGAGGAAAGGGCTGTAGGTGAGCGTTCTGCTTCTTAGGGCGCATAAATAGTGACTCTGGGGTCGTGCGTGGCAGCTGCTGGTATAGATGATGAAAGGCGGGCCCGGGCCGGGACCTATTCTATGAAGAGGCGGCAAGCAAGAAGAGGAATGATGAGTGCCTTTTTGAGAAAAAGGGTTGTGAGTAGTTCGTTCAAGGACCACACCCAGAGCAGGATGCTGGCCGAGATGGAGCTGGCTCTCGCCTTGGGCTTGCCTCGCCCCACCATAGAATCTAAAGAAAGGGCGGGCGCCGAAAAGGAAAGGAAACTACAATCATTTGACGCCTTTTCGACGAAAGCTTAGCTTGGTAGGCGCTGCTTACTCACCCTATTCCCTCAGACAATGCCAAATTCATCCCCCTTTTCCCATGCGGAGTCACAGGCAGCGCGCGCCTCGGAAAAAGCACGGCACGGACGAGCCACATGCAGGGAAACTTGCACGTGTGGTTCTGGCCGGGGACCCCGCCCGGTATACTGTACTAATATGTGTAGGTCCCTGTAATTCGAGTGAGATTGTCATGGCGCAAAAGCAGATATGGTCTGGTATTCCCTTATTCCCCGTATTTGTTATGTTCTTTCTTTCTCGTCTAGCAGAAACTAATCGAGCTCCGTCTGATCTCCCAGAAGCGGAAGCTGAATCAGTTGCGGGCTATAATGTTGAATATGCGCGGGATGCGATCCTTAATAGTTCACTGTTGGCGGAAGCCAATGTCCCGGGGTCCCGGGGACTCATTCTGACTGAAACAAGGGGTGGGTCTTTACCAACTTCAAAATTGGGAAGAAAAACGGCGAGCGATAGCGAAGTCATTCGAAACTCATGAATGTCGGGTCGGGGGTTTCTGCCTTGTTATCAAAAAGGGGAGTTGGGTAAAGCAAACTCCCTCCTTGGACGAGCACGGGGCTTAGTCAAGTAGAACCGGGTTGCGCTGCTTGATGCTCCAATCGAAAACCAATAAGTGGGGCCATGCTGGTATGACAGAATATGCATGAGAAAGGTCAATCCCTCCCCCCCCCTTTTTGAGTCAAAAAGAAAAACCCGGGCCTTCTCAAAAGCAGCCCGCCCGCTTCCATAGAAAAAGATCGTGGCAACGTAGACTTCAGTGGGTTTATTGGATCCTCGGGAACCATCACAAGTGAAGGTGCTAATAAAGGCCTATAGAATGAGAATGCCGTGGTGTCGTCCAGCGGAGCTTAGAAGAAGGTTACTCGGAGCCTAGAAAAAGGAAGGTTACTCGCGCAGACAGCTGACTCCTTTTCAATAGAAAGTAATAGCCAAACCAACCCAGCTGGCTGTTCAATCTCAGCGATCTTATCGGCCGGCAAACCGGAGCCCCAAAGTACCAGCGACCACGGTCCCGACCTTACCAGCACCGTAGGTTTACTAATAAATGAAGCCCCTCTACTCTCTTTTCTGAGAAAGTCAACCGTCATGGTCACGAATATTAGTCCAGTGTTGATATTGATTGAGTTGGAGGGAGACGACGGAATCCATCCATAAACAAACCCCCGGTTACCTTCGTCACCAAAGCGTCACGACTGTTTCCAAAGGTGACCCGTCATCGGGGAAGAAGTCGGAGCCGACCACTACATAAGCCACGTCGCGCGAGCAGCAAGCGGGGGAGAGTAAAGTCAGGCACTAGTGAGTTGGGGTGGGACGCTAGTACTGAAAGCTTCTTAGCGCAAATCTTGCGTTTTTCAGCAGGCGCTAGTTGTAGCGCGCTAGCGCGCGCTCCTTCTCTCACTTCGTCAAAATGGGGCATTTCTTATGATGACCTGGTCGAGAGAGTACGAAACATCGGTGTAAAAGATTGAGGGGGATCAGTTAGGTTGGTTATAGTCAGGAGCGTGCGTGGCTGACGAAAAGGTCAGCGATTAGGTTTCTTTTGCCACCATTGCTATTGCTGACGCACCTTTTTCTTCATAGGAAATCCCATTTTTTGGTTTTTTCTGGATCTCTGTTTCCCAGCCACTCAGGTTCCGTTCGGTCCTCTTCCCCATGGGGTTCTTTTCTATGAACGTGAGTTTTTTTGTTCTAGCATAAGAAATTCTTATGTTCCTAATCGAATAGGCCGAACTGCGTGTGTCCTGCCTCCGGAGAATCACGTCTATCGAATTCTTTCATCATAAAGAAATGCACTTTTTTCATACTTCGTTTTTCGACACTGACGCTCGTAGTGGAGCATCCAAAAGAAAGCAAATTTCGCCATCTGCTGATTCTTTTTTCAATTGGAAGGCGCGCGCGAGAAAGCTCCTATTGAAGAGGATGAGCTATGATATGATCATTCCCGCTCATGGAGAGCTCGTCGCTCTCCAGCGTATCTGAGCGGAAAGTGAAAAGAAAGTTTCTTTAGCTGACAGTTCCGCGAGGCAGCTAGGCAGGCAGAGATGTCTTGCTTAGTGAACCTTCACTTAGCAATCAAAGTCTGCCGACCGATTCACAAGATCGGACCTTGAGGACTTTGTTCACAACCAAGCGCCACTCCTCCCTGATACCAAAGCTCTTTAGAGTTCCCTGGTCCAGGGTCCGGGCGAGCTCTGCGCTCTCCATCGCGAGATGGAGGTGCAGAACCGGCTTGGTCGGTACACGGTGTGGACCTTGTTTCAGAAGGTTTTGCCTCGTGTACGGTCCGGTAGGTTGGCTAAAGGTGCGACCCCGTGGTGTACTGGTGTAGTACGACCAAGGGTAGCAAGGAGAGTTTGTTGCTTACGCAACATGGCCCGATAGACCCTACTCAGGTCTCCCGTAGTCATTTATCGATGTCTCCACCACCTCGTGGTAGGGCGTTTATTAACACTTCTCTACTCGAACATAACATACTCAACGAGCCTGGAAGATGAAAAATGAAGATCTTCCATTCCAGTCTGATGTTTGCTACTATACCTAGTGGTACTGCGTGCTATACTTTTCGTTTTGCTAATTCAGAGTTAGCATAGTGAACAGTATTAGCAGGTGCATCCAGGAGGATGCTTCGCAAACAGCCGCGCTCAGTGGAAATGTGAAGAAAATAGTGTAGATGATCGCCGAGTTCACGGCCGTATATTTCAAAGTCTATTTAACCATTCCTCTCGTCGTCCAGAATGGGTGACTCAAAGAAAACGTTTCATTCACGATGAGGCAGAATTTACATAATATAACCAAGATTGGATGGTGACATATAGGTTAGTAAGGGTCACTGACAGCCCGTCTTCGATACAATCATAGCGATGTGTCACTCAAGGTTTCACGAAGTCTTCTCTACCCATGCCATGATTGACAGATGAGCTCGAGACCCTTTTTTCATATATTATGAACACAATTTGCCAAGAGTTGGTTGTGACAAAAGTGATTGGGATGCCCCTCTTTGGTCCAGAAGGGGTTCTCTATGAATTTGCGTGTGATTCATTTCTTTACTACTCAGCTAGCACCCTTCAAGTGTTGACACCGGATTTAGTTGGACCTTCCGGGGGTATATGAAGTATACATGCATTCTTTTTCGGTATGGTATACTTCTAACCAATACAATCGGAACCCAACATTCGAGAGATCAAACTAGCTAGGCATATATATAGGATTCACGCCTTCTCAACCAGGGAAAGTTCCGCTCAAAAAAACCGAAGCCTTACCACTTGGACTCCATGCGCAGTCTGAGAGAGAAAACAACCTGACCTTTCTGAGTCGCTTACTTTAGCTTCCGGAAAAGCATTCCTTTTTTCTTCAGCTTCCTTCTCTGAGCCAACAGCCCGATCCATCAACGTTCGATTTTGAAGTCCATGCACAACGAGAGCGAAGTCATTCGAACTCAGAAGCAGCAGCAGCATTTGTTCCGTTGGAGAAGGCTTCATTCAAAGATCAAAGGTCTCCTAAAGTAAGAAGTCTAAAAAGAGACAAGAGCGCATTCGATCGTATATTAATAGTTGGCATCAGTGTCTTAGAAAAAGAAAAAGCTCGAGAAGGCTATGGGACTTCTATCCGTAGCAGCTCTTACAGTTAGAAAGGGAACTGAAACCCTATCCGCTGTGAGAGTAGACGGTGCTAGCGAAGTGAATTAACCGGTTTACTCTCTTTCTAAGAGCAAAGCAAAGGGCCCAAAGGGGGTGAGCATATAGAAATAGGCGAAGGATTCATGTCCCGAGAAGGAGTGAATTTGGTAACATCACCTCTAGAAAAGAAAAGGTCCCTGCGCTTATTGGAGGTCTCCAGAAAAAGCTTTGGAGACTGACACCCAGGTTAGAAGTGGAGTTGCGGTAATATTTGACGCGTGTCCTAATGCAAGAGGTTATGGAGACAACGTTCGACTTGCAATAGTTCTCATTTCATTTATAGGAGTGGCACTTGCTTGATTCGATGATGGTGGCAGGGGAGTCACTAATCAAATAAGGGTATGAAAGAGTTTCAGGAATTCCGAGGCGTAGAGAAGAAGGCCTTGTGTTCCTGAACAAAGAAAGTAAGTAGATACGATTCAGAAGAGTTGTTTTCTTTCTATAGTCAGTGATTCACAGACTGAAAAAGAAGAACAAAAAAACGGGTACGGCAAATGAAATGACTCACGCACTGGATAGAGAGATTTTACTTACTTCCATTTTCTATTGCCATTTCTTTGAACAAGTTGAGTGGGGTTCGTCGGATAAGCTGGCCTCTACGACAGGGAGAGATTCTTATGGTGTGCTGTAGGAAGGTTAGATGTAGCCGGTACCTAGAAACTCTTCCCTAGTGCGGCAGGCTCAGTACCCGAAGACAGGCAAGGTTGAAATTGCTTTTGATGCCATCGACCCGGCTCTTCGTTGTTCGAACTTGACACATTCCAAGAGTGGCCAAGCTAAACAAGCAAGCCAGACAAGTTCAGTTTATAGAGTCATAAGTTCGAAAGAGCTTGGGGCTTTCCCTTTTACTAAAAAAGCACACTTCTACTGTTAGCCATTGAGCGAAGTGTTCTTTATCAAAAAAGAGGCCCTCTTTCTATTTCTTTCTATTAATTTCAAATAGGCTTGGTTGTGCGATCAGCTAAATGTTGCTACGATTTCAAATCCACGGCTCGTAGAGTACATAAACCTTCTTTCGTGCTTACAGAGCTCGGACTTGTATCAAGAACACCATCCGCTTCTAGTGAAGGGAGTTTGTTTCCCGGAATTTCTATCAATCAATCAGTTCCACCATTCCTTATTAATGAAATTGATCTCACTGCTTCTCAAAATCGCTTATGGCTTTTCTGCTTTTCTGATTGAATGTAAATGCTTTGAATGACTTACTTAGTCACACTTTTCCTTTTCAGAGAAGGCTCAAGAGCTACACATGGGTTATTCTACAAGGGGATTGCTAATTGATCTTCTCTCAGACCCGAGCCGAATAGAGTCCCAATTGGCCCAATGCCTGTTCGACAATAAGAAGCAGAAGAACCCTTTTTTGATGTGTTTTTTCTGGATGAGATCCAATCCCAACATCAGGAGCAGCTCAAGTAACCTCTATGACTAAGAAATAGGAATCACGGGTTCGCTCGGGTAAGTTGCCCAGCCTTTGTCCTTCACCAAAAAACAAAGAATGGAATGGTAAGCCAACTAATTGACGACTATACAAGCTGTATACCAGTCGATAGACCGATGAGACCTCTGTTTGATCTTCAAAATCCATGTGAAGACAACTAGTTTCAACTAGAAGGGAAGGAAGTACCAAGAAAAAAGGATTCTTAGCGAGGAGATAGTCGAAATACCCAGAGTTTTCCGTAGGTTTGAATGAATCGGATTCCCCTTTCTCTCACCGCAAGACGTAGTATTTGAAACCCCCACCGCTCCGTGCCCCCCTTTGCAAAGGTTAGGCTGCTCCTGTATTGGTGTACGCTTTTCTAAGAGTTGGTCTGATTAGACACGAGCTGGAATTCTCACATTGGTGTGTGGCTAAAGCCAAGAGTGATGGTTTTTCGAATTCGCACTTCTATAGGAATAAGCGACTTCAGCGACCACAGATGATTCAACTGGTTAGTTCTCGTCCGTACTTGCTTCCCCTTGTTCCATCCTTTCTCGTTCACTTTCACAAATCAAATAGGCTTCATGCTTTCTTGCCCTCAACAAAAGGGGGCAATCGGGGAATGAGCAAGCACATAGCACGAAAGAAGGTTTTAGCGGCGCTGGAACATCTCCATGTTGAGACGGAGGAAAAGGAGGCAGAGGGAGATATCGATGCTATTGAACTTTCTATATATGGCAAAAGCCCAACTCAAACGGAGGATTTGTAGATCGGATCTCGTCTCTTAGAAAATGCCATCGCATCGACTACTCAACAAAGTGTGCCAAAGGAAGTACCAACATGCCTTTCATTTTCATGTTGGTACTTCCTAAACAGATGGCGAACTAAGGGATGGTGCCGTACCAGCGGTCACCGGTTAGGCCAACAGAAACATATAGACCAATCACTAAGAGAAAGACCGTAGTTGAAGATGGTGGAAAGAAAGCCTACGTATGGGCCCGACATAAGAAGAGGAATGACTAAACAAAATGGATGGAATTCGGGTCCATGTTGATTCATGAATTAGCGCTGAGAAGCTAACACCGACTACTAAGGTCGATCACTCCACTTCAGTCGGCTCGATCACGAAGCCCAGAATCGATAGATTCATAGAATAGAGAATGTTACTGCTTCAACGGCTGCTTTACCCGCTGCTTTCTCCTCCTAATCTGGCTCGACTTGACTTCAGGATCGAGAATAGCTTAGCTTTCGAGAATGTTATGATATGGCTTCGCCAGAACTTGCTTAAGCATCTCAAAAGGGCGGGGACTTTGCTAAGAGCCCTCATATCTTTCACAGCATTCTATAGTTCTATCTAGATGAGTATGAGTCTAGATAAAGAGGTGCCTTGATTGAGGATAAAGAAAATAGGCGAGCGATAGCGAAGATGTAAGAGAGCTGGTTAGGCTCCGTGCATTGACGAATTTCATTAGCAGCTTTAGCCTTACTGGCCTAACCCCACCTCTTTATCCAATCGAAGTCAGACTTGCGTACTCTGAGACCGTTCTGGGGACCTGCTTGCTCCCTATCGACCCTCCGGCCGGAATGAATGCCTTTGATGTGACCAGCAGGACGGGTGGAATGGAAGTCGAGTGAGGAATAGTCGAACTTTGACGTTCAGTAGTTCCGCACATCGGATCAGGAAGCCGAGGTTTCGCTGTTTCCTCCTAAAAAAGAGTGGGTGGATAGGCCGCAAGGGATAGCCAACTGAGTAGCCGTTGAAACCTTCGACCGATATGCCTCTTTGAAAGATATGAACCCGCTTCGAACAAGGGGTCAGCGCTGAGCTAGGGAGGTGGGAAACTTTTGAACTCTCTTCCTTCCCTTCCTGTATTTACCTTCATTATGGCACCGAGCTACTGAACAACGTTCTAAGAGGATCGATCCTGTGACTGGGCTGGGCCTAGGCAGTTCATAAGAAGGGTCTCGTCAAGACCTATTGAAAATCGACGAAGAGGTTACTTTGCATACGCTTTCAACTATGCGCTCGAGCGAGAATCTCTAATTGGAGGAGCGAAGAGGAGAGGAAGTTGAGTTGTTGCAGAAGACCCTGGATTCGTTTGTACCGGTGTAGGTCCCTGAGTAGTGACTTTTCCTTTATGTTGTGGCCATTGGATTCGTATAGATCCCCATAACAGAATTGGAAATCGTCGAGACCAGGAGGCCATAAAGTGTCGTATCTCCTATATTCTCGCATCTTATACCAGTCGGGTCAAGGGCTAGGCAGATTCAGGGGCGTGAAGAAGCTAGTACCCATTGATTTGTAAGGCGAAGAATCACTTATTGTCTTTTGACAAAGCATTCATCTATCACCCGATCGAGTGTTTTTTATTCCCGTCCCAAGTCCGGTAGCCCCTGTTTTATGACAAAAGGATATGGGAATGGACTTCTAGTGTGGCCAAGACTCGAGTAGCCAAGTGGATGCACAGACGCCATTGAATCATCATTCTTTCATCACCTCCCGGCCCGGGGGGAGGGAATCAAGAACGCTTTTTGGCTATTTCAGCTGTTTTTTGAACTAGAAGCCAGAAAGCGTATATAAGAAAATCGAGTGATTCCCAGGATTGAGTTAGCTCGCCCGTATATTCAAGGAGAGGTGCGATAGCCACTAAAATCTATTAACAAGGAGAGGCGAACTAATATATATGGAAGCATATAAAACTGGAAGTTGAATTAACAACACGTTGCTCGAGCGTAGCGAGAGGGGCTATTCTTTTCAATTAACAACGCGCTCGCCCTTATTATTAGTAGAGTAAGGAGAGGCGAGCGCTAGTGAAGTTTCTTTCAATCTAATCTTTCCATTAATTAGCTGCGCTCGCATATTAGTAAAGAAAGGAGAGGAAATACGGGACTCTAGATTGATCCAACAGGAAGAGAAGGCAGATCTTGTATTGCGGGATTCCCGGTCTTTGCACTCATTGTTTCTTTGCTTTTCCAAGCAGAGTCAGAGCTATTCAGAGGCACTTTCAAAACGGATTTCTCATCGAACAAATACGGAAAAAGAATCCTATTGAAAACCTAACCCACCAACCCCTTCCTTTTTCTATGCTTTTTCTATAAGCAAGTATTTATGCCCGACCCGAATTGAAAAACTCGCCTTTCTTTTTATATGAGAGCCGTGTATTTGAAGTGATCCGAACCCGCCCGGAGCGAGCCCCTCTTAGAGGCAAGTTCAGTTGGTGAGCCGTATGATGGGCAACTATCTCCTGCGGTTCGGAGAGGACTCAGCTGTGAGTTAGTACCCCCTTGGTTTCGGGGGTGGACCCTTTCACTCTATTTTATTATATACGCTTAGCGAAAAGAATGTTTTTTGATAGACCTAGGACATGGATTCTATATGAACCAATGGATCGTGACAAGTCGTTACTACTAGCAATGACTTCCTCTTTCATTACTTCATCCTTTCCATATCCCTCTCCCTTGTTCGATCTTACTCATCAAATGGCACTCAGTTCATATCGTTCGATCATTGACAAGGTTCAAAGAAAGGGTGGGCCTATCCTCTTCTTGAAAAAAAAAGCTAAAGAATCGATTCCAAACCACAATGCTAGCAGATGGCGGGCCTCCACTTTTCTTTTCATTAATGAAACCTGCCAGTTATTTTCTTTATTATGGACTCAAATCAAAAGGAAAACAATTTCGAATCGTAGATTTTCTAAGCGAAGAAAAGAACGGAACGAAAGGTAATGCTAATTGAACGGTGTGATAAGCTACTAGTTCTTCAACCGAAAAAGAGAGTCGAATAATGGACTGCAAAGGACCCGGGAAAGCACCAAAGGAAATAGATAGATCTGAAGGAAAGCGACTCCTACCTAATAGCAAGATAGGGGCGACTGGTTGGAGCCGATATAGTATAGACGAAAGATTCAATCAGCTAGTTGTAAACCCTTAATCCGAAAGTAGAGAATTGATTTGGTTCAGTGAGGAAATGAAATTTTCTTGAATTGCATATAGAAACAAAACGAACCACTTCTCTTCTCGGAGCGGAGGGCATTTAGGAAGAATGGCTTTTTGGTCCCTTTCGTCCAGTGGTTAGGACATCGTCTTTTCATGTCGAAGACACGGGTTCGATTCCCGTAAGGGATAGGTACTCATTCCCGGCCGCTTTCAGTTAGTGTTCATTGCTGAGTGATCGCTCGCTATCTGGCTGGAAAGGGCCTTCCTCTCTCCCAGCAAGCAAGTGCATTCGATGAAGAAACCAAATTTGTTTTCCATCCGTATCTCTTCTTGACTTTTCAGTGACACGGGGGGAGTCAAGTAGACTTTCTTCTCCGTCTCATCCATGAGCGTAGATTGATCGAGATGGCTTTTGTGCCGGTCAATCTGTATCCCATTCTTCAGGTATAGTTTGATCACAGATCGGCGGGTGAGATGATTCTATTTGCCTTTCTCCTTGAGGAATAGCAAGCTCAGAGGCGTTTCCTTTCCTATATACATGATTTTCTTCTGAGTTCAACCGAGGTTTACCCACTAGAGGGAGAGGCTTTGAAGAATCACTGACAGATGAGCTCTTACGGCGTAGATCAACTATAGAAAGGAGCGATTTCTCATTCGTCGAGTTGTCTTTCTGAAACCTTCCACTGGCAGGTTTCAGACAACCGACCTTGCCCTTGCCGCGGATGACCAAGGAGGGTAAAAAAGAGACTAAGCTTCTTCACTCCCCACCAGAAAGATTCATTTTTCATTTTGACATGAGAAGGAAGCTGGTGGGCGAAGCCAGCCTATATATAGATATAGAATCTATATATATCTCAACACACTCTTTCCTATTCTTGATCTCTCTCAAGAATTCTCTCGTCGACAGTAAGCTAGCTTCCGTTCCTGTCCGACAAGGGAAGCTAAGCTCGAAGACCAGCTCTATCTTATGTAGGCCTTCACTAGCACCGCTCCGTGGGCCCTCTCCCCTTCGGGAAAAAAAGAGACCTATTTGTTCGTTCTTTCTCAATGGCGAAAGCCCGATCCAGCAATATTAGTGAGGTTCGCATTGTATAGAAATCTAGATTACCGGCTGAAGCCGCCATAAAAAAGGATTGGGCTCTCCCTATCGTCAAACCTCTCCTTACTCTACTAATGAAGTTAAGGCGAGCGTCCGGACTTCAAAGTATCGGGCTACGCGCCTGATTCCTCTCACGTTGTTCGAGCTGCTTCACTCCTCGACGACCAATCACTCAATCCCACTCATCTCATCCGAGGTTCCACAGGACAACTACATCGCCTTCTCACCACGCACGAAAAGGCGCCGACGGCAAGCAGGTTTTTTTACTGATGTCGATTTCCCGGTGTCCGGGCACCCAGCTCGGAGTCCAAATCTCCATCCCCACAGTATATTGGAATTCTGTGATCATTCGCCCCCTGAGGCGCGTAGCGCTCATGACTTTGAAGTTTCCAATGCTCCATGTCTGGGTCACTTTGGCATCTACCTAGTAAACCCACAACATAGGCAATGTCCGGCCGTGTACACGTCTGGGCGTACATCAAGCTTCCAACAGCATCGCTTCGCGCCTTTATCTGATCTTTCTCTATATCGCTCCTCGGGCATTCATGTCCTTCTGTACAGGCGCCATACTGGGTTTGCTGTGCTATATTCCATACCTCCATAAGACTCTTAGGCCATCATAGTCCGAGGCGCGTAGCGCTCTGGAAATTTCTTTGACATATGAGACTCAGTTGCTAATCCCATATCCTTCATCTCAAAGTTCCGGTCCGACGAAGGAGGAGTCTCGTGCAACAGCCCTGATAGAAAGCAGTATGTCGTCGACATATAGGACTCTATCTAAAGAAAGAGAAATCCCATTGACCTTTTTAGGTCTATACACTGATCAAGACTGTTTTCGCTTCGCGCCTCATTCCATGAAAGGTACCACTGACGGGAAGACTCGTCCGTATATCGACTTCCTTAACCAGCACACTAAATGCTCGCTGCCCTCCTGCCAGAAGCAAAAGGAAAGGGTTGGTCTCAAAAGGAGCCTCCTGTGCCATTGAGGAAAGCCGTCTTCACATCCATCTGGTGAAGCGTATACATTCAAAATACGCCACCAAAGCTTAGATTCTCCTGAGCGAGTCCTTCTTAGAAAGCGAAAAGAAAGTCCCCTTTTTAGAAAGCGAAAAGAAAGTTGATGCCCTCTTTCAGAGCCTTGGCGACAAGCCTAGCCTTGTATCTTTCAATCTCCTGATGTAGCCATCAAAGAAAGGGTTCCGTATGTAATTTCTCTATCGGGACATTCAGCTGGTACTTATCTACCAGCTTCGAGGACTGTGGGCTCAAGCGACTTTCTATAGTTGGCGAAGGGGATCAGTACAAGACGGCGGACTTCACTCTCTTTGAGAGTCTTTGATTGAGCTAACAGCCAAGAAGAGTTCACATTCAACTAAAAAAACAAAAGCATTCGCAGAGTGCCGCCGAGAGGAATTTGCTTATTCTTGAATCATTCCTATAGATTGCTAGTAGTTTAGTTCCATTCGTTCGCTTTAGAAAAATGGCTTGGGCCCGGTCTTTCCGCACGCGCAGGTGATCTTCTTAATAAGACTAGCTTCACTAAGACTAAGAAAATATTCTATAGTGACTGCCGGACCATTCATTGTCTTCAACTCAACCTCTCCTCGGTTACTCTGAACTACCAAGCCAATCTCCAGTCGAAGGAAAGACGGACTGCTACTCTTCTTTGCCTACTTCTGTCACCCCGCAAGAGACGGTTTGTCCACGTGAAAGTGAGTCACTGCTCCAACCGTGGGACCCTTCGTTCCGTTCCCTTCGCCTTTCCAAAATGGTTTTGAATCAAAAAACACGGGGAAAAAAGCGGCAGGCGATTTTCAATTGACCTTACTTAAGCTAGCTATCTCAGAATCTTTGGAAGAAGCAGTCTGCTATTTATTTCCTTTTGATAGGGAGACTTGCTTCGGAAGAAAAGAAGTTCGGATTAGGGGTTTTATGGATTTTTTCTTGATGCGTAAAGTCATAAACTACTCTAGGTCAGTGTTTTCTTTCTTTTCCAATTTGAATCAACTTGAGTGAATACGTTGAGTAAGCCGGACCTCTTCTACCTCTCGAACACATACATGCCAAGTTCCTTTTATTAAGAGTAGTGAAAACTTCCATTTTATAGCATGGGTCCGACCTTTTACTAACCTATCTATCTCTGGTAGTAGTGAGTCTAAGATCATTTTGTATCTTCACTGCTTGCCGTTCGTTCCAAACCTTTAGAATAGGGTGACGACCTGGTCGGTGTTTCTCAATAGAACGATCCATCCGACCTTTTGTGGCCCGGTGTCAAAGCGCTTTCCCTAGAAAACCTACAAAGCGCGAAGAAAAAAGCAATTCTCTTTTTCATTTCAAAAGAATGAGGCGCGTAGCGTTGTTCCAAAGAGCACCTATGAAGATTAATAAAGGGAATAAATCGAAAGGATTTACCTTTCATCCGCAAAAAAAGTGAATGATGGAAAATCTCACCATTCCTCGGTTGAGTGTACTTTCAAGATCGAGGAGAATTTGACTCAAACTCAAAAAGAAAAAAGAAAGGCTACGCTCCTATATATATAGTATGATTCTCCCGACCAACAACGGGTCGCTTCCTCGAAACCTAGCGCTATGGTTTCCTCTAATGAATTTCTTTGAGCTGCTGACCGTAGAAGAAGTCTCAGCGTCAGGTGTACCAACCGGGTTCATCTGCTGACGGATTCTAGCAAGAGCGGGCAAGAAAACAAATTCTATCTAGGTTTGTACTTTTTTCCTTGGAACTGGAAGGCTTTCTTTACAGGGCCAGTCTGTCTGATCTAGAATCTTTCATTTGATGTTTCGCTTGTCGAGTCAAGAGAATACTAGGCGCGAAGCGTTACCCGCAGAACGGTACGAGGCCAATGAACTGGTCTTGGATAGGCAGTATCCCCACGAGCTCAAATTCCATACTATATTTGCCGGTTCTTTGTCCGGAGCGGCCCCGTGAGGATGCGGAAAGCCAGTCTTTAAAGAGGCTCTCTTCGAAGTCTTTCACCCTTGATGCCCTATCCGTTAGGCGCCTATAGTTTAGTAGGTACGAACTGAAATCTCCCATCATAGCACTCTAAAGTTCAGCGGGGAACTATTGAAGCTTTCCACCTATATGTATTGTTTGAGCGTAAATAGACACGATGTTCGGTACGCCTCCAGTCTTGCTCCTACAGCTCTCCTCTCTGGTTGCGCGTTCAACTACTACAACCTTAAGACTGCGCTCCGAGGCCGCTTTTCACGCTGACACTGCTCCCCCTCGATGGCTCACCCGTGAGTTGCGAAAATGTATAGGTCTCCTACGAAAGACTTAAATAAAAGGAAGAGTTCAAGGGAAGATTCGAGAAACAAACTCTAATACTTACTCATACTATTATACTTCGGATAAGGTAGGTCTAATCAATCAGTGGATTCAAAGCTGCTTTCTTCTAATTTTGACAAGCCAAAACATTAATAGGTTGCTGGCGAGCCTTCTTACCAAGCTGTCTTTCCGTATCTTTCCATGTCCGTGTGCGAAGTTCGGACTTTACTCCGCTCCGAGAGAGCTATACGTCCTTCGGACCCGTACTCCGTGGACTGTGCGTCCCTTGTTCCATGGGTCAAGCTTTGTGCCTCAAGACCATGTGAAAAAGCTATCATTAATAGAGTGCTCATCTCTTCGATCTCTTTCTGTCTGCTCTCAATGAGTTAATGTCCGGACCAGGCTCTTAATTAAATAGAAATCCCGTGAGCTCGTCAACTCGCTCCTAGGAGCGAGTTGACAACCACTAAGCTTTTTTCTTTACACTAGTCTTAGCCCTTCTAATTCTAAGGACACCTTCGCCTATTTCTATATGCTCACCTACTACGGGGGTAGGCGCAAGGGCTTCGCTGCTACGCTGCTCGAGCTACTTCTTGTACCCATCGCCTTACGGCTCACCCCCCTTTGGGGCCCTTGCCTTCTTTCCTCATTTGAAAATGAAAAGAGAACTACTTGCTTGTGACTGGCGATGATTTGCTTTCAGGCGTACGTACCTAACGCGCCTCTCAAAGCAGCTATCTTAAATGCATAGAAAGCTGTTTGATGCCTAGCTAAGTTGAGTGCTTTCGCGCCTTGCGTGCTTAGACAATAAGTAAGTAAGGGAAGATGCGATTGCAACTGACGGCACAGGAATGAGAGCTCAAGCATAACCGACCTATAGTATAGAACTGGGAGGAAGACTCTAGAATCTACGGAACCACAAGAGGGGCTGCTAAGCAGTCTACTTTTGTACTAGAGTACGGGGAGATATAGATTAGTAGGGATCTCTTCTTGACTTTCATACAGTAAGGGTAGTTCTTTTCTAAAGAGAAGAAAAAAGACACAAGTGCGCTTTCTTCGCTAATGAATGAGATAAGGCCTACGTAAGGGCGGCTAAGCTCCCAGTCCAGTCGTGAAAAAATTGGATGTTAGTGCGCTTCCCTTTTTCAGAGCTTCCTGGTTCGAGAAGTTTGTTTAGAAGTGTTAGCACACGTAAATGAAAACCGAGAAAGAACTCGACTGCTGCCATCCGGCTTCTCGGTTAGTGTGGTGCTTGCCTCTTCTTCTCAACCTATAAGAGAGAAAAAGGTAGAATCTAGTATAGGAGGAGGGAAGTATACTCTGACTATACTCTAAATCGGGGTTTCCATTAGTGCTAGTGCTGGTCCATTTCCCTAGAGGAGGTTTTTCTTTGAGGTTAGCGCTTGCAGGTTCGATCTCTGTTACTATTACTATAAGAGATGCTGAAAAGAAGTCTTTCTACCTTTCTCTATACTAGAGCATACGGGAATCACACTTGACTTTCTAGACAACCGGGGCATCAGCGTACTTCACGGCTAACACATGCAGAGAATTCCTTTTCCGAATGAAAGGCGATAGGAGACGTACCCGAAGTGAAGGCTGCAGATGGAAAGTAGGATGGACCTATTTTGAAAGAGAAATGACTGGAATCAAACCAGAAGCACTTTCACTCGTATACCTTCATCAATACATGGTTAGGAGGGCTGAGGCAGGCTAAGAAATAGGAGAAGTGGAGACATACACGGTTCAAGACGATAGGAGACTCCTATGTGCGAATTCACATCAATGTGGTTGACCGGCAGCAGCCTTCACTCAAAAAATGCTAGCTGCTCAACGACTGAGATCAATCTGCTCTCAGACTGTGTTTCAGCAGTTCTTGCAACTCATACCTACGCAGCTACAGACAGATCCGGACCTGTTCTCTTTCTAGTTGAGCGAAACCGCCCCGTGGGATCCCGCGTCGGATTGATCTGACTCCAGCTCCAGCGCCACCCTCTTTTTTTTGAGTTAGCCTTCTTTATCTTTGACTTTTCCCTTTTTCTAGGTTTGCTTATTTCACTACTGGTTGTTGCCCCTGGAAGAGCCTCTTCTTCGGTTGGTAAGAAAGCAAAGGCGAAAGGTAGGCTCATGGCCCCTTCAGGGGATGAGCATATAGAAATAGGCGATGGGTTTAGGGCAAAACAAAGCGAAAGAAAACAGCATGAATCAATTTTCTTCTTACCGATTCCTGTTGATTTGATGTATTGTTGGCATTTTCACATTCTATAGAAGTAGGGGTGTCTTGTTCAAGCTGCGTTGGTCTTCTCATAAGAGCATAGATAGGTCAAATAGAAAAAGAAAAGAATCTGGTTGAGGAGCGAGTCTAGAATCAGCATCTTACTCTTCACCGGCAAGCTCAGCAAGGAAAAAAAGCCTCTCACTACTCTTTATCAACATGGGCAAGGAAATGAACAACCGAGTCTGGGCACCTTCCTGTGACTAGTGTCCTTACTTCCTCCAACAATTTCTCCAGCAGCGGCTACGAGAGCAGTAAGAGCGGGAACTGAGACTGCACCAGTCAAGTCATCAGTGACGGCCTATTCTCTAGCTGCTGATTCACGTGCACAAACTAACCAGCCCTTCTTTCAGTTTCATGTCCGCAAATCGGATTCTCACTGTTAGGAATCTCAATCGTCTTCTGCATAGTAATGAGATCGGACAGAATCCTCCATCAACAGACATTCCAAAGACCATGACTTGCGCACCAGACCTGTACTTGCTTGCTCTGATCTTGCGAAGAATGCTTTTTAGAATCCTCAGTGCTTGTAAGCCTTCACATCTAACTGTAAGCACTCTTCGAATCCCTTTCCTATTCTTTCTTCTATACGCTATTTGGCTTGTTAGGACAGCCGGAAAGAAATCCCCGTCTCCAAGTCCTTAATAAGAAATCCCCAGGTGCGAAACGTGTGGGCAGTAAAGGTTTCTAGCCTTCGAGAAGGGCATAGCCAATTAACATATTCTTTCGTCATGCGAATGACGGATATGTAAAGTACCCAGGAGTTACGTCACTTAAAGGCGTGGTTGACAAGGGCGGAAAAATCCGCAGAGCAAGATGGTCAAGGAGATATGAGTATCCGTAATTCTATATAAAAAAACAAATCATTATGAAAGAAATTGGTTGTAAATGACATAGCGTTCCTTCAGAAAAACGAAGTTCTTCAAGTCGAGGAACACGGAGACTAGTTGTTGTAATGAAAGAGATCCTGGAATGGGCGGGCATGGGTTCAAAGCTGGCTGTTGCTTGTTAGAATCTCTCTTTTCTGTTTCCTACTCACACGAGTCCATATGCTTTTTTTTCTCAAAATCTCTAAAACCTCCCCAATCTTAGATTATGGTGCCGGTATAGATCGAAATTCCGTTATGGTCCAATTCTGACTGGCCGGGACTTTGCAATATTTGATTGATCACTATTCTGTATATGACATTGACTATAGAAGTTCCCAGAGAATTCATTAGAGGAATGTTTCCAATCAAAATGGTTTGTTCTCCCTACTGGGAAATTCATCCCGTGGATACGTATAATTCAGAAGAATATGTGAGTGACGCATCTCTTTCTTTTTTGCAGCTATTCAAGGTTGAAGAAATTGGTGAGAAAGTAGTAGTTTCATTTCCACCAGGGAAAAGAGCAGGACGGGCAGGCTGGTGTTGGTTGGGTTCAGCCTACGTGAGTTGGGAGGTGGGAGTGAAGTAGTGGAACCCATCTTTATGTGCTTGAACCTGTTTCAGTGCGCAGCGAGCTACTTCCACAGCGAAAGCGTTGGGCATGGATGAGTCTTTTTTTCTTGGATTGGATAATATAGAAACCAGCAGAAAGTCTGTGTCCCTAGTGCACTCAACTCAAGCAGCTCTGTTTGCTTTCCGAACTCTAACTAGCGCAGCGTGAAACCAGTTCATGGTCCGATTGCCTAGTGGAAGCCCTTAGGAACTCAATTCTAGCGTACGCTCGGCTCCTTAAAAAGGGTTTCTCGCTGCCTGGTTCGCCGCATTCACACGGGCTGCTCACGTGGTGGTAGCTTGAAACTTCGCTGTCGCTCGCCTTTACTACTTTCACTTTAGTGAGTAATCTAAGATCGAGTGAGCAAAGTGAAGCAGCAAGATGCTATCGCCCACCAAAGCCCAAGAAAGTGCATCCCGCTAGAACAAACCTGATATCCCTTACATAAGAAAGAGTAGAGGATGGAGGCTCCTCTCGCTATCGCTCGAGCAGCTCCTTTTCAGTCGCTCCTTTCTTTCTTCGCGATGTCTCTCTGTTGATGTCCGACAATCCCGGGCTTCGATCTGGTGATCTTAGCAGGGTTGCTTTCCCTGGCGCTCTTTGCCCTCTTCTATAAATAAAGAAGGTAGTTGCTCAATGTTGGCTGAATATGGCTTCCAAGGACCCCAGTAAAAGAGCTAATTCGACCCCTGCGGGTCGCCTCTAGTGAAAATCGCCCCGGCGAATGCCTTGCCTTGTTGTCTCCAGCTAAGTAGGGTGGGTGTGGTTAACAACAGGAATGGGAAGGTTGGTTCGAGGACCCGTTGGTCAAAGTCAAAGGAAAGGGGAAATCCTGGGCGGAAGGCTAGGGGTGAGCCGGAAACGCTTTCAGCGAGGAGCGACCGCAGGGAGCTAAGAGAGGTTTCCCAGGCCAGACAGAGGTCTGGGGGGAGTCCGGATAGAGGACTCTTGAAACCGGTAGGCTTTTCCCGTAGATGTAGGAAGGTGGCCCGCCCGCTAACCGAACTGCGTAAACAAACGCTTTTTGGTGGTTGATGGGTTCAAATTCACCTATGTCAGTTCGAACCTGACGGGTCGCGTTGAGTGGTTGACTTTGATTGCTGTCCCACAACGCAAGACTAGATAGCTCATGCTCATGTCTACTCCTTATGATATTGACCTTTCTACTCTTTCTTATGAGATCTCTTTGACCTCTCTTTTTCTAATTGAAAGATCAATCAATCAATCAATAGGGTGAGTTTCTTTCAAGCGGTTTTCAGCAGTCTCCCCGGCAGATTCAGGGGCGGGCGTTGAGACGCTAGTACCCATTGGTTGGCAAGCGACGAAGAAGAAAACCATTGCGAAAAGTCTATCACTGGAGTTCAGTCGTAACAAGCAAGCCTGAAACCCTTCTCTCGATAGGGGTTCTTAGCGAGAGTTCCCTGGTGTGGTAGCTGACTTGCCATAGGGCTAACGGGGAACGAAGGCTATAAGAATCCATTCTGCCAGCTCCTGCTTTGGGTCTTTCTACTTCTTTTGTGTTGGATTAATTGGTTGGCATCTTTTCCCTTGGGGAAAGATAGAACTTTGCTCTTTAGTCGGGAATGAGCTATCAGTCAAGAGGATAGTACATACTGAGTCAGTCTTGCTTTCAAAATGAAATCTCATAGGCAGAGGAAAGGCGACCCGAGTAACCGAGGGTCGATGAAGCTGTCTTCAATATCCTCTCTGGATTCTCAATATCGGTGACCGAGCAATAGCCTATGACCTATGAATAAGGCTCGCTTTTTTTTCATTTCAGTTCCCTTCAACGCGTAGCTAGGATAGAAAGCTCTGTGAGCTCCCGAATGTGAATCCTATCTTCTCTCTACGAGTACGTAGCTTTGTGACTGGGGTATCCTGATAGCTTGTTAGCTATTACACCGGATCGAAGTCACTTCATTGTTCAAGTTCTTGAACATAGGTTTTTTCCGCTACGCGCCTCGCGCTATAGCCAACCTCTTCTTTCCCCCAACACGGAATCGAAACCGGACCAACACAAGCCTGCTACCAAGCAGTCATCGCGAGCGTAGCGATGACTGCCTATCCTTCTTGACGAATGCTAGAAAGACCCACCTTTCAGAAAACAAGGCGAGCGATAGCGAAGATGAATGATGAATAAAGAGGGCTACACAATTATGGAAAAGCTTCCTTTACTGTTGAGAATAGAAGTCCATTGGCCGGAAGAAACTTACCTTCATTTTCTAGCTATTAGTGGGACCTAAGCCTCAATCAAAGAAATCAATAGCTTCGAAAGGCTCATGCCCATTTCCTGAAAGTCAAAAGTAGTTCGCCTAGCTATTCTCTCGCAATCCCATTGAACGGTAGGATTCAACCCTTACTGAACAACTATAGCTGCGCGGTGTATAGCGCTCGAAACCTGAGGAGAAGGCTAATGCTGCGATTGAGCCTCATTCCAAAAAGGTTGATGGAGTTCATTTCTCATCGACTTTTTACAACAACTGAAACTTCAACAAATGCCCACACCAAACGAGAGAACTCAGTGCGATTCGTACTGATCTGGAACATCGGTTCCAGTCTTCTTTCCTTCCTTGGCTGTCATTTGCATATAACTAGCTAATGCTACTGGGATGCCCTTGCTTGATGGATTCGCACTTCTCTTGGTGGAGTAACTTGCTTACAGTACACAGGGCGTCGTCAGTCGTGAATCCTCACTTGATATGTCAGTTCTTACTTCATATTCTATATACGATTGTCAAGTGGAAAAAGAAACATAAGATTCGTCTTAACACAAAGCGTTAGCGGAGTGGTAAACTTCGCAGCAGGGCTCATTACTAATTGATTGTTTATGTTTTCCTTTCCCTTAGCGCGAAGAGCTGTAGCTATTTGTTTGAGTGAGATCCCTGCCCCTCGGTTTTATTAACCCCCGCCTCCTAACATGTCAAATGCTTTCCCCACTCTTCGGACGACTGCTACTTGAAAATACAAAAAGAGATTCTTGAGAGTATATACACGAGACTACTTCGAGTTCGTTCACGGTATTTTGGACATTACTCGATACTCAACAAAGCATGTCCAGCACTTATCTGAAGTACCTTTACCTCTTCTGTGAGGAATCGTGGGCCTCTCTTTCAGTGATTTCCAAAGAAGTATAGGCTCGAAAGGCTTCTTTATGGGCTCATAGGCTGAATCCGGCAATCGTAGACCCTTCCCTAGCTAGTGACCTGGCTCTCTTTTTCATACTTACTGCACGCAGGATAAGATCTACTAGTCCTCCTCCCTTTTCTGCTCACTCGAGACATAGAATATATGCAAACCAAACAGCAGTCGTGATGACTTTTCTTCAGGGCTCATCGATATGCACTTATTCAGACTGGGAACTTACTTAGTCTAACAATATCATATAAAGAGAAAAGATCCACTATGAGATCTTCTTATTAGCGGGATAACCGGAATATCCAATGCTGGTGAAAGCAAGTGACATAGTGTCCAATGGTCGTTGCTGCTAGTACTCAGTCTTTCTTTAAGCGTGACGAAAGAAGAAAAACGAAAAATGAAATGTGAGAAGAAAATGAATCGGGGCTGGAGCAGCCTAACGTAGCTATGTGCTTTAGCGGGAGCTGCTGTCGGTATTGGACATGTCTTCAGTTCTTTGATTCCGAAATCCATCCTTAGCAAAACAATTCTTCGGATATGCTTAGGCTTTGCCTTAACCGAGGTCTTTGCCCTAATGATGGCATTTCTTATCTTTTTGTCACCGGTGTAGAGTAACTACGGTTGTTTGGTGTCCCGAGTTCGTACCGAGAGCGAGAGAAGAGAACTTGCTCACGCTTTCCAGGACCTGGAGCAACTCCTGTGATTACCAAAACAAAGAAAAGGCGCGTAGCGAAACGGATGCTTTCTTCGTTCGGCCCGAAATCCCTTGTTCCATTCTGACCCTGACTTCTACTCGGTACTCTGGTAGGACGTTGACCACCCCGGATAGGGATTCACTAGCGCCTACCCGTACTCGTCGAGTACTTCCACTCTAAGTTGACCAGGTATATGCCAAGAAAAGAGGAAAGGATCAAGGGCGCTTTGAAACCAGCGCCAGGTCACACACTTTCTATATGCTCTTCCTCAAACAAAGACTACTTCTCAGTTCTTTTATCCTCCTATGTGAGGATATTGAAGTGAAGTGTATCCTCTTTTTCAGTTGCCTTGCTGAGCGAGTTGCAGTCCCTTCGGCTTGAGATCCTGCAAGATCTTTGAAGCGCGCATTCTAAACCAATGCAATTCCGTATTGTTTGAAGGGAGTTCTTGCATACGAGAGAGGTGCAAGACAGTAGTGTGAAAACAGGATTCTTTCACCAGGTAGGAAGTGAAGTACTCTTTCAAGTAAGGAACCAAAGTAGCTCGACTGTTAAGGAGAGGCGAGCGATAGCGAAGTTTTCTTGGCCTGGAAAACGATTCTCGTAGGTGAATCTAATGTTCGTGAGCTACGGTTCACTTCACTCCCTGACTGAATGCTTACCCACACTCGCACTCTATCTAGCTTCCTATTCCTAGCCTTAGCAATGTGTCCTAGCTAGCTGCAATCCAAACCTAAGCCTACGAAAGCAGAAAGCTACATACTACAAAAAGAAAAGAGGGAAGGAAGCAATGGGCTAGAAAGTCCTAACTAAAAGCCTATTCTATGTGCGTGGATATGTTCTATGTTCACTAGCGGGGAATACCCGTTGCTTCTGCTTCCTTGCTTAGGTTTCGGGAACTGGCCCGACCAATGCCAATGATGCGCCTTTGAGCTTTGACTCTTTTGAATGCGGTAGGCTGTTTAGGTAATATCTTCTATTAAAGAAGATCCACGCTGAGATCTTTCTTGGGCTTTGGAAGCGGGATGACATACGGACTATGCGCTGCCTTTGATCCAACGTGGAAAAGAGCCAAAGAGCCTATTCGTTGCAAGCGGATGCGGCATTTCTTATATTATAGGATAGCACCAGCGTCGTATTCGATGATGGACATCTTAGGTCAATAAGCAACATCCCTCACAGCGGATTTTCATTCAATAGCAGTTGATGAAAGATGTCCTTCAAACAAAGAGGCAAGCCCAAGAGCGGATTCTCAAGTAGTAGCAGTGGTTCTTCCTCAAAGCAGTAAAGCAGGCAATGGAAAAGTAATCAGGAATTCCCGGTCTTTCTGGTCTTTGAAAGGGGCGTAATCGGAGTGAAGTCAACATGCAGAGAATTGTCCGTATGAGAAGATTTGGGCCGGTTACGGTAAGCAAGTCTATTAGCATAGAAGTAGTAGGAGAATAAAAGAGCTCTGATAAAAAGAGAACTTGTTGAAGGGTAAGATCAAAGCTCCCGGGGAAAAAATCTCCTAGGTAGGTGTGGCTAACCATCCTGAAGGTTCCCGTCGGCCAACTGCGGAACAGGAGCATGCTTTTCTTCGTCGTCAGCTAGCGGACGCAAGCAGAGTGGGACCTTCTCCGATAGTCTCTTTCATCATAATCTAATAGAATATGTGAGTGAAAGGAAAGCTTGCCCGCTCGATGCTTTGTTAATGTCATAGTTGATATCAAGATGAAAGGGAAAGACAAGAAAGAAGAAAGATTCAAAGGGCTTCGCCCTAGATACTCCTTTATGTAGTAGCCTTTCTTTCCTTGCGTGGATATCTTCTACTAGTGAAAGCGGCATCCTAATCCCAACTGTCGAATGATTGCTAATTCACATTTCCAAAAAGCATCACTCCTATCCGGAAAGATTCCCTCCATCTGGTCCACTTCGCTATCGCTCGCCTTCTTGCCGAGTGGCTATCGCGCCTAACCTTTTCAATGGAGCTGCTCTGCTCCTAAGGCGAAAAAGGGTTGAGTTTCAAGGATATGAGTCAGGTAATAGAGTTGCTTTTGCCTAAACTGAGCTTTCTTTCATAGCTTTTGCTGGAAACAAAGACAGACTGAGAAGAATCCATCCCTCTAGTCGTAGTCATCGGGCCAGTCATAGATAGTCGGCACTTTTTGTTTTTATGGCTTCCCCTCTGTTTTTCTAGATCAGGTTTCAACTACTAAAGCTCGTAGGACCTTCTTCGTAGAGGTAGCTCAGCTCCCGGCCTACTACTCCTGTGCAGCCTTTACTTCCCGGTCAACACTCCTAAGCCAAGGAAATAAGTAACATGTGTTGAGCATATATCTATAGCTAACGTTTGTTTCTGCTTTGCTTGGACTTCAGATATTCTGATTTCCTCTGCTCTAGAAATCTAGTCTGTCGTCAGTCTTGGATTGGTCTTCAGTTGATGTGGTTGAGGGAAGCCCCCTACAAAGATGATATGGAAAGAAGCCTTTGCCAATAGACCGTGCTCGACCTGAAAGTGCATTCCCTTTCTCGACAGAAAGCACTTACCAACTGGATGAGAGAGATAGTCATTACGAACGCATGGGAAATCCTCAAGTGAGACAGGCCCGTCAGTCACTTCACTTGCTCCGGGTAAAGCGTCTCAAGGAACTTTCCCTCAAGGGCTTCCCTAAGGGTAAGGACACGATCCACTATCAGGCCGAATACTTACTACCCCATAAACTCGATCTAGAGGAGGGACATAACCCATTTCCTACGAGAGGGAATACAGCGACTACTTTCTTACTTTATGACTGGACCACTTCTTTCTTTCCTTTAAGCCAAACTGTCCTACAGTTTTCATATAGGAAGATTCAGATTCAGTTTCTCAATCAAGGAAGGGTATGGCGACCCTTCCGACTAAGCGATCGATAGGGCAATGCTGCTTCTACGCCCTTAAAGACCAGTTCCCTCCTATACGAGGACAAATGACCCTATTCTTTCTCTTTCTATATATCTGGCGGAGGGCAGTCATGAGGATGATTGCTAGTTATGCAACCAAGCTTAGTCACTAGTATAGAAGAAGAAAAACACAGACGCGCGCAGAAAAAAACCTCAGTCAGGTTCAGAGAAAGATTGAAATTCACTTTAGGAGAGCAATGGACCTTTAGCCGACAGATGGAACCCCCGCTCAAACCGAAAGGAGGACACTGCGGGACGACAACAAACACTTCGAAAGCTTTTGATGCTTTTTGAAAGCGGTAGGAGTCTCTCTGGGGGGTTCCCTAGGTATATACATCAACTGAGGGACCAATCGAAGAGCAACCAATCAGAACAGAAAGCGATCCCCAACTTCTTCTATGGGGCGGCTTGCCTACATAGAGGGTGAAGTGAAACTGAGCCTAGAGAAAGACGATCGGGATTGGCACCAGGAAAGCACATTCACTCGCTAGCGACTACTTCGAAGGCTTAGAACGCTGAAACCAAGAATATGCCAACTCGGCGAAGGACATAGACCACTGCAAGACTAATGCACAGCTTGGGCAGCTAGCAAAGAGACTGGACTAAATACGATACGTACGGTAGGAAAGAACGAAGACGTAGCATGAATCGAAAGCAGCGAAGGCTTAGAAGACTATACGTGTACTACTAGACCACCAAGACTGATAGGCATTTCTACCTAAAGGGGCGGGTCTATTAGACGATCCACCATCACCTCAAGAACCAATACCAGACTGACGACAGTATCAAGCTGATGAAAAAAAGCAAAAATTGACTCACTCTCGCCAACTAGCCGATCTAACGAACGTGTCTGGTGGAAGGTCCCATCTTCAGGCTTCCTCCTCAAGACCTGTGCAAGCCAATCATGGACTGCTTTTCATAGCCGTTGATTGACATAGTTGCCTATAGCGAAGAATCGTCTTTTGCCACCGCCCTACACAACCTGACTTAGTCGACCCGTGATTGGAGGTACCCCCAAATCATAACATGATGGTAAGTACCTGCCAATCCTAGTCTCAAACCAATCGAGATCCGTAGGCGTCAAGATCTTCTTATTAGGATCTAACGCATACCGTACCCGAGGGGCCCAGAGAAAGCCTTGCGACCACTGCTCACCCTTACTGTGAGTAAAGGTCATGAGGAAATGAAAAGCCGCGTCTTCGTAGGTAAATGAGGACCGAAGTCCCAACATCTCTTTCCACTTACGTTTTAGACGGTTCACCCACACTGACCATGTGAGGCGGTGCTTAGGAAGGGCCTTCCAAGTTGGGTCCCACGTGAACCCTTGGTGAAGAGGTAACGTAGGCAGCCAGGGCATGTACAACGGGAGTAGTCCAGATATCACCAATTTGAGATCATAATATACTTCGAGGACATTGATCCCGACCTAGCCTACTTCCTTTTCTCCCGCTTTCATGGTCTTTATGGGGAGTAGCAAGGGGTAAGGCATCGGAACATGGTTATGGGATCCGTGGTTCATTATCCGAAACAGATTCCTATCCGCTTAGTCTTCCCGATCTTCAAGGAATTCGATATCTGCTACCATTGGTCTTGACTTGCCTGGAGACATGGGACAACATCCGCCTAGGCGAATAAAGAGCTTCTTTCTTTTCCAAATTTGCTTAGCTAGGGAAGAGAAGGCTCGGAAGAGGGAAGAAATCAACATAAGATAGAACTCTTTAAGAACCAAGAGGAAGCATCCGAACTAGGAGCGTACGTCCATACCAAAGGTCGATAATGTATGGTATCGAACTAAGAGGTCTCGGTTTTTGGTACATCAGTTCAAATCCTTTTACTCCAGATTATGAACACCCGATTGGATCTGTCAAGAACGAGCTGACTAGACTCTTTTTCGAAATTGCGTAAGTAAGAAAAAGAAAAGAGAAAGGGTTGACAGTTGCTATTGAATCAGCTGGTATAGAAGAGGCTAGTACACAAGCTACTAAAGCTCTCCCGGGAAGTGGGGGGACAGGAACCAACACCACTTCTGACTTTCCAGTTCTGGTGGAGTCTTCTCTCAAGGCAGTTTAGGCACTTCCGGGGGTGAAAAAGAATAGGAATCGATTGAAGAATAAAGAGAGCAGCTAGCAGTTGAAATTCGGTACACAAGATGCAGAGTTCCTCAAACAACAGGATTCACTGGTAGCTGAATGAAAAAAAAGGCTAACGAAGGGATATAAAGAAAGAAAGCTTGCAGAACTGGAAGAACGCTTTGGCCACTCTCTCAACAATTGGAGAAGAGTTGGTCAATTTTGTTTTTCTATGATATTACTCCCCCGGAACAAGGGGATTGAGAGCCTTTCTTTCTCAATGACTTCTCGCTCTTTTACTAGGATAATCCAAAAGCCTTTGTCAAGTCTGTTGGAGGTGCAAATTACGCCTTGACTCTAGCTGCTCTTGGTGGTTGAGTAAGGGCATCTTAGGCCTACCCCTACTCTCAAGCAAGCAAGGTAGGGTAGTTCAGTCACCCGGGGATCACTCTCTCCAGAGCCGGGAGTGCAGCCAATTAACAAAACCGATGAAACAGAGCAGCTCAGTCCAGCTAGCTTCTTTGCCAATTAGCTACGTTCGTTCCCCTCCTCAAATCAAAGAAATAGGCTGCGAAATGTCTTTGTCTTATGCCAATGCGGCGAGTCCCTTCGACCTTCGTGGTCGTGGTTCGTGGTACCGGCTTAAAGAAATCGGCGGTACTTCGGGTGAAGAGGTCAATCAAGGAAGAAGGCGCTAGGGAAATGATTTAGCTCAGCAGGGCCCTTCTATATAGAATATCCCTAGGTGGAGGCGTTTTTGGTGCCTTTTTTGGGTATGGACCTCACCATTAGGGCGGTAGTTTTGATTGTCTTAGATGCCCCGAGAACGTACTTGGCTTCCTAACAACTTTCTAATAAGTAATAAGGAAAGGACAATCCCGTAGGGACGAAAACAGAACTGCTATTCTTACCATTTCATTTCGAATGCAGCGGACAGTCAGGAGGTACACGAGCTGGTTTAGCCCAGGAGGATGGTTGTGACAAAAGATGTACTCGCCGCTTGATAGATGAGCTAGAGACATACCACGTCGGGATACGTTATGGATCCCTCATGAGTTATCAGGATCGTGATCCGGATCGTAAGATCCTACGATCCAGATTTTGTAAATCGATCCGGATCTTACCTGGGGTCTAAATTGGCACATCTACGACTGGGATCGCGATCCCGACCCGATTCTACCAATCTAGACAAAGGTAATTAGAAACATGTCCAACCCTATCCCGACCCCATTCAACTGGTCCAACGCGCATAACTTCCGTGGCCTCCTATTTTCAGATAAGTTCTCGTATGAAGCTGTAATTTTCATTTGCAGCCTGTTTGGTGAAACTTAACTTGTAAACATTCGATTTGGCCTGCTTGAATGATTTGGTGCAAACAAGGTCAAAATCTAGAGAGACAAGAAAGTCAGCATGCTGCGGAACGATGAAACCCTACGGTAACCAAATACAGGGAGGTCGGCACCCCAGCGTTTATCGGCTATACCTCGAGCAATAAGAGGATTGATTGACGGGGGATACTTACGGGGTAAGAAGCTCGAGGCGGAAAGGCGAGCCATCGGTGAGGATTGTGTACAGCAGAGATGCCAGCATGAAGCAACCCAAAGCGCCGAACAGAAACCTCCATGCTATGATAGATGGCGAAACTGCCATTTTCGTGATCAGAAGCTCTGTTTCTGAGAGTGACTGAGAGACTATTGAGTATTGAATGCCAACATTATTCCGGAAAAAAAAAACTGAGGGAGGGATGACAAGGGGCGGAGAAGAATATGAGTGTGGACGAGCAAAATACACGTCGCCGGCGATCCAAATGCAAAATGGAGCGGGGGAGCAAGCAAACATCCAGAGCAGATGGCGTCAATAGTGGCGGAACTAGGATTTTTTCCTAGCCCGGGCACAATAAATGTCCCCGAAACAATCAAACTAACTAGAGTGAGAGATGACTCCAAAATGAAATTGGTTTAAAGTCATTTTTTAGCTACCTATTTCCTAACCATCTATCAAAGAGCTATTAATTTCAAACTATCTATTTTCATCGGCAATCATGTCATTGTATGTTTAACGTACATCTCTCAGAATTTATCTCATTGGGTCAATTCATCCAACACTTGCATTGCTAGAATTTATCTCATTTGGTCAATTCATCCAGCACTTGCATTGCAAGAATTTATCTCATTGGGTCAATTCATCGAGCACGTGCCATGCAAGGAAAAAACGAAAAAAAGACAATAAGATTTTAAGCAAACCAAAAATCACTTAACAAAATTAATCAAACCAAAATTGCAAAATCACTTAATAAAATTAATCAAACCAAAAATTTGTTTTCTTCGGAAAATCGGCGGATTCCTATTGTTCCTATTTAGTCTTATAATTCCCTACTATTAACTGATAATCAAAAAAACATTTCCCGAGCACATAACAAAAAACATTCTCAGTTAAATTGGTTAAGAAGAAAAACAAGATTTTGTTTCAAAAAATTGATTAACTGAGAAGAAGAAAAAATTGGTTAATTGAGAACTGAGAAGAACCAAAAATTACTGAGAACTGAGAAGAACCAAAAAATGGTTAAGAAGAAAAACAAGAACAAGACAAGAAGAACCTGGAATGATAGAAATGACTACGGAGTAGCAGGCAGCAGCGATCCTAGAGGCGGAGTGGAGTGCGGACTGCAGCGATCCTTGAGGCGGAGTGCGGAGCAGCAACGATCCTTGAGGCGGAGCAGCAGCGATTAGCAGGCGGAGTGTGGAGCAGCAGCGGCAGGCTAGGGCAAGATCCAGAGCGCGGAAATGGCAAAGCGCACGATGCGATAATAGGGTTGTCCGGGACGTGAATGCCCTAGCGGGAATTCGCGAAAAACACGGTCGGGCACGTGCCCGATCGTGTCTTAACCTGGGTCCGCCCGTGACGTCAAACACATATTTCATGATGATAACATTTGTTTAAACACACCGGAGCAAAAACATCGCATCAAACAGATGACAGTTTGTAACACCGCGATTCACTACCGTCACTGTTATGTCAAATGGACCTTTATTTGCTTCCCTACTTGTAACTTGAGAAAATTCTTGATTTAGTATTTTGCACAAGTACAAAGATTTGTTTTTTTTAATTATTCTTGATGGGTAATAATTTTGTATAAAAAAAATAAATTTTTTTTTGAAAAAATCGCCCTAAGCCAGGCCTGGGTCTTGTTAGGCCCGGCTTGGGCCCGGACTAGGCCTGGATGAAGAGGTCCAACTAGTCCCCCTTAACATAAGAGGCATGGGCCTGAGTCTGGGTTTTGCTATTGCCAGGCCCAAGCCCGAACCTGGGCAGAAAAAGCATGGGTCCGACAGGCCCAGTCCTTAATTGGACCTGCCAGACTATGCGCATGACTATAAAACACGCAAGGGACAAGCTGTGTTTTGTGTGACGTATGGTGCTCCAGAAAGTGTCCAGTCCTTAATTGGACCTGCCAGACTATGCCCAGTCCATTTTTCTAGGAACTTCAAAAAGTACCTAATATAGTGTTTCTTTTTTCACCAATTCATCCATTAAGTCTTCTCTAACTTGTTGTGAATTATTACTCATGTTCATTGATTCACTAATGACACGGAATCCACAATGGCCATCCGCGGGTACAAAAATATCAACCAAATAATCAGAAACATAAGAAGGTAGTTGTCGGCGGACTCTATCATATAATTTATTCTTTTGCTTACTTTCTCCTCTTGATAACTTTGACATTTTCTCTTGTGAAAGTTGCCCCTCTGACAATACAATTTAAAATAATGACAGATTGCGTTTAGTACTTTTGTAGTCATTTTTAAACTTCTTCAAACTCCCTTTTGGCCTCCCTTTTAGTTTTGTAGGCAAGAGAGACTCTTTTGTTCCACTTGATGTCGGATCCATGAGTTCACGTAACTTATTCTCAATCTCCTTTTTTTGATGCTCATTTGTGTTTTTATACTTTTCTATGATCCCCTCGAACTCAAGTGTTATATTTATGTCCCCTGTGTTGACGGACTTTTGTGTTTGTGGTACATCATCATTATCTAAGGAAAAAAGACAATTGCTTCCAATGCTTATGAATTAATCATATCGGACAAGCTGTGTTTTGTGTGACATATGGTGATAACTCATGAGCACATGATAGCCCAAGCGTGGTCCGGGTTTTATGAGGACAATCTATACACATACATTTCTTGTCTTACGCAAGTGGTCTTCTTCTACTTTAATCAACTTCAATGCATGTAATGACACATTTTCAAGAAGTTTTGAATACAAAGAGCCCTTGAATTCTTGACTAACTTGAATGGAGCTTTGCCCAAATTATCTTTTTATTTCTATATGTTGAAGATTTAACATTTGATTAAAAGCCTTCCAAACAGTTTCTAAATTCCTAATTGACACTTCTAAAAATTTCTTCAACTTGATATAACCACCCTCTATCCGATTTATTGTTGAGTTGTCAAGATGTAAATATCTATCAATCCAAGCACATACAAAATATTCTTTCAAAGGATCGATTCAGGTTTTGCATATATAAATGACAACATCGGGGAATGAGGTGGAATAGGAACTCAAAATATGATTATATCTCATATTGAACTTGTTCTCATTTCTTGCATCAACTAATCGTTGTCAAGCATCAAGAAATATTTCAAACTCTTTCCCATCCTTAAAATATTTTTTACAATTAGACAAAATATTTATGTGCACGTGAACCTGACATAGAATATGTTTGATATTTGGAAATGTAAATTTTATGACATTCATCAAAGTCAAATATCTATCTGTAACCAAAACATTTGGCAAGAAGGTTTCATCCAAGGTAGTTTTGAAATGCTCAAGTGCCCATTTGTAACTCAACTCGGACTCATCAAATAGAAAAGCAAAAGCAGCGAAAAAAGTTTGCTGAGTAGATGTAACACCAACCACATATAGTAATGGCAACCGGTACCGATTGATCTTGTGCGTACAATCCATTAAAAACACGGTATAAAATGTTTTCTTAGTATAATAGCAGTCGGATGTGCAAAGAACAAGTTCATCAAGTTCCCCTCATCATTCACTCGATTAAAGCTCAAATAGTCACTATATGTTATGCACTTATACAAAAATTGTATGGGTGTGACATCATTCAATTCTTCTTGCTGTAACTTATATCTCTCATTATAGATTGTCTACATCACTGTATGATTTTCTGCACATTTTTTTAAGCGTGGTTAATATGCTTCTTGGTTTCACATCGGAGGCTATCATGTCATGAACTATTTTTTTCTCCTCACAATCCAATCTCCCCACCGTCGCATGTGCTTCTAAGTGAACAATTTTATGGATATGCGTCCCACAATTGACTTGAATAGTCCATTCATCCGAGTGTGCATTTTTTTCCCGGTCATTGAAAACGGACATCCACAATGCTTACTAGTACATTTCTCAAATTTTGTTTAACCCAACCTTTTTTGCATTGCTTCTCACGGTATAGACTACCTCTATCACACTCAAGAAACACATGTGGTTTTGTTCTTCCTCCCACTAATTTGTCTGAACCTTTAACAGTGACCGCAAAACTAAGGCTTTTACCGACATTACGAGCCCACTCAATTAAAGATTCCCCTGATGAAAATTGAATTTCGGTTTCAAAGTGTCTACCGACATCCGAATATATATTTGATTCACTGCAAATTAAAATTTTAAAAACAATTCAAACATCATATGTCTTATACAACGACAAAAACAACCAATGTTAAAAAAATGCATTGCTACCTTGTAGAGGATGAATGTTGTAGACCAATCTCCATTGAGGGCGGGACGACACCGGCGATGGAAGGCTGAATTTTGCTTCTGATCAATTAATTCACCTATAAATTGCAAAGATTGAAAGGAAAAAAATTGAGTAAGATCCAATGCTTTCTCTCTAATTGAAATGTCGGGAGGAGGGAAATGGGTTTTAGGGTGGGATGAATTTACCTTACTTTGCTGCGGGCGGAGGAAGCACTTTGCTGCGGGCGGAGGAGGCACTTTTTCTGCGGGCGGCGGAAGCAGTTGGCTACAGGCGACGGAAGCAATTGGTTCCGGGTGACAACGGAGCTTCTCCACGGCAGCGGAAGCGACTTGCTGCGGGCGGCGAAAGCAGTTGGCTGCGGGCGACAGAAGTAGTTGGTTTCGGGCGACAGCGTAGCTTCTCCACGGCGGTGGAAGCAACTTGCAGCGAGAGACAACAAAGCTTCTCCACGGAGGCGGAGGTACTTTGCTCCGGGAGACGACGGACCTTCCCCACTGCGGCGGAATCGCTTTGCTGCGGGCGACGAGGGACCTTCTCCACTGTGGCGGAAACAAGTCTGCAGCGGGCGACTAGAGCAAATGAAAATGTCGGGAGGAAAGAAATGAGATTTTAGGGTAGGAATCATGTTATATAATAGGTTTACTAACAACATTCTTTTTAGATTAGAAATTAAATGAAAAAGGACTGAATCGGGTTTATTATGAATTGCTAACAGTCTTTTAGAATTTGCTAGTAACAGCACTCTAATAAAACGAAATTGGCGCTGCTGTTGGTCGTGAAGTACAGGTGAGCCCCACATTCTCATAATAAATCCTGCTCCCTCCGGTAAATTAGTAAATGCCGACATTCGAATTTGGGACCCCACCATATTTTTAATTATTATTTTAGGGAATTGATATTCGCAGATCATATTTGGCTATTTGTACCCACCGATATTCGTACCCATAGAGTTATAATTGTACCCAAAATAGATATTCGTACCCCACAAAAAATGAAATTTTTTCAATGAATGTTATATAGAATGAGTTACTTACAAAAGCATTGTCATCTGGGATTATCTCTTTGTCAAATACATCTTACCAACCAATATATTTTTATAAAAAAGTCCAATCCGCAAAATATTAAAATACAATAACATTGAGACATCCCCCAAAAAAATGTCAAATACATCTAAGGTATTTATGATCTTCATTTTCCCTTGATTGTACTGCTTCCCAAAAAATCCGGAAGAAACAATAATTAGTACACATGAATAATAATAACTTTAAGAAAATTATTACTACTAACATCTTTGTTATTATACAACTGACCCTAATATACAAAACATGGTGACAACATCATGCCTAGCACTAAATCTGATCTAGACAATCTTAGGATTTATGGTTCCAGTACAGATCTACATGCAAAATAGATGCAACTAAACCAGTAGACAAATTAATTAAGATTAATTCTAAACAAAACATTATTTAGCAGATATAAAAATGTTATACCACTCAAAAATGTGGTAGTGACTGGAGGAAGCCGGCGAAAAACTGATCAAAATTCATTTTTTATGCACCCAAAATGTTTATAATGACATTTTGACATGATCCCATTGTAATTTTTTTATGCATGAAGGAGGAAGAAGGGAGTATGACATGATCCCACGGAAAACTCACCGGAGCGGGAATGGGGAGGTCGTCGGCGAAAGAGCAGGCCGGCGGTGGAGGAAGTCGGGCGAGGCACGCTGGCCGGCGGAAGGGGCGAACAGGCGGACGCGATCTTCTAGGTTTTTCACGCGAGCCGTCTTTTCACGGGAGGTCGCCGGCGAAAGAGCAGGCCGGCGGTGGTGGTCAGTAGTGGAGGAAGCCGGGGGCGAGGCACGCTGGCCGGCCGGCCGAAGGGGCGAACGAGCGGCGATCTTCTCCCTTTCACGCGAGGTGGCTTTTCACGGGAGGGGAAAGAAAGGAGTTGGGGTACAATTAGGGTTTTTTTATTTGGGAAGGGTTATTTAAATATTGATCCTTTTTGGGGTACAAATAGCCAAATATGATCTGCGAATATCAATTCCCTTATTTTATCATTAATTAAACCTACTCACATAAAAAAAAGTTATCACCTAAATGTATCAAATTAATAATGTAGAAGCCTCTGTGTCGCCCAACCTCAATCACGGGAGCGAGCGAAGCCGGACACTATCACGTGGGGCCATACGGGCAGAGCCCCGTGTCTGTCACTCGTGCGTGTACGTTTGATTTTAATGATATATTTCACATCAATTTAATAAATGAAAGAAATCTTGAAAAAAAGTCATCGTGAGGAATGTATAACCAAGCAACCAACATAAAACTCTCTTAAATTAAGTTTACAATACTCCTATTTGAAATATTCAAAAATATTCAAATATCAGAATTTTATAAACATTCAATCAAAGAAGATACAGTTAAAATAGATCCTATTTCACTAAAATTAATAGAAGTGTAAAATTACTCTTATTTTTTATAAATTTCATGGATATATTTAACAATAATATACACATCTCTTATGATGTTCATGAATATAACAATTCATCATTCTTTAGCTTATACAGAAGGAAAATAAACAGAAAATTACATTTGGCTAAATTTTCATGATCGCCCGGGGATTAAAGATGATATCTCATGATCATCAGAGAGATCATTTTGCTATGGAGATGGCTGAAGCGATTTCGCCCCATGCAGCCGGCGAAGATATTTTCTGATGTTGGCGAAATTTAGTAGTAAACACGTGTCACCATCACATTGAGGCGGGACGGGAATTTCGAAACGTAGGCTTCACTTCTTCTTCTTCTTCTTCCTCCATTTCTCCCACCATCTCCCCAAGAGTGCCGAACATCAAACACCCCTTCTTCTTGCACAACTCCATGGAGAAGTACAAGCCGCAGCCAAACAGAGTCAAGCCGCCGCTGACCGCAAACACCCTCCAGCTGGCGAGCGTCATCACGTAAATGAGGAACGCCGACGGGAGGGCGCACATGAAGATGAGCCACGGCTTTCGAAGCGGCACGCGGAATGGCCGCTTCAATCTGGGCTCCTTCCTACGCAGCCAGAGGAAGGAGGCGATCTCGAGAAGCATGCCGAGGCTGTAGAGGAAGTTGGCAGAGGAGATGATGTCGTCCAGGGTGAGGAAGGAGATGCCGAGGGAGATGAGACTTGAGGTGACGATGCCGACCCACGGCGTGTCGAACCATTTAGATCGGAGGGAGAAGAGCTTCGGGAGGAAGCCGAGGTCGGCCATGCCGAGGAGCTGGAATGCGGCGCTGCTGAGCTGCGCCTCGTACAGTCCGATGGCTGACAGTACGGCGCCGACCTCTATCCAATATTTTAGCCAGTGTCCGGCAATCATACCTGCCATTGAAAATGGTATTGTGGATCAGGGAAGAAGAATAGTCCTATTTTGAAGTATGTTTACTAGTTTCTGCTCAATATTCTGTTTGCTTTGCTTTAGGGCTCTGTTTGGCTTTACTTTAAAATAAAATAAGGAGTTTAGACTTCGGCTCCGTTTGGGGGGACTTATTTTCACCGGTCAAGCGGTCATGACCGCATGAATCAGACCTTAATTAAGTCCCGGTTCATGCGGTCATGACCGCTTGACCGGTGAAAATAAGTCCCCCCAAACGGTGCCTTCATTTCTAAAATCAAAGAAAGACATTAAGCTTAATTTTCAAAAAACACTTTAGTTTGATTTTAGAAGATAATAACCATATTTTCCAACGGCTTTTAGCTTTTGCACCCTCCAATTATCCTTAATTTGCACCTTGTACAGTTAGATTTTAGTTTTAACATTTTGCACCCTGAAATGAATTAGTTCAGCAAGATGTGCTCAAATCCTTTAAAATTCAATTCTTTTTACTATTAAAAGTTCATTTAACTTGAAATTTAAGGATATTTTTGTAAAATAAAAAAAAATCAAAAGATTTAGCTGCAAAACTAATTTATTTTTGAAGTGTGCAAAATGTCAAAACTAAAACTAATTGGTGTCAAACTACTGCATTTTCAAGAGTATTAGAATACATCTTATATTTAATATTGAGAGCCCGGTGAGTATTTTAGTCCATTCCCTAATACTATCCCTAAGCCTCAGCCACCAGCTGTACCAGACACTCCTACTCAACCCCGCCTTAGCTCTCTACGCAATTACTAGCAGACTCATCGGTTTCTACTTTGGTACATGATTCTAGTTTGTAAGATTGTTGTTGGATGTTGGAAACACGTCAGTTTGGATTTTCATGTCAGTTTATTATATATCGAGAGATATATCGAATTTTAATATTTAATTGATTATATATATAATTATGTAGTATTTTAAATTTTTTTATCTTATATATGTTACAATATTAACTATCTTACAATCTATTAAACTTTTAAATCTTGAGAGCTATATGAAACATTTAAAATACAATACTTTAATGATAAAAACATTGTAAAACTAGTAGTTTTAAGAAATTTGCAACTATATATATTTTTTATAACATCATTATCATTTAACATGACTATACACATTATAGATTGCAAAATGAAGTTAGATAAGTAGATTACTTGTGGGGTTTAATCATCATATGTGGTCGATAACCACAAATAATATTGAAAATAATTTATTCATGAAACAATTAATACCGCAAAAGCCAACAAATATGATAATAGATACTGTACAACTCCGTATTTGTCGAGTGGGCTCGACTGGCCCAAAGGCAGGGAGCAAGAAGTAGGTTTTATTAGGCGCTCGCTGCTTATCACGTGTAGTAATAGACGAACAGAATCTGCGAGTTGAGATCTCGCCTATAGGCGAGAAGCAAGGTGGCGAGTGCCCAGTTGTGTTCTGGTGCTCGCCGACCGGGCGAGTGGCGAGAGCCCAGTCCCATCGAGTTCTCGCCGCCTAGGCGAGTGGCCTGAGGTGCGCCGACTCGCCATTAGAGGATATTCATTTCTGTTTCCCTTTTTTCCGATAATTTGTTCTGGTCCGCCTTTAGCTGCTCCAGACAGCGGGATCTCGCTATTGGCAGATCACTTTGGGCTGCATTTAACAGTTTCCAGAAGGCGGGCTCTCATTATTGGCATACCATCCCCAGAAAACTATAAATAGACCCCTAAAGGCACCTTTGGAGGGAAACTCTTTCTGAGTTTTCCTCTCCCCTCGCTAGTTTTGATTGGCAGGAGCTTCAGCTCATCATTCACCGTGGTCTCAGGGTGGGTGGTCGGAAGCTACCTTGGCTCTCCAAAGGTGCTCGTTCCAGCTTTGGTTTGGAAGGGGAAGTAATTTAAGATCTTCCGGGTGTGTGGCGGGACCTCCTCGCTGCGACTCTGGGTCTGTTTGAGGTTGTTCTGGTGGGAAGACTTCCGAACTCTAAGTCCACGGCTGAGGCATTAGTTTGAGGGAAGAAAAGGCGAGCTACCCCCAGGTCCGAACTCATTGAACCGTGGTTTTCGGGTACAACAGATACCAGAACAATAATTAACTAACAAGATATAAAAAAACAAATACAGTGAACTGCAGCTAGTAAAAACCCCACAAAATACCAACAATTTAGAGCTCCACTAAAGAATAGAGAAGAGAGGGTCGAGAAGGACACCGGTACAGAGAAGAGAGGAAAGGGATGAGAAGAGAATCAGTATAGAGTATAGACAAGAGAGGAGAGGACCGATATGAGAAGCCCAATGCAACAGTTAGCCAAAACTCAAAAAATAACAAATTCAGAGCACCACTAGCAAAAAATCCACTAGAGAAGAGCAGAGAGGGCTGAGAAGAGCACCAGTACAGAGAAGAGGGTCGAGAAGCGCACTAATACAGAAAAGAGAGAAGAGTGTTGGTTTTTGTTTGATCATCTCAAGCACTGCAGAATTAACAACTCATTTATTTGACCATGAAAAAACCAATAAATCAAGAAATGAGAATATACCTACGTCAAAATCAAATTTTGAGAAAAATAATTGTCGTATTAGAACCAAAAACGTAAAACGAGATCAACGTCTCTACAGATATCCGCATGAACGTCAAAAACACCTTACAGCCTATCCAACGGGCTCGGGGTTGGTTGATAATCGTCCTTCTTTTCCATGAAATACTAGCTCCATTTCTGGAGAGAATGCGCCAGCAGATTCATGTCACATGCTCGAAGACCTAAATCACCCCTTATATAAAGCAATTTCAAAAACTGTCCATATACGTTGAAAGCTTGAAATCAATTTTCGAGAAAAATAAATGTCGTACGAGAACCAAAAACGTAGAAAGAGATCCACGTCTCCACAGGTATCCACACGAACATCAAAAACACCTTGTAGTCTGTCCAACGGACTCGGGGTTAGAAGATGATCATCCTTCTCTTCCATGAAATATTAGTTCCATTTATGGAGAGAATGCGGTAGCAGGTTTTTCATGTTATGTACTCGAAAACCTAAATCACTCCTTATATATAGCAGTTTTACAAATTGTCCATGTAGTTCAAAATCGACTACGTTAAAATAAATTTTCAAAAAGAATAATTGTCGTATGAGAACCAAAAACGAAGAACAAGATCCACATGCCTACGGGTATCCAAACAAAAACAAAAAGAACACCTCGCTGCATGTCCAATGGGCTCGAGGTTGGAAGATGATTGTCCTTCTCTTCCACAAAATACTAGTTCCGTATTAGAAAACATAAATCACACCTTATATATATAGCAAGTTTCACAAACTGTCCATATACGCCAAAGTTGACTTAAGGGAGTTATGATAGTGGAAAAATCAAAACCAAATAGATAGTATTCACAAAGTTCCAAAAATGACCCATATTTGGCGTACGTCGAATACTAATCGAGTGTGTCGATTTCATAAATCAGTACATCGATTACTATCCAACTAATCGACTAATCGATGTACGCCGATATCACAAATTGACGTGTGTCGAACACTATCTGACATTATACATTTTTGTTAAACGCGCACTAAATTAATGTACATCGATTTATGAAATCTACCTGCGTCGAATATTATTTTAACCTGGATTTCCAAATCTAATTCGATAGATCAATTAGACGTTTGTCGAATAGTTGTTTAATAAGCCTTTTCAAATACAATACGACATATAATTACTCTCAATCACTATTTAATTAATTCTCAATTAGTTAAACATCATTATGGACTTGGTTATTCACTTGTATCCAATACAACTAAAATCAGCACGATCATTTATCCAATTTTCATACGTTCTTAACATGCGAACTCATAGGTTCATATTACATTGGCAACAAGACTAATTTCTTGATTACTTCTAGATCACATATTCCAACAGAGAGAGCCGAGAAGAGAAGCCCAGTACAACAGTTAGCCAAACCCCCCAAAAATACCACAAATTCAGAGCACCACTAAAGAGAAGTAGAGAAGAGAGAAGATGGGCGAGAAGAGCACCAATACATGGAAAAGAGGAGAGGGCTGAGAAGAGAAGCCCAGTGCAGCAAATAACCAAAACCCCTAAAAATACTACAAATTCAGAGCACCAATGGTCCAGTACAGAGAAGCAGTGGCGGACCCAGGATTTTTGGTCGACCCGGGCACCAAGCAAAAGATTCATGATTTTGATACTTTTTAACATAAATATTATCGCAATGACAATACATTATCAATCATAATAATACATTACCAATAATAAAAAATATACACATACCATTACCAAACCACTTTCTGTGGGCCCATGTTTTGGAAGCGTGCGATGATTGCCTCGTTGTTAATGTCTTTCACAATATCATTCTCGAATATGCGATTAAACAATCATTCATACAGTCATCTCTCATTCTGTTCCTCAAACGAGTCTTTATTATCTTCATTGCCGAGAACATTCTCTCAACAGTAGCAGTTGCAACAGGTAGTAAACATGATAATTTCAGCAGTCGAAAAACCAATTGAAAATGATCATGCTTTTTTAGTTCCACAATTTTTTGAACAAGCTCACTAAGTCCTTTGACGTGAGAAAATGCGTTAGTTGATCGCATATCAAGAATGTATATGTCAAGTTGACCTTCAAGTAACTGCAAATCTAATGGATCAAAATCATGTGGGTAGAGCTCTGCAAGACGAATCAATTTCTGCTTATCAAATCTAGCAAATTGATCGGTTGGATCAAGACACGAAATGCAAAGAAGTAGCTCAGTGTTTACTTCGTTAAAACGATCATTCAGTTCACTTAATATCAAATCGATTACTGTATTAAAAATCTCAACACGATAATGATGAAAATTTGTGACATCTCTTGCATTTCTTCTTGATCTTCCAACTTGAATGTACTTGCTATCCATATTAGGAACTTCAATAACATGTTTACCACAAAAGGTTTTCACTTCATGCAAACAAAATCCTGCATCTTTAACTTCGCTATACTCCAACCAACCCCTAAATTCACTGAACCAATCTTTATTAAATCTACGAGCTTTTTGTCCCATTACAGTTTGTGGAAATTGAGCTAAATGTGGTTGACATGACCCATTTTGTAAGTAATATCTTCTCACAGAATCTTGAATATTGACCTCATAACTTGATATCGGTTGCCGAAAACGTGGATCTGTGGGTAAGTCCTCTAAGTTAAACTCAATTCGAGCTCTCTTACACTCTAAGTTTTTTGCTAATGATTTTGTCAAAAACTTATCCATCTTAACTCACAAGAACAATTGAATCCCTATTAAATGAAATTCATAAGCAAACAAGAAATAATGTCCTATCCTCTTAAATTAAATAAAAAGACTAGTACGAAGATTACCTCTCCTTAGAATGTGAGATTTCAGATTTTGGAACAAATTTCAGAAGACTGTCGCTGGCTTCTTCAGTTCTTCCTTAATTAGGGCAGATTTCAGAAGTCGGATTCTGGAACAAATTTAAGAAGGCAAAAAATCAGGGCTCAGGAGATGAGGAGCGGAAATGAAGAAACCAAAATGTCTACCTTAGTTAGGGCAGGTCGGCGACATTTTCAGACTGAAGTTCTTCCCTGCAACTTGCGGGTTATATACTTGCGACCTATATAATAGACTGCGGTTTATATATAAACCGCAATCTATTCTAGGGAAATACAACCCGCCTGTAGCAAACCGCGATTATTTGGACTCGGGCACGTGCCCGGGTGTGCCCATACATGGGTCTGCCCCTGCATAGAAGTATATAAGAGAGGAGAGGGCAAAGAAGAGTACAAGTACAGAGAATTAGAGAAGAGAGGAGAGTGCTGAGAAGAGAAGCAAAGAAGAGAGGAAAGATCTGAGAACTTGCAGTGTCGTTGACGAAATGGGAGACTAAGGGAAGGAGGGAGAAAAAGAAGGGAGGGAGTCGTTGAACCGGAGAGAAGAAGCAGAGATACCAAGGAGAAGCAGTCGTCGAACTGGGGAGATGATCGCTAGAGAGAATGAGGGAGAAGAGCGCACGCAGAGAGATATGATGAATAGGGCACGGGATGCTGAAATGAAATTGTGACAAATAAAAAGACAGCGCAGAACAAAAACAATAAAGCAGCCGCATGAAACGGTCGTTATAATAGTCGGTTCGCGTGTCGATATAACGGGATCCTGCCGATATAACATTTGTTTTTTTCAAAACGTTATTGCCAAAAATAAAACGGTAATGTGTCATTTTAAGTGTCAAACCTATATATCAGCCGACATTTCAGACATGTCAGCCAATATCTATAGCACTGCCGTCATCTACAACCTTTATATCGATAGCATACACCTTTCCACCGAAGGCATACCAAATATTATGAGCAATGACATTTCAATGACACAAGATGACTTCACAATACGATTCCTGGTTCATTAGAGGGGGCAACCTACTATTGATGATACTTGAATGATGTCAGAGGAGCTTGATTTACTTGCCCCTGGGCTTTTTGGGGAGTATAATCATCTTCAATCAACGGAGATGAATGCTCTCAATCCTAAGAAATTGATGAGGATCACATTTCACGGGAAAGCAGACCCTTATGGGAACCGGCCAGAGTCTACTTACACGGGAGGAAGATAGGATCGTCAGATGGATGATCCGAGCCAGTAGTCGTGTTCAGAACGACAAAAACATATTTTTTATGTATATTTAGTGGATTTATGATTCGTACGAGCGTGGCCATCCGTAGTGAGTTTTAAGTCTATAAATAGGAGTATAAGGGCTCATTTTAAGACATTGCTGAATTTGGACAGATTTTTCGGGCTCTGTGGTCTCTCCACGGTGACGATTCCATATATCTTTGATACCGAAACCAAGGTAGCTATTTTATTACCATCCCACGCATAACCGCCCAAAACTACCCACAACCGCAGCTAACTGCTATCATTTATTGCTGTAAAAGCCCAATTCTCTCTCAACCGCCACTCCTAGCCGACGGAAACCACCCTACCAATTGTCGGCCATCCATATTCCTCTCCCCAAACCCCACACCATAAAACGACACATAACTTCCGCAATTCCTGAAATTCACCCTATTATCTAGAGAAACCGCCCTACTAAAAGTAGCTACCACAGAGTTATTGGCCTACCCTCCCAATCAATGCTACCACTTTCATTAACTGCCAAGATCCAAAAGTTTGGCTACTAATTCCTGACATCCATCACCAGGACACCTCTAATTCCTACCCCATACAGCATTATATCTCTGGTCCAGAGTCCAGACTGCCGTTCATTTTACTGTGACATCTCCTCAAATATTTACAGCAGTTCAAGCCATTCATCAGTCTCCGTTTCCTCACTGCAGAAACAGTTCTGCAGTGGCCAGTCCCTTCCTGCACTTGTCAGTCAATCCCCACGTACACTCAATTCCAACCACCGTACCAGCAGCACAGGAACAGCCATTTCAGTGCCGGAATTGCTCCAAACCAACTGTCCCGAAGAAGTAACAGCAAATGCTTACATCCATTGGACCCAATTACTTGTGTCAGTTATAGTTCGAAGTCTAAATTACTTTGGGTTGAATATTTGATGAAATACATATAATCTAGGATCTTAATTTGTACATGTTTGCTCAATGTTAATTGTACTTGAAGGATATTTGTCGGACATTTAATTGAAGTACTTTCTCTTTAATTTAATTGGATATTGCGTCCTTTTTTTTAACGTCTATTCTCTAGTGTGGATGATTGTGAATTCTATTAATAATTTCATCAATTATTGTAATAATTCGCTGTTGTGTGTTTCACATCATTTAAGATTCCACCACATCACTACACTATCATCACTTCATTAAAGTTCTCAATAAGGAATATGCAGACTCTTTACATCTGTCCTGCATCAATATTTGTATGATTCAGATTAATCTGGAATAAATTTAGTAGCAAGTAACTAAATAAAGCAAGCAGCGCTACACAACATTCATTGTACATGTTTGCTCAATGTTAATTCTACTTGAAGGTTATTTGTCTGACATTTAATTGAAGTACTATTTTTTTAATTTAATTGAATCTTGCTTGCTTTTTTAATATCTATTCTCTAGTGTGGATGATTGTGAATGTTGTATATTACATTTAATATTGCATTAATGTTAAATGAATATTGCAATATATTCTCTCATCCTAAATATATTGCATTAATATTAAATGAATATTGCAATATATTTATATCCTAAATATATTGCAATATATTGCATTAATATTTACATTGATTTTGTATCCTAAATAGAACGATTCCTATTTAGGAATTATGAAAGCACACGGATCAATGACGTGTCATATTGTTGTAATAGTATAAATACTCCTATGTGGATGAATAAAATCAATGAACCTTTGTCCTCCAACATGGTATCAGAGCCTTAGGGATAAAATACCTCTCCCGCTCCCCGCTCCCGTTAGTCTTCCTCTTTCCCCCGCACGAACAAACCACCGACCCCCGCCCACCAATCCGCCGCACCCCACTCCCACCTCCGCTCGGTGTACGCACGTCGCGCCCATGCCTCGCCTCCCGTACCACCAACAGACGGGCAACGGCCCTCTTCCAGCGGCCCCCGGCCACCGCCGACACTTCCGGCCCCTCTCCGACATCGTCCACTTGATACCGCACATGCGGTGCTCCTCCTAATGCTCTTTCCGGTACCTACACCATTTCGTTTTGGCTCTTTTCCTCTTTATATGAGGCCGACCTAGTTTCTCTCTAGGCCAATCGTTGTTCTCCCGGGGGATCTGGATTTATATTCTTGATCGCCATGGCCGGGACCAGTGGCTCACCTACCGAATCTTCCACAACAAGTACACCCCCAACTACAGTGTCGTCCAGCGGCTTCTCTCGCCCGGGACATGACCACAATACGCCTCAAATCACAACGATTCGTCTAGACGGCACCAACTATCTCTCGTGGTCTCGGGCTGTTACACTTGCTTTGAAGAGTCGGTTTGGCTATGTTATGGGCACTACACCCGCATCTCGTTCAGATTCACCAGATTGGGTGCAATAGGAGTCGGAGAACTCCCTCGTCATGTCCTGGCTGACTAACTCCATGATCGAATCCATCGCTCGCAACTATCTCTTTCTGGATACGGCTGCGGACATTTGGCGAAGGGCAGAAACCACCTACTCCTGCGGCGGCAACGCGGCCCAGATCTTCCAGTTACGGCAAAAAATCTTCCTTCTTCGCCAAGGAGATCGCCCACCGTCTGCCTACTACCTCGAGTTCACCCAGCTATATCAGGAGTACGATCACTTCGACTCCATCACATTGGCGTCGCCTGAGGACGAGATTCTTGTTCGCGCACGGGAAGATCGCAACCGAGTTTTCGAGTTCCTTTATGGGCTCCATAGGGACTTCGACCAAATCAGCGTGCAGATACTTGGCCGCTCCCCCTTACCCTCTCTTCCAGAGGTTTTCAGCCTCGTTTTGCAGGAATTCGATCGGAGGCAAACTTGGACTCCGGAGCCTCCTCCAGATGGTTCGGCCCTGGCATCCCATGCGGGCCTACGTACGGCTCGAGATTCTCGGCCGAGGTCCACTGACAAGGATCACCTGCTCTGTGACTATTGCGGAAAGAACCGTCATACCCGGGAGACTTGATTTCGGCTTCATGGGTTCCCTACACCCCGGGGTGGCTCTTCCTCTCGTGGCGGTCGCGGTCCTGGCCGCACTTCGGGTCGCTCTACCCAGCCTCGCTCCGCGCACCTGTCTGATGCTTTCGACGAGCCACAGCTTCCGCCAACTCCGTCAGCAACCACTTTGACTCTGACGCCTGATGAGGTCCTTGCTTTCCGTCGACTGATGCAGGGTCCAGAGCCACATGCCTCTTCATCCTCATATGCCCATCAGGGGCCTTCCGGTGCTCATGTTGCCGCCACCCGTCCCTCTACTCACTGGATCATTGATTCTGGAGCAACGGACCATATGACCGGCTCCTCCTCAGGTTTTGTGTCCTACCTTCCGTTGTCCGGCCGGGACAAAGTGAGCATCGCTGATGGTTCCCTCTCTCCCATTGCCGGAAAGGGCTCCATCCCATGCTCCTCCCTAACTCTTTCCTCTGTCCTTCATGTTCCGAATTTTACCCGAAATCTTCTTTCTATTAGTCATATAACCAATTCTATGAACTGCTCAGTAACTTTCTTTCCTTCTTCATGCATTTTTCAGGACCTGAAGACAGGAACGGTGATTGGAATCGGTAGCCTGGTGGACGGGCTCTATGTGTTCGATTCTTCCACCACTGCCTCTCCTCCCCGAGCCCTCCATGTGGATCAGACAGCTACTTTGGAGTCCTGGCACTGCCGGCTAGGACATCCGTCTACCAATTCTATGAAACGTTTATTTCCTACTTTTTCGTCTGCATTAGTTGATAACTTTCGCTGTGATACATGTGATCGGGGTAAAAATCATCGTAACTCTTTTAATCACATTTCTTCTCCTAGTACTGCTCCTTTCCATTTAATTCATAGTGATGTTTGGGGCCCTTGCCCCTTGCATCGATTTCAGATGCTTTTTGGTTTGTAACTTTGATAGACTGTTTTTCACGTACCACCTGGGTCTACCTTATGAAAGCAAAAAATGAAGTTTTTCCCTTTGTTCCAGCGGTTCTACAACATGGTCTCTACCCAGTTCTCGACCCCCATCAAAATTCTCCGCACCGATAATGGCCGAGAATTCATTGATTCCACTTTCGAGCAATACCTCGCCGATCGTGGAATTATCCATCAGACATCTTGCGCCTACTCACCTGCCCAAAATGGGGTGGCTGAGCAAAAAAACCGCCACCTATTGGAAGTCACTCGGTGCATCCTCCTCCACATGCAACTCCCTAAATACTACTGGGGGGACGCTGTACTCACCACAGCTTACCTTATAAACCGTATGTCATCCCGTGTTCTCGGTTTCAAAACTCCCCTCACCACACTTGTGGTGCCACCTACCACTCTCCAACCACGTGTTTTTGGGTGTGTTTGTTTCGTCCATATCCACCACCTCCCGAAACTTGATGCTCATGCGCACAAGTGTGTATTCATTGGCTACTCCCCCACTCAGAAGGGATATAAATGTTTTGACCCAGTCAACAAGAAGGTTTACGTTACCATGAACGTTACCTTCCGGGAATCTGAGGGCTACTACGGGTCCTCACTTCAGGCGGGGGCTCTCCCCACAACGGAAGTAAGTCCCCTACCTTACTCTGACACCCCTCTACCTATTCCTCCGGTATAACATCCCTCTCAGTCTACACCCCCTACTCCTTGCGCCCCTCCTATCAAGGACCCTGTCCCTAAACCTGTGCAGGTTTATTCTCGTCGACCCAAGGGATCGAACACGCGGCCCGCCATCTGGATATCAGACCGCCCACCTGATCCGTCGTCAGGATCTATCATCCCTACGGAAGTTACCTCCACTCAACATCCATTATCTCAGTTTGTTTCTTACTCATCCCTGACAGCTTCCCATGGAGCATTTGTTTCCTCTTTGTCCATTGTCTCTATCCCCATTTCATGGCAGGCTGCCCTTTCCGACGACAGGTGGAGGTTAGCAATGCTCGAAGAAATGAGTGCCCTGGAAAAAAATGGCACATGGGACCTGGTCCAACTACCACCAGGAAAGAAGGATGTTGGATGCAAGTGGGTATTCGCCGTCAAACAGAACCCCTCGGGCATTGTAGAAAGATACAAGGCACGACTAGTGGCAAGAGGCTTTACTCAGACAGAGGGCATAGACTACCAGGAGGCCTTCGCTCCTGTTGCAAAAATGAATTCGATCAGAATCCTCATGTCTTGTGCTGCTTGCAAGGATTGGCAACTCTGCCAATTGGATGTGAAGAATGCTTATCTTCACGGCGACCTGGAAGAAGAAATCTATATGGCTCTCCCTCCGGGACTCACCCCCAGTGGATCAAAAGGGAAAGTGTGCAGATTACGGAGGCCACTCTATGGCCTGAAACAATCAGCCAGGGCCTGGTTTGGAAGATTCCACAAAGCCATGCACAGGTTTGGGTACCGCCAGAGCAATGCCGACCACACCCTCTTTATCAGAATCAATAAAGGGAAGTTAACCGTCCTGATTGTCTACGTTGATGATATCATAATCACTGGGGATGACAAGGAGGAGATTCAGGCACTGAAGGAGAAGTTGGCAAAAGAATTCGAAGTAAAAGATTTGGGAAATCTCAAATATTTTCTCGGCATTGAAGTTGCACGGTCAAAGCATGGCATTTTCCTATCACAAAGGAAGTATGTACTCGACCTCCTTGAAGCCACTGGGATGAGCGGATGTCGACCTGCCGACACACCAATCGAAGCCAATCACAAGCTCGGCAGAGAAGATGGCGATGTGATCGACGACATTCCCAGTTACCATAGGCTAGTAGGGAAGTTAATCTACTTATCTCACACTCGTCCAGATATCTCTTATGTCGTGGGATTTCTCAGCCGTTTCATGCACTCTCCAAAGGCCCGTCATATCGATCCCACACATCGTGTCCTCCGCTACCTCAAGTCCTCACCAGGGAAGGGAATCCTGTTCTCACCAAATAAAGAGTTGACTATTGAAGTTTACACTGACGCAGACTGGGCTGGATCACCTACCGATAGGCGCTCTACAACCGGATATTGTTCCATGGTTGGTGGAAATGTGGTCAGCTGGAGAAGCAAGAAACAACATGTGGTTGCTAGATCCAGTGCTGAGGCCGAGTTCAGAGCGGTCGCACAAGACATTTGTGAAGGATTATGGGTCTCCACAATCCTGAAGGAACTTGGGCTTAAAGGAAGTGAGCCTATCAGATTGTATTGTGATAATAAGGCTGCAATATCCATTGCCCACAATCCGGTGCAGCATGATCGTACAAAACACATTGAGATTGACAGACATTTCATCAAGGAAAATATCGACCGAGGAACCGTTGTTATTCCTTTCATACCGTCTGACCAACAGTTGGTCGATGTTCTCACAAATGGTCTAAGTTCCAGTATGTTCGCAGATATTATTGGCAAGTTCGGCATGGCAGACATCACACGCCCAACTTGAGGGGGGGTGTTGGATATTACATTTAATATTGCATTAATGTTAAATGAATATTGCAATATATTCTCTCATCCTAAATATATTGCAATATATTGCATTAATATTAAATGAATATTGCAATATATTTATATCCTAAATATATTGCATTAATATTTACATTGATTTTGTATCTTAAATAGGACGATTCCTATTTAGAAATTATGGAAGCACACGGATCAATGACGTGTCATATTGTTGTAATAGTATAAATACTCATATGTGGATGAATAAAATCAATGAACCTTTGTCCTCCAACAGTGAATTCTATTAATAATTGTTGGAAGTGTATGCTAAGCCTCACCTGCTGTAGTTTTGCCAAGTCTTATCAGCCACCTTTTGGCAGGTCTTTGGTATCAGCAATAATGAAAAAAGCATGAGCATTACCACCGTTTAATTAACAGGGATGGTGAGCTGCCATATCTAGTTTAATATTCTCAGTTTTTAATGGTTTGTAAGGCTATATAAAGCCATTTTGACAAGGCTTATGCATCCCAATTTGAAGAACTCAAGTGAAATAGTTTCAAGCAATGTGATCCCTTAAGAAAATTTCCTTTCCGCCTCTTCCTCTGCCCCTCTTCTTCTTTCTTTCGGTTTTAATTTCAGTCAGTTTTGTTATTTTCTTCCTCAAAATTCCAATATGGTATCAGAGGGAGGTTGCGTTGGTTGGTCGATCTCGCCAGCGAAGTCCTTGTGAAATCAAATCTCAGCGAGACCATGACGAGAGGGACCGATAATATGCGGAATATCCCCGGTGGCTCGTTTGGTGTTTTTGTCTCACAAGTTCTACCTAGCGAAGTCGCGTGTTGGAGGTTTCGTCTTGCCGTGAAGTGTCGTTTGGTGTGCAGTTTTTCAGCGAGACCATGATAAGAGGGACCAAAAAATGTGGAATATCCTCGGTGGCACGTTGGTTCTGTCCCACTTCGCCTGCCTGGCAGCGTCCTCCTACTTCCTTCCAACAAGATCCATCAACTTTTGGAAGAAAATAATTTTTTGACGCAGATTTCAGCTTGCGGGAGGGTGTTGGAAGTGTATGCTACGCCTCGCCTGCTGTAGTTTTTCCAAGTCTTATCAGCCACCTTTTGGCAGGTCTTTGGTCTCAGCAATAATGAAAAAAGCATGGGCATTACCACCGTTTAATTAACAGGGATGGTGGGCTGTCATATCTAGTTTAATATTCTCAATTTTTAATGGTTTGTGAGGCTATATAAAGTCATTTTGACAAGGCTTATGCATCCCAATTTGAAGAACTCGAGTGAAATAGTTTCAAGCAATGTGATCCCTTAAGAAATGTTCCGTTCCGCCTCTTCCTCTCCCCCTCTTCTTCTTTCTTTCGGTTTTAATTTCAGTCAGTTTTGTTATTTTCTTCTTCAAAATTCCAACAATAATTTCATCAATTATTGTAATTATTTGTTAGACTATTGTGTGTGCTTCACATCATTTTAGATTCCACCACGTCACTGCACTATCATCACTTCATTAAGGTTCTCATTAAGAAATATGCACACTCTTTACATCTGTCATGCATCAATATGTGTATGATTCAGATTAATCCGGAATAAATTTAGTAGCAAGGAACTAAATAAAGCTAGCAGCGCTACAAAACATTCACAACAGTTTCAATTGGACGAACAATACAAGTTCTTCGCACGAGCGCTTTAGCGAAAGCTTTCATTTATGAGTTCGCAAAAATAAGAAAACAAAAGACAATTCAAAATTCCCACACAAGTATGTTACATCTTTCCAGGAGGTGGAAACAAAATTGAACTGACGGTGGGAGAAGGGGGCGTGAGGTACGGTTTGAGTGGGGGAGGGAATGGTCAAGAGAGGCGTTGGGGCATCGAGAATGGGGAAGTAAAGGGATCGGTGAGAGTGGCTTGGAGGAAAGTAGGGTTTGTGGGTGAGCTAGGTGGGGGAGGGGGGTGGGAGGGGTGGTGGGTTGGGGGGAGGGGGACGGTGGAAGGAGGGAAATCGACTGGCATCTTATGAAAGGGGGCCTCGGCTGATAAGGGCGTTCACGTACATGAAAGGGAGGTTGTGGTTGATGGAGAGGAGTCGGCTAATGGGGGTTCCCGTGGGAGGTGATGGAGTGAAGAGGGTAACGACGGGGAAAGCGAAAAAATAATCCGGGAGTCGCACCCCGGGTTCGCGGTGTCGCACCACAAATAATTACTCGACTCTGAATTTTCTTCAGCAAAACAAAAAATGTTGACCACAGTTGTCATCATCTCCTATTTATAATAAAAAGCAAACTACTATACCCAGTGTGTTACCACTCAGAATTGCAACCCTAGATCTGATTGAGGAGGGGAAGAGAGAAAGAGGTAGGAAGGAAAATAACCCTAAGGGTTACTACAATTTCATAATACTCCAAATATACGAAGATACATTGCCATGTGGGTTTATATAATACCCCTAGTTGAATAAAAAAATATGAAAAGATACATTCAATTCCAAAAGATAATTGTGTCTTAATTATTTCCCGCCGACATGTCTCTAGTGCTTAGCGGGCCTTTCACAACGCTTATATACCCTCCGCATTGGAGAACGTCCCTCTCCTTCCACGTCCGTAACAATGTCGCCCTTAAAAAATTGTCTTTTCCTAAAGCCTTTTACAGAAATTGACCACGAAAAATAGATCGGTATACCCATCTGACCACCAATGGTGGACGATCATGTCAAAGCACCAAGACCTGATCGACTGAAGACTCCTCTCGAATGATGGTGCGTGTGTCTGTGAAGAGTTAGGGATGGTAGTCTAACGCGGTGAGCCGGGGAGCTGGCGGGGCAGAGAAACCTCAACCAAATGGTCTCCAATAACTATTTTGAGCTAAGAGACGTGAAACGCCGAGTGGATGAAGTTGCCGAGAGGAAGGCGGAGGCGCACTTGAGGGCCCAGACATGCATAATCTCAAACGAGTCATAAAACTTAGCCGCTAGCTTGGAGTGGGTTCACGGTGGGAGCAAAAACTAGCGGTGCGAACCAAGCTTGACGACCACTAAAATGCAATTCGCCTTCCAGGAGCAAGGGAGCAACGAGATAAAATTCATAGAGATAGCCTCCCAAATCGGGGCCGAGATAGGGAGGGGCCAAAATAAACTCCCAGGAAAAGTAGGCTGCAATGAATGTCTTGACCCGTTGGAACATGTCGGGTCAATATAGAGATGTCGCAAGGAGGCAGTACGTCCACAAGGATCCAAGCCCCCCCCCCCCTCCAAAGTCGAGTGAAACTCTACGAGTAGGCATGAGATGAGTTATGATGAAGCTGAGAGCACTAGATGACCTCAGTGATGGAGGAAATCTCCTGCGAGGCTATAAGGCAGCCGGGATGTGGCATCCACTAGTAAGGCCGAAACAATCGGTCGGAGGAGTGGGTCGGCGTCAACCTCACGCAGGACAATGGCGGCGTCCTCCCATACGAGTTTTGAAATAGCCGCTAAACGACCAATTTATGGTTGTCGTGACAAAGAGCCAGTCACGCGGTTGGAGGAGACGACGCAGAATTCGGTCAAAAAATCATAGCCCGATAGTTTGGCAACCTAGACCCGTTGGGCAGGTTTGGGAATCTTCTGATTCAACAGGTACTGAAAGTTGTGAAGATCTGTTAGGACTGTGACTCGTCGGCCAAGCAGGTAGGGGCGCCAATACTGCATAGCAAGGACCAATGTCATAAGATCTTACTCATAAGCGAAGCGAAGCGAGGGCGGGCAGTGGTTGCAAACATACGGTTGAAGTAGGCAATAAACGACATGTGCGAATGACAAGATTGGCAGAATCGGGTTTGAGATCATTCATGGTCGCCCCAAAGGTAGAGGGAGCATTCATCAAGCCAAAAGGCATGACGAGAAACTGGTAATGGCCGTCATGCGTGCAAAACGTCTTATTTAGGATATCCTCCTCCTGTAACCCAAATTTAGTGATAGCCAGAGCGGAGATCCAGTTTGGAAAAGTAGGAGACTCCTCGTAGCTCATTCAGTAGCCTCTGTATGACCGGAATGGGATACTGGTCAGGGATAAGTAACTTTGTTGAGCTACTGGTGGTACACCCAGAAACGCCAACTGTCGTCTTTCTTGCAGACTAGGAGAATCTGGCTTGAAAACGGACTAGCGCTGGGGCGAATTATACACGCAGCTAGCATGTCACCCACGAGCGTCTCAATCTCATCCTTTTGTGCGTGGCTATAAGGTAAGGATGAACTAACATAGACGTCATATATGCCTAGAAGGATATGCGGTGGTCCATCGGGCGAGGCAGTGGAATGCGGGCCATGTCGGCGAGGACGCCCAAAAACATGTCCAGAATAGTCTGTGGGGTCGAGGGCAGCGGTTCTGGGGCCTCTTGTTTGACCACAAGCCATAAATATGCAACTCAATCGATGTCGGTCGTCTTCTGTAGAGACCGAAGTGAACAGACTGGCGCAAGAAAGTAGGGTGGTCCGCCAACAGTAATGGTGCCCCCTCTTGGAGGAGTCGCATTTTTATGCAATCACAATTGACGATGACGTCGCCTAGGGTGCGGAGCTATGCCACCCCCAAAATAATATCCACCCCACCCGGCGCAAAGGCATAGAAGAAAACCCATAGGGGGCACGGGCACATTGTGAGGGCCATCCCTGAGAAGAGGCCACTAGTCGCTCATCGACGACCATGCCCAAAACAAACAGTGAAGCGAGGAACAGTGGTCAATGACAGCGCCAAACAATCCACTAGGCGTTGGGAAATGAAGTTGTGGCTTGGCCCACTTTCAATCTGATGACCATTGGGATCCCCTGCAATGTCCCGGGGAGCTTCATCCTCTATGAGTAAAAAATCTCGTCGACGGTAAAGAGGGGAAGATCAAGGTGGTGCAAGGCCGAGGACCGTCGGTATCAGCATCAGCCTCCAGGGCCTCGAATTCGGTGAGGGAAAGCTCAGGCTCCTCCTCGCCAATGAGAACCCGATGGACCTTCAGTGGGTAATCATGGGTCATAGAGTACGGCTTCTTTTAGTGGAAACACAAATCCCTCGTGCGAAGATCATGATACTCCCGATTGGACAGTTGGAGGTACGATGTGGGCCTGGGGGGTGCGATGATGGCCCTGGGAGGACGGGGAGGGCGGGGAGGCCGTGGGCCTCCATTTGTGGTGGACAGGGAACTGCAGCAGGTCTGGGAGCAGAACAAGGAGGCATCAGGAGCGGGCGGACTTGGAAATCGGCTTCAACCAAAAGGGTGAGGTCCACCGCCTCAGCAATAGAAGGCGGGTGGTGTGTGCGTAGGAGTGGGTATATGCAGTAGTAAGCCATGCATGAAGAAACTAAGGTAATGGTCGAGAGGAAGACTCGGCACATGTGTGTCTAATGCAATGAACTCGTCCATGTAGTAGTCGAGGGACCCCGACTGGCAGACGCCACAAAGACACTCCCCGAAAGAACACGAGTAACAGACATCATAACGATGAATAAGGTCAAGATGTAGATCCGTCCACGACAGAGTGGGCTTGGACTGACGTAGTCAATGGACCAAATCGAGAGCAGAGCCCTCCATGCCGACGAGGGTCTTACTGACCTTGGGCAGCTCCGGGATCTGATGAACGCCAAAGAACTATTCTGCAAGTGGATAGCCTATCGGCGGAGGGAAAGGATCCCGGGGAAGGTTCAGTTGTTTCCTAAGAAGCGACAAAGACTCCGCATTGGAGGTCGATAAAAGGCTCGGGCGACCGGCAAGGAAGGCGTCAAACTTAGAATCCATCTGCAACATGAGGGTCTGGACCGAGGCGATGAACTCCTCATGAGCATCAAGGCGGCGGGAGATGGATGGATCCATTGGAGGTTGAGGCGCGGGTGTGCGCCATAAAGCGGAGTTGTGGGACCATGCACACGAGAAGAATGGTGATGCGGAGCCAGGTGCACGATGGGGAGCTGTCCAGCGTGCGAGAACGGAAACAAACGATCTGGATAGGCCGGTGTTGGGAGCCGCTGGGAGGGCGCGATTGGGCGCGGGAAGCGGCCACTGGAATAGGCACGGAAATCGGTCGTAGGAATGGGCACGGGAAGACCGTTGATGGTGCACGCGGAAATCGACCGCTGGGACGGGTACGGGAGGATCGTCAGAGGCGCTGGCTGTAGGGACGACGTGCGGTGTTTCTGTGAGTAGTAAATGCAAAATGCATTGGAACGAATGCTTCGGGTTACGGAAACCACGGCGGCAAGCGAGGCCAGTCGAACCAAATTGTTACCCCTCGGAATTGCAACCCTAGATCTGATAGAGGACGGGAAGAGAGGAAGAGGGAGGGAGGAAAATAATCCCCATGGTTCCCACTTCCCACAATTTCATAATACTCCAAAAATACGAAAATGCAAAGCCCCGTGGATTTATATAACACCCCCAGTCGAAATACAAAATACGGAATAACACATTCAATTCCAAAAGATACATGCGTCCTAATTATTTTCCGTTGGCGTGTTGCTAGCGGTCATATAGCCGACCCCACTGTAGTGGGATAAAAGCTTGAGTGTTGTTGTTGTGTTTCTAGCGGGCCTTTCGCGACGCTTGTATACCCGCCATACTAGAGGACGTCCCTCTCCCGTGTCTATAACACTGCATGGATATCTATGATTGATTATTATGTTCGGTGTCCGATCACTACAAAATTATGGTCCAAACATAATGAAAATTCATGGAAAATAGTAAAACAGTGTCGTTGGTAGAATCGGATCGAAGATCTAATCAATGGCTCATGCGCGAATACACATAAGCGAGTCCCGTCAAGCGGTGTCTTGCTCTCCATCGTCGATCATGTGGTCAAAAATATTGTTGATCCCCATCAGTAAATGATGAGGATTGATCGCGTGTCATTAGAGAAATTTTGGGGATCGACGCTTGTAGAATCTTCAGATGGACAATCAGAGCTTGTAATTGCGACCGCTCGATTTTTTCTATTGTTATGTCTTGTTATTTTACCATTTTAAGTCTATTTTGAGACTTAGGTTAAGTAGTTTGATCGGTTGTTCATGGACGTAGGATATACTAAACCTAAATCTGTCATTTATATATCCCCATGGTTTACTACTAGGTTCATGCGGACCATAGGTTTTGGGTGAGTGGAAATGAGAGTAAATAAACCAATTTTCCTCATCCTCTTCTTCATTTTCTTCTTCCGCATCTTTATTTTCTTCTATTGTTGTTCTTGTTCTTACATACTCGCTTCTTCTTCCTATTCATTGATATGATAATCCAGCCTATAGTTGAACAATAGAATTGGCATTCTTGGTACTGAAAATCAGCCCGCAATCAAACAACATATTAGAATTCAACACAATTCCAATTCTTGCAAGACTTGAAATTGACTGAATTCTAGTTCTTCAATTATACTTCTTGCGAGAATGCACACTCATGTTTGTGTGTGTTTGGGGGGGTATCTATGTGTTGTGTGGGTGTGGGAGTGGGTGTTTTTGTTTGTGTGTGTTTGTGTGTGTTTGTGTGTGTTTGTGTGTGTTTGTGTGTGTTTGTGTGTGTTTGTGTGTGTTTGTGTGTGTTTGTGTGTGTTTGTGTATTATGTGTGCATGTGTAATTGTGTGTTGTGTGTGTATATGAGTGTGTATGTTTATGTTTGTGTGTGTGTGTATGAGTGTGTATGTGTATGCGTGTGCATGTTTGTGTATGTATGTCTATGGGTGCATGTTTGTGTATAAGTGTATTATGAGTGTGTATGTGTATAAGTGTATTATGAGAGTGTATGTGTATGCGTGTGCATGTTTGTGTATGTATGTCTATGGGTGCATGTTTGTGTATAAGTGTATTTGTGAGTGTGTGTGTATGTGTGTGTATGTGTGTGTATGTGTGTGTAACTGTGTATGTGTGTGCAATTGTGTATGTGTGTGTATGAGTGTGTATGTGTATGAGTGTGTATGTGTATGCGTGTGCATGTTTGTGTATGTATGTCTATGGGTGCATGTTTGTGTATAAGTGTATTTGTGTGTGTGTGTGTGGGTGGGGGGGGGGGGGGGGGGGGGGGGTTGTGGGTGTTTTTGTGTGTTTGTGTTTGGGTGTGGGTGTATTTGTGTTTGGTGTGTGTTTGTGTGTTTGTGTGTGATTGTGTGTGATTGTGTGTGATTGTGTGTGATTGTGTGTGATTGTGTGTGATTATGTGTGTTTGTGTGTATTTGTGCTTATTGTGATATAAACATGCTCAACGTGGAAGAGACAGTGTGAGAAATTCTTAGTTTTGCCTGAGCATCTTAGGAGAAGTTGATTGCAGTTAGGAAATTAGTTTAATGTTTTGTACACTTTCTTTTGCGGATATTAGGCATATGAGTATATAATATTGCCACTTTTGATAGTTTCATTCATGGGATGGTTTATTTTCTTCTGTTGTTTTTTGTAATGTCATTTCGTTTCTATGTTATCTGTCATTTCTTCACATAGCTTTCTTTTTCAGTACTTAAAATTCAATTCCCGTGTTTGAATTTCATTCAGCGGCCAAACAAAATAATTAACAAATTCAATTCCTATGCCTAAAAACATTCCTCCAAACGAACAAAGGAATTGGTTTTGACCCAATTCCAAAACCTATGAATTTTTTATTCTCGACCAAAATCAATTCTTTTCTTCAAAAAGAGTGAAGCCTTGCGGTTGTTCGGTTTGATCAATTTGAGACGGTATCGGAATTGGGTATCCTTGATTTTCAAAATAGACAAGCTCAATTCTTATCTCTCCGGGTCAGTTTTGGAGTAAATATTCAGAAATCCCTACCCATACCCGCCACCCCTCGCACAGTCCTGCATGTCGACGCCCTTCTCAGAGCACCGCTCAACGTCGGTACATCTTTGCCTCCTTCTCTCTTCTTCTTCAACTTCTTCCACTTTTTCCTCTTCTAAGCCGAAATTAGGCCTTCCTCTTCTTTCAAAATCCCATATCTTCTTCTTCTGCTGCTTCTTCTAATTGTGGATCAAAAATTTTGCATCCTCCTCTTCTTCTTGTTCTCCTTCCTCTTCTTCATTTTCTTCTTCCTCTCTTTCCACTTCTTCACTTTATTCTTCTAGTGTTCTTCTCTTCTTACATACTCGCTTCTTCTTCTTCCTTGATATTAAAATCCAGCTTGCACTGGAACAATCGAATCGGCCAATTTCAACTCCTGTTACTAAAAATCAGTTTGCAACCAAACACCATAAGTGGAATTAAGCGTAATTTCAATGCTTGCAAGAATATATTGAAATTGATTGAATTTTAATTCTTCGATCACAATGAGATTGCTTAATCAAAGAGCCGCTCGATCTTCCTTTTCGGTGTGATGTTGAGGAACCTGCGAGGTGCATACGTGGTTGGGTCCAGCTTCTAGGGTGCCAACACCCTCAACACGAACATCTGCACCTCCCTCGCCTTTAATGAGTCTCCTTCCTCCTCCAGCCGCGGTTTCCTTCCCGCAAAATCCAAAAAAAGTTCTTCTTATCCCCACAACCCCTCAAAATACCGCAAATACCTTAAATTTCCCAAACCCAAAAAAGTTCTTCTCATCTTATTTCTCCACGAACCCCACGTCGAAACCAACTCATCGCTCCTATGGTCGTCCCAAACCCGCATACCACTTCCTCCACTGTCGGTGATGATCACTCTCTGAGTCTTTACATATAATTTTTATTTCTCACATTGAATGTGTACCTTAACTTATTGCTAAAAATATTTGGCTCTAATTAATTTTGATGGGTCTCTTTATTTAAATGTATATTGTTTATTTCCCCTAAACTTAATTTCAGTGCACTCTCAGTTATTTTGATATTGTCTCGTAATTACTAAATTTTGGATGTTTGATTAATTGTGGTTAAATGTGCGAGTGCTCAAAATATTCTTATTTAATTTAATTATGTCAGAATAGGTCTCTGCATAGCTGCATCAGTCGCATCCATGGTTATCAGGATCACGATCTGGATCATATGATCTGACAAGATTTTGTAAATCGATTTGGATCTTACCAAGGATTTAAATCGGCACATCTAAGTCTGGGATCACGATTCGAAACTTAGGAACTTTAGGATCGCGATCCCGACCCGATTCTACCGTTCCGTCCAAATGTAGCTAAAAGCATATCCAACCCTATTCCGACACCATTCAATCGGTCCAACACCCAAAACTCATTGTTTAACCTTATCCCAATCTAGCCCTCATACCCCATGAACGAATCATATCATGGTATTTTACCGTATCCCAAATGTTGATTGCTGATTGGAAACGGAAGTCAAGAGTGACGTCTTCATTAGCTTCAAGTCCAGATAATATCTTCCTTTTCCTTCCTTACCAGATTCCATTTCAAGTGGTGTCAGTGTCTTATCTTATATTTCTATGTATGAGCAATCCACTAGTTGGTAATCCAGTGACTTCCTGCTTCCTACTTTTATGTTGACGAGCAATCTAGCGGTTAGAAATTCAGAATACGAGCAATTCAAGCTTCCTGCTTCCAGTGTATTAGCAATCCAATAGTCTGGGTTCGTCTTCTTGTTTCTAGACTTCCATCAATCCATCAGCCCAGATTTGTTCTTATTGTTAGTAGATATTGGGTGTTCTACCTGAAAATGAAAGCGAACTTAGTATGATATTATCTTTTTGATTTAGTTATTCAAAAAAATTAATATTATTATTCACTTACTACTCAATTTATTGATTTTTTAATTAATTGAGCATTTAATTTGATGAAACAAAATCAATTTTATATTTTTAGTCTTAATTTATGAATGATGTAGAATCTTGCGATACTCGATCCGATCCTACGATCTGAACTGATTCAACCTCGAAACAAGCTCACCTAGGATCTCGATCCTCACAACCTTAATCGCATCACATTAGGATTAGAGTTAGAGCCAGTAAGCTTTTGTTTTTTGTGCATGCATTCAGTCGTATCTTTAGTTCAGTCAAATCGTAGTTTCATTTGCAATTTCACGTGCTTGCTTGCATTCATCTAGGATTAAGGTATCGTGCTACCACATGTAAATTCGTCATGCGTCAATAGGCTATGCAAAAATTGATATTGCAAATGATGTTAATTCTTGTTAACCTAACCCAGATTATTTTGTTGTGTTTATCGAGGAATTGATATTGCAAACTTAAGGTCAAGTTTTACCATACTGCAATTAGACCCGCGACGTACTATGGTTCTAAGTGTTGGGCAATGAACTGTGTACATGAGCAAAAAATGAGAGTTGTGGAGATGAGAATGCTTAGATGGATGTGTGGATACACGAGACTGAATAAAATTAGGAATGAATGTATCAGGGATAAGACAGGAGTAGCACCAATTGTAGAGAAAATGCGAGAAACTCGACTAAGATGGTTTGGACACGTACAAAGGAGACCATTAGAGGCGCCTGTTAGGCGTTGTGAGAGTCTAGTCACTAGCCATGTTAAACGAGGGAGGGGTAGACCAATAATGACTTGGAATGAAAAGGAAAGACATGTTGTACTTAGGCATTAGTGAGATTATGACAAAAGAGAGGGCACAATGGCGACAAAGGATCAATATAACCGACCCCACTATAGTGGGATAAAGGCTTGAGTGTTGTTGACATGTTGTTATCGAAGAGTTGGGGGATATCAATAGAGGCTTCAGTCAAAAAACTTTATCAAACCAAATCAAACAGGATTTTTGGTGTTAAGATTGCAATGTATATTTCAACGGCGTGTTTTGTGCTCTACTGGACAAAAATGGTAAAGGGTTTAACATTCATATGCAAACTTTTGAAGGTGTATAAATAACCAGGACCTCCAGGGAGAAGGATTACGACATTTCTATGGAATCAAACTTAAATCTAAATATACAGATCCCTGGCTCCCACTCCCTACCTCACATTTCGTTGCAGCCACAAGGCGAGATATCTAGAGCTAGATTCAACCTAGCCAACTATAACTAGTGAGTAGTGGCTGTCCGACGAGCCTTGCGACCGGGTCTCCCTATCATCATTTCCCACCTCCATCAAAAAATAAAGGATTCTTATATGCAGACCAAATTGCGTTATTCGCGTGCCCAAAAATTCAAGTTTTAAAAAGATGTGTTTTTTTAAATACATGTGACTATTTGAGGCTTTTTCAAAGCCTAAAATTTATATTTGCAAACCACTTAGAACATCGTCCCCAACATCTCATGTGTGTGTGTTTCTTCCTCCCACAATACCCTAGCATTTATTCCAAAGTTATTTTGCACCGTCCGACATCCCAACGGCAAGATTACCTTGACGGAGGTAATTTGATACTGACCTCCAACCATTAGACATCGGTGCACCGTCCTTCTAATCAGTTCCACGACAAGTGTTGTGCAAAGGGTGAAAGAAATTTACTGAACCCTAACCATTACCCAATCCCTGTCTGTTTCTCAGATTTAAACATAACTCAGAATGGCGGGCTATCTATCCTTTTTGACACCTTGACCATCATTTTGGAACGATCATCTTATAAGAATCAATTAATGTGGGGATTATTTAGGAATGAAAGTATCAGGGATAAGACAGAAGTAGCACCAATTTCAAAGAAGATGCGAGAAGCTCGTCTAAGATGGTTTGGACACGTACAAAGGAGATCATCAGAGGCACCTGTTAGGCGTTGTGAGAGTCTAGTCACTAGACATGTTAGACGAGGGAGGGGTAGACCAATAAAGACTTGGAATGAAACTATAAAGAAAGACATGATGTTTTTAGGCATTAGTGAGATTATGACAAAAGATAGGGCACAATAGCGACAAAGGATTCATATAGCTGATCCCACTATAGTGGGATAAAGGCTTGAGTGTTGTTGTTGTTGTATTATTTAGATAATTGCTAATGATTAGTCTACATTACCAAATTCTCAGTCTTTGCCTTATTCTCTGCTCCTTAAAGTTTTATCTAATTTTCAGCTACCATTTTTAATGATTCATAATGACCAACAGCTAATTTTGAATTTCTATAGTAATTTTATTTTGGGTTTGGTAGACTAATCATTATCAAATTACTTTTATTTCTCTAAAATGTGAAATATTTATAGTTGTTTTAAAAAAAAATAATTAATTTGCCAACCAGACCTAAAAGGACGGCAGAAAATCCAAAATGTGAATCAGCATCTTCTTGCTCATTGTAGACTGGTCAACAAATGAAAAACTTTTCTGAAACTACAGTGCTCCTTCCCAGCACAGCACCCGAGTTTTCACCTGTCTAAAAATGGCTTCACAGGGGCCTTATACGCCACGTGTGCAGCCAAAATGTGGTTGTGTGAAAAAGCAGAGCGCTCAAAAAGTGTTTTTATGAGAGTAATAAGTGAAATATTGAGGGGTCAACTACAGCCAACGTCTTGGCCGGAGCAGCGCCGTCCGGTGAAGTGAACATACCTGCAGCGTCGGCATAGAAACCACTATCCCATGATGAGTACGGAACATCAAGCACGGCAGTCCCAATGAGCAGCGGCACAAGGTAAGCGGCCGACGTGAGCAAGCCAGCAGCAAGAAGCGCCCTGGGAAAAGTCCGTTGCGGCCGGTCAACCTCGCCGGCGAGCGTGCTGGCGTTGTCCCAGAAGTTGAGATTCCAAAACAGCGTGTTGAAAAACAGCCTCCAGTCCCTATCTGAGGCGATGGCTCCCCATCTCCGTGGATGAAGCTTCGGCAGCCCAGCGGCGGCCATCAAGAAGAATGGGGAGAGTGAAGCGGCGCATAGCACCATGGCGGTGTAGCCAACGACGGAGAGGCCGGTGTAGTTGAGGAATGAGAGAAGAATCGTCGTTGCTGTCACAGTGACGACCCTGGGGGCGCCGGAGGAGATGGAGGGAATCGCGCGGGCGATGTAGTCAGCACACAGAGCAGGGTAGGCGGCGGAGTTGATGGCGCCGGAGAGAAATTTCCAGGAGCCCATTAGGGAGCCGGGAAAGGGGCCAAAGGCGCGGTCCGTCCAGAGGACGAAACCACCATTTCCGGGGAGGGCGGTGGCGAGCTCGGCGGTTATGAGGGCTTCCGGAATGCTCCAGACGAAGGGAAAGAGTACGAAGCCGAGGATAGCGAGCAGGGGGCCGCCGGCCTGGACTGTCTGCTCGGAGCCGTAGGGGCCGCCGGAGACCTCGAAGTAGATGAGGAAGACGAGGGGGAGAAGGGCGAGCTTGCTCTTTTCCTTGTGAGGTTTCTCTCCGTTGCTCTGTATCGGGAGGATGGATTCGTGGAGGGGTTCCGCCATGTCGGCGGACGTGCGGGAGGCGTGGAGCTGGATCTCGTGAGCCATGTGAAAAAGCTGTGATCTTTAGAGAGTGGGAGACGACGGATGGGGCCGGAGATTGGCAAATTTTCACCCTAACGGTGGGATTTCGGAATAATTTTGTACCTAGGTCCGCCGTAACAGTGCAAGTCTAAGCAAAATGGGAGGAAACGAAAGAGCAAGAGGGGGTTGAAGCCTTGAAGGTGAAGAACATCTTAAAAAAACAGAAAAAAAAATTGCTGTTATTGGTAAATCTATTTATACTCATAGCAGCTCATTGTTAATGGCAAAAGGCAGCTCATTATATTAATGATAGATCAAGAAATAAATTAAATTAAATTAAATCAAAACCATCTCATTTATATAAAATTTACAATAATTAGAACTCAGCGGAGAAAACAACAATCTACAAAAGGCGTTGATAGAGATACAACCTCATGGACAAGCGTCAACAATCTACAAAAGGCGTTGATACAGATACAACCTCATGGACAAGCATCAACAATCTACAAAGGGCGTTGATAGAGATACAACCTCATGGACAAGCGTCGTGTCTCCTTTTGCTTATGTAACCCTAAGAGGCATTATCATAATTTGTACTTTCCACTCCCCTATATAAGAGAGTGGTAGTGCCTCTTATTTTTCCATCTTGAAGATAGTGCGAGTGTTAGGCTCTTTTTGGTGAGAGAGGATTTAAGGGGAAACCTGCCCTCAAGAGTTCGGGTCGAGCTTATTTCGACAACTATATCCCTCATTTGTATTCAATCATTTAATTTCAATAATTGATAGTATGTAAATATCAGGCGTTGTCATCTATGGGAGAGAACTAGGTCAAAGTAAGAGTATTTTCATTTACAAAAGAAGGGAAAAAAACTCAAAAAGAAGGAAAAAGAAAGGAGAACAAGAGTGAGGGGATCACAAAGGAACAATGTTGTACTTTTCAATCCCCACAAGGGGAATACATACAACAATATAACTTGGGGGCCAAACAACCAATAAGTAAATTAATAAATATACAATTATATAAAATATTTTGAAAGTTTCTTGAGGCCTTGGAAATGTGCCCTATACTGAAATTAAATACAAGAATTGAGTTTAATTATAATTTTTATAAGAATTGAAATTGGTCTAAATTCTACTTCTGATATTATGTCAGACAATATAATTGAGTATGTAAAAATGAGTAAGTGAATTTTATCATTCAGATGTTTAAAAGCATTCAATCATAAGAATTACTAGTTTTTTCTAATACCTAAATAAGCTATAATAGATTGCATGTTCAATTAGTTTTCTCCGCTTTCTTTCTAGAAATCTCAATAGAATGCTCTCTAAAAAAAATATCTAGAAAACATGTTAAGTTCAATCTACTTACAATATTTATAGTAAAAAATTCTAAAATTTTCTTTATCTAACAATATAATCATAATTCTCTCTCCAAAATCTATTTCTAAAGGGTTCTATCTCACTAAGATTATCCCACTTGAAGATTTTTTTTATGCTAAAAATAATTTCTCTTTTAACAATCTAGAAATCTCATCAGAATTCTCTCTCTAAGAATCTATAATTTTCTCACTTTAGAAATTCTCTAAAAAAGTTTCTCTATAGAGATCTCATTAGAATTCCCTCAAGAAATTTTTTTTTCAAAAAATCTATATATTAGATATTTCTCACTCAAATGTTGCTTCTCTAGAAATTTCTTCTCAAAAATCTCTTTTAAAAATTTAATATCACTTATTAGATTTTCCCACTAAGTTTTTTCTTTAGAAAATTTTCCCCCAGTTTGTCTAAAACACTAATTAACATTCTCTCTCTATCAATTAAATTACTCAACTAAAAGGCGGAATTTGAATTGGGTCTCCCAATTTCAATTCCTGAGACTCAGTTTCGTCAAACCAAATGAACCCCCGAGGAATATCAATGCAATAATGTCTTCATTTGTCAAGATAATGTGCGATGCTCCTGCAACAAAACTTCCTTCACTCTTCTTTTTCTCACCTTTACTGCTCTCTTCTTCCAAATTCTCTCATTTTCCCCTTATTTTACTTCAACTCGTGAATACAAATAAGCCCCATGCATTTGAGCAGGTTTGTTTCACTATAGTGATATGTCGTAACAAAACAAACTTTTTCACTAAATTATACTTTTTATTTATTCTTATTTTAATATTGTCATTGTCATTATTATTAGTATTAGTATATCCAAGTTCCAACAAACCTTTTCATTTCTCTTACCAGAATTGATTATTATTGAAAATGTAACTTCAGGAAATAAGATTCAATAACTTTTGAACACTTGGATTGAAATAATATATATGCATTCCTAAGAGCATCTGCATATTATTAACTCTTTCAAGGAGGCAACTTTCGAATTCAAATCAAGAGCAAATTTAGACATAAGTTAGTTAAGAAAGTGAAAAATTAAGACTAAGTTATTTTAATACAGGTCTCAACACGGAGTCTATTTATACTATTTGAACTCCTCTTAACACTTGGACTCTTTATTTATAGATTATGATCAAAGGTTGGAATAATATGTTTTGCTATGGAAGATTGACTCAACTCAAGATTAGTTATATATTAATGTGGTCAAGAGTGAACCTGCGTAGGCGATGAATCTTGTCAGAGTGAGTTCCTCCACCGAGCAGTCTGGGGTGAGCATGAGTGGACAAAAACTATCAAGGGACTTGCTTTTGAGGGTTGAATCCAGCACTGGTAAGAATGACAAGTATCACTAATGAACTTTCTCGGGGGGAGTAGTGCTCATGATCAATAGCAACTTCTACACTGATTATCTTGTATGTCTTCTCTTCTCACAACATTTTTGGAGTGTTTTGAGAGATTATTACACAGCGGCCTTTAAGAAGATGTATGCCTTGCTATGACTAGGATGCAAATTATATGCCTGTTGTGGAACCAACACCTGTAGGTTGTCATGAAGGTAAAGAACAGCATCAGATACAACAGTTAGTCATTTATTATACCAGGAAGAAATCAAAAGAATTATTTATAAAAGAGAGCGGGAAAAGAACAGCATGAACACTCACAAGACAATTATGCGGAAGATGTAGAAGACTTGATTCATCAATTTGCTTTTTTTTTGTTAGAGTTTTCTTTGTAGATGTACTTCTAATCCACCAGTCATTCAAAATAGTTTAACAGGCACAATTTTTACCATATTGTTGATAGGAAAAGAATCAATTGTATTATTCACATAATCCTCACTAGTATATATACATATACAATATATCTAACACCCCCCCCCACACACACACACACCCACCCCACCCCGCAAACTCACGGGGATCATACATCGAGAGTTTGGACAGTAGATAGGCATGTTGGGTCTTCAACTGCGGCTTAGTCATCAAATCTGCAATCTGCTGCTCGGAAGGAACAAAAGAAAGAGCAAGAGTGTCATGGTCATAGTGCTCACGTAGGAAGAAAGCATCCACCTCAATATCCTCAGCGGTATAGTCATGGTCTGAAGCTCAGCCTCAGTGCTGGAACGAGAAACATCAATCTGTTTTTTGGACTTTCATGCAATGAGTGAAGACCCCAAACAGACAGAAACTAGTGAGGCCCTGAGGGGAGATATCCGAGGAAGTCCAACTCATAAACCATTAGAAGAAAATGAGGCTCTGAGTAAAGAAGCTAAAAAAGCTTTGCTGAAAGGAGCAGTTGATAATCAAATGGTTCAAATCCTAACAGCTGCAATTTAGGGGGAGCCACCCAAATAGGGGGAGAATGACTCAGCTAATATTCTACAAATTACAAAGGAAGCGGTGCAAGTGGTCTGTGAGATAAAGAATGATCCAGCAATTTAGGGGGAGAATCAGGACAAACAAGATGGAGGGCAACCAACTAAGAAACTTGTTCAATTCTCAATAAAAAGAAAAATTTCCTCTAAAAAAGATGCAGGCTCTTAAAGGTAGTATATATACACATATATACTGAAATCATATACTACTGGTTCACTGGGAGCCATGATGTGATGCAACAATTATTCCTCTATATAATTTATTCAGAAGCAAATCATTCAATTCTCAATCGTGCTTATGTCCTTGCAATTATTTGTGTCTTTACAAATGCTTATTGAACATGATTGTGTGCATTTCATGTATTATTCTTATAAAATTACAGTTGAAACTTTGAAAATTTTGTCAATTTGAATAGGGGGAGATTGTTGAAAAAAACCCTTATGAATTAACTTAACAAATTATATTTAAAGTCATTTTACATTATAGGTTTATTACTCATGTTGTATAGAAAGGGTAATATATTCATAAAAGTCCTAGAAAGTTAGTATAGTCGAGGACACGAGCTAGTCACTCTGAATTGAAGAAAAAAATCAAGAAAAGTAATCTTGCGTCAACTAAAAGTCGACGCAACGTCGACTGGATATCGACGTCACTTCGACAAGAATTCAGAGCAACTACTTATACTGAAATCAACGCTACTTCAGGATATAAGTCTACGCATACGTCGATAAGATATCGACGCAACTTCGACTACAGACTTATTCTATACAGAAGCAGGAAGTCGACGTTGTTCATATTTGAAGTTGATGTAGCGTCGAGTACAGATCAGAAAGAAAAATTTCAAAGAATTATTTCAGGCTTAATTCAAGGAACTTCCATGAAATTTTATATATCAGCATTTCTTCTGAAAATTTCATGTTATGAAAGAAACAATTCAAAATCATCCATTAATGATATAATCACAGAAGGTAATACAAAGCACAACGAATAGAGAGAACTGATACAAAGAACAAGAACAGAGACTGATAGACGATTATTTTTCATCTTCTTCATCTTCCATATACTCAATCTTTTTTGTTAGTGCTGAAACACTTAATCTACTAGAACATTCAGAGAAGCTGATTAATCCAAAGCTTATAACCCCTTCAATTCTTCTATCTGAAAGGGGTTCATCATATTCAAGAAACAGAAACACTCAGTGCCAAATAGTCCTCGATTTTTTATTGAGAGGACTCATCTAGAAGAATTCTTCTTCTCAACCTTCTCTTAATCTCTTTTGTATTAACTGAGTAAAGAGTTTTTAGAATCGCTCTTCAAAGGATTCAGGTTGTGGTTCTGAGAGTCTCTTTGTCAAAAGATTCAGTTGGTAGTGGTTCAAGATCTCCTTACTAAAAGATCTAGTTGTTGGATCTGAAAGTCTCCTTATCAAAAGACTCAGGCACTAGAATAGTATATTCCTACCAAGGTAGTAGAAGAATGGATGTACTCATATTTTGAGAAACCACTATAGTTTTGATGTCTTATGTATTTTCTGTTTTTCTTTTTTACTTTATTTTCGTGACATGATGTGATGTGAATAATCTCTGGTCAGAATTCTGTGTGTGCTACAAATTCTAAGATAACTGAAATTATTTGAGAAGATTTTTAAATATTTATTCACCCCCCCCCCCCCCCGCCTCTAGAGAATTCTCGGAGGATTCCTACAACTGTTCACGTTTTCACCATATTTTTCCTCCCCTTTACCTCACAAGGAACCACTCAAATCTCCCTAATATCCAGTCCATTATTTCCCTTTTTTCCACAATTGAACCCCCTTTATTTATTTACCCCCCCCCTGCTTGTTAGCAAGGATCCTTAATCAAGCTATCCCCAATCCCTACAGCCTACCCTCCCTGTTGCATGAAAACATTCCCTTGCTGTCCGGGCCTGCTGATCCACTCCAGGAAATCATCCTAGGACTCTTGTCGGACCTCCTCCTCCCCCATTCAGTAACCTCAACCTCGGGGTTGCTGTTTAGACTACTAGAGTGGCAATTTTGAGTTGCTTATTGTGGAACTACCCCGGACAACCCTCCTAAAGCGCTTCCATCTCTCCCGTCATTTTAGACGTCGTATCCAAGGTTTATGTTATTTTCTTTTAACGTTGGTGTATAACCTGTATTCGACGAGGTTTATTTCAAGTCACCTATGGGAGAGGTAGCTCCTCAAGTCGCCTGGTAGGCGATGTTGTGCCTCAAGTCGCCTATAATACGAGGTGCCTTCACAAGTCGCATAACAGGTATGCCACAGGGGAAGGTCATTCTCGCAACAATGACCACCCTCCCTCCTAGGATTTATCTATAAATAAGATTCCAGGGGTTCCAGAAATGTCACCTTGAAATCTTGACACCCTCTCCACGAGTCTACTATTTTCTAAGTGGTGTCTTTCTCGTACCTCGTTGAGCCTTTTTGGTTGTGGAGGGAAAGTTTCTCCAAACTTCCGGATGCTTGGCGGGACCTTCCTGTTATAGCAAATAGGGTGTATTTATATACCATTCTCCCCTTCTTTAGTGTTATTGTCATCTTGTCCCGTAAAGTCGGGTCGCAAGACCAGTACCCTCAGGATGCCCGTTGGTCAAAACATTTGAAATTGGTTTTCTCAGTTGCAACACTTTGGTGCGATGATTGTTCTCTACTTGTAGATGTAGTGGTCTGTAAGTTTTGTTTCAGTAGTTTTTGTCTTTCTGACTTCGCATTTAAATAGTATTGGTTTCGCGCACTCTCGCGCTCATACTGCACTCTTGTTTCATTTATTTTAAATGCTTTAATGCAGTGGTGAAAAATGCAAATTATATGGTTTAATATTTTTTGTAAATTTTAATTTGCCGATCACTTGCATTAGCATCTATCCTTAGAATTCATCTAGAGCCTTATCCTACATCAAGGTGTATCTCAAGTAAAGAAAAAATATCTCAAATATAAATGAAAGGCTTGGAGCAACTCCCGGTTATAACCAGGACCCAAACGCAAAATATTTCACGCCAAACTGACCCTTAGTTTGTAATATTTTTAAATCATATTTTTCAAATGACAACTGCGATAATTTAGGTAATCTACATGTCCTTAAAACATACTATGGTAGATATTGTAAAATTTGCAGGGACTCTCACCAGAGTCATGGTGGTTTTAGCGCATATCTTCAAATTCAACATTGTGCTTAGATGAACTTGTTTCTGCCATTAATGAACCCGCATCAAGGGCTTCAACTGCATTACTCGCCGACATCTCGCATCAATTCCCTCCTCCGCTATTCTGCAAACCCCTTCGCACAAATCATCTTCCCCTGAACCACTCAATGCATCACAAACTAACTTATATGTAAACTCCTTTGGAATATGTCCTCCATTAACCATTTCCAACAAAAGTTCTTTTGCTTCCCTGACCCTTCTGCCCTCGCACAGAGAATGTATGATTGGTGTGTATGAACTCGAGCTAGGCACTGCGTGTTCTCTCTCCACCATTGCCCTCATCATCTCAATCGCCTTATCCACCTCGTTGACAACGCTGTAGTATCTGATGAAGGAATTGTAGGTCACCCTGTTTGGAGGACAACCCTTCAGAAGCATATCGTCGAACAGCTCGTGCGCTCTTTCGATTCTGTAGGTCTTGCAGAGACCATCGATCAAACAGTTGTAGGTCACAATGTCGGGGACGAACCCCTTGAAGAGCATCCTCCGGAACATGTGATTGGCCTCCCATATTCTTCTCCTGATGGCTTTCCAAGACCCAGTCTGCATGCTTCGTTTGCAATAGAATGAGATCAGGATAGTGTAAGTGTAGGCATCCGGAGGGCAGCGAGCTCCGGGAAGCTCCATCTGCTCGAGCAATGATCTTGCGTTTTTTGAATCTCCGACGCGGCACAGGGAGGCGATGATGGTGTTGTATCACTGGGAATCTGGCTTGCAGTGGAGCTGCTTCATTCGGTAGAAGGCGGCGAGAGCTTCCTTGGCGAGACCATGTTCTCCGAGGACCTTGATTATTGACGTCACGGTGGCGATGGTGACGAGCTGTTTGTTGGAGCGAAGGAAGCGCCAGAGAGGGGGGAGGATGTTGGACTTGGCCAGGACGCGGGCCATTTCACGGCATGTTGACTCGTCGTGGGAGAATCCGGATGAGGTCGGGAGCTGGACCCAGGAGTAGAACTCCAGCGCCTTGGAAACGCCGAGTAGGACGATGGAGTGGTCGCGATGGGCGGCGGGGCCCACCGGTCGGGATTCGTGGCGGAGGAAGCGTTGTCGGAGGGGGGAGCGGTGTCGGGAGGAGAATGGATGGCGGCCAACGGAGCGGTGGGAGAGGAAGAAGAAGCGAGGAATGGATGCGAGAATAGTGCAGACGAGGTCAGAAGTCCAGCCAGAGAATGACGGGCCGGGGCAGAGGCAGTGGGCAAAGGGGCGGTGCTGAATCATGGCGGCGATAACTTGCCGGAGGAGACGGTCGGCGCCACCTTGAGCAGAGGCGGCGGGATTCGGGTGCATTGTTGTTATTTTCAGATTAGACAGGAATGATTGCACCGTATTGTTCACTCGATCAGGATCCTCTTCATATTTCATCCGAGGAATCCTTTTATTTTTAGTGCACAAGAAAAAATATACTCGGCTGAAATTTTTTGAATAAAAAAAATATAAAAGGATGAAAAAAAAAGAACTCGTCGGATCAAAAGACATGATCATATCCGTGAAATGGATCTCCTCCATTTATTCTGGAGCATAGTTCACTTACATTCACGTTGTTCACTTACCTTCGGATTAGACAGAGATGATTTTACTTTGAATCCAAAAAAAAAAGTATGCACCATTACATCAAGTGATAATACATTTATATCATTAAATGAGCCGAAGGTGTGCATGAATCAAAGTCACTCATAAACATTTGAGTATAGATTGACTACATCTCTTTGTCATTGATGCGGGTAGCCAGCCTTTTTCCGGTCCGGAGAAATCGGGCCGCCTTAGCATGGAATTGGAACGGGCGCGCAAACAGTCAAATTGAATCGCAGCAAATGACAAGAGACATTTTTTAAGTGAAGAATCCGGAAAGGGTAAAAAACCACGTGTCTTGAACTGTGCCGAGCCAAAATTCACTAGCTTCTCGGAGTTTTACAGAATTTGATTTGATCTCGGAGGGCGACGGGGCACTACTTCGTTACAAATGTAGAAAATGAGGAAAAACGGTTAAGTCCTCGGAGCCTCGATGGAAGCTCTTCGGCCTTAGAATGTTGCTGAGCTCGCGGACTATGGGTGAGAGCGTTCCAACTGAAAAATTCTTTAAATTCACGGAGCTTCTAGAGGGAGCGCTCTCGTTGATGCAGAGCCTTAGTGGGAGCGCACTTGTGAAAGCAGTTAACATGACTTGGGGCGCGTTGAAGCCATAGCGCAAGGAGTAGAGCGGGGAGAACTTCTTAGCAGAGAATCGGCCTAAGTCCACGATCTCGCCGGAAAACCTCTGAGCTCTCTCTTGCCTCTAGAGTTATTTATCTTCAAATAAAGGCATGAGGCCCTATTTATAATTTTCTGGAGAATCATGGCGGTAATTGCGCCAGAGAGTGATTTGTGCTAGCGAATGATGTTGCTCCGTTTCGATAACCTGGATCACCATTTTTGCCGAAATGAAGGGAGTGCCCCCCGGTCAGTTCGGTCGGCTAGGGCAAGGTGTCCGGAGGCGGCGACAGCCATAGGAGGCCGACGGCGAAGGAGGCGGCCGAAGACGGCGAGGGTCATGGGCAGTGGCACTGACCGCCGTCGGTGCGTGTGTAACACCCATATTCGTCACATGGCATATAGCAGTAGGTCCGGCCGGGGCCCGACGCCATATACTACGGACAGACCGGTTGGTTACGCGTTGAAACCATTCAACCAATCACATCGTCCTACACAGCACCTAGCAGAAGCAATTATTAAGTTGCACAGTTAAGAACCTTGCTAACATGAATGTCCACTCAATCAAAACATAGGAATGTTGAATACACAAAACAACAACTGGTCTTAAGGCTTTGCAATGTTTGCTTAATAAAACATGTCTTTCAAACCTCGGCACGCAGGCCGGCCATACATGAGATAAATGGTAAACATAAAAAAAGTTAGGCCTTTGAGGGCCGGCACAGCATCATGGGCTTTAGCCCGCTATTTCCCGCTCGGCTCCGCAGCACCTGCAAGCCACAATCCACCGCCCGGTGGTAAACAAAATAACGGTCAGCTATGCTGACCGAATTATAACGATCCCGCCCCCAAAAATCGGGGTGGCGATGCTCTTTCCCTGCACTTTATTAGTATAAGCATCAAAGTAGTGTAAACACACTTCATCACAGGCGCAGGCTCGCACGGCCGCACGCCCCGTGCACTCATGACACATTCACGGCGGACCGGCCAACGTCACGTCAATTCAAGCCATAGACGTTCCCGTTCCACCACCGCCCCTTGGACGACCAACCATATAAGCATTTTGCCTTCCTAACCTTGGTCACGACAATTTAAGCCATAAACCGTCGAAGACCCTCATCCATGCCAACGGTTCCACCGAACGACATAGATCGGGTACGGTTCCTCTTGACCCGTGCTCACACCGCAACGGCAATTTAAGCCATATGCGCAGGTCAAGACTCACCGAGTCACGTTTCCACCACAATAATCACATAACCCGGTTATGTTCACGTTGGCTCCCCGGCCACCATGTTGGCAAAGCACGCTTTTGCCCAGTTTTCCGGGTGCACCTTGGAGTTAATCTCTAAGGCTCCCTGTTGCAATCTACCACGTAGAAAATCCGAAAACGTCCAAACACCCGGAGTCTTCCCCGGTTCAAATGCAATGCAACATCACCGATCCAGACCAACTTGTCCGGATAGGCTTCACACACAATGTCTATGCCCGTTTATGCATACGGACTCTACACAAGGGGGACTTTACATATCTACCCCAAGGAACGTCTCAACTCTTCGCTCACTCGCGAGAGAGGGCTTCCTATGCAAAGGAAAAGAGGGCTTCACATGCCCTAGGATGAGAATCGTTACCCTTGCATTTTTCCTCGGCGCCATGGAAATCCACGCGGATGAAAAGCACCGCAATCTCTTTGCCTCCGCGGATCCGAAGATGGCTCGCGATTTGGAGCACCGAAGCTCCGCCGGTGACCGGATCTTTGGTCTTCTTCCTCCTCCTTGCTCTCCCTTCTCTCCCGAAAATAATTAAATTAATATTTTTCGGACAGATTTTTTTCGGGACCCAAATCGGGGGTCTAAACGACTTCAAATCAAAAAGTGTTCAACATGAAAGTTATTTGTCTCGGCGATATCTACAACTTTCATATTAACCAATTTTTCTGATTCCGCCCCATTTTTTCGCAAAATCGGAACTCAATCCCCTGAAGTTCAAATAGGAACTCCAGGGGATCCGGATCCGGCCAGCACTTGGCAGTTTTGGGTAATGAAAAGCTAGGAGACATTAAATGAAAAAGGGGCCAGCTGTTGCAAGGAGGCTACATCATTTATCATTTAATTAGTTGGTTGTTTAATAATAGAAGATTAGAAGGTTTCTCAAAAATACCGGCTTGGGAATTTAAATGGGAAAGAAAGGGGAATGCCAAGAGACTTACTAATTAAATCTGAAATTAAATAATTAAGGAGTTAATTTTAGATTTAATATAATTTAATAACTTTAGTTCTTACTTGCCCCAAATTAACCCTATTTCTAATTTGACGGATCAATTTATTTAAGATCCTATTGGCTGATCACATCAATAAGTCGCGATAGATACCAAACACAACAATACATAGGAAATAAAGGACAACTAGCGTAACGACATTGCGCTACAAATTATTTAATAAAATATAATAAAAATAAACAATGATGCAATTCAGGATGCATCAGTTTTGGTGCGGTGCGATTTTGCTCACTCCTAAACTGACCCTTTTTTGTGTGATTACAATTTGAGTGACAACTTCAGTCATACCACACCATATGGTTTTGGTGCGGTGCGATTTTGCTCAATCCTAAACTGGAACATATTCCAAACCGCACCAATGACAAACCACACCACCCGGTTTTGTGTGATTACAATTTGAGTTCAAACCACACCAAATTGCACCAGTTTCGCCATTAATAGTAAGTATAGATATTATTGATAAATTATAATAAATAACAATATTATAATAACATTAATAATAATAATAATAATAAGTAATAATAATAAACGGGTCGGGGTTGAGTTCTGCTTTGGTCGGGTTCGGATCGGGTCTAAAAATTCTAAAACCGCTTGAGACTTGTATGTTGTGGTTCTGGTTTCGGTTTCTGTCTGAATGATAAAATGAAAGACCACACCCAGACCAATGCTATTCACGGTTTCAAAATTCAAACAGAACCTGAATGATTTGCGAACGGTTCGGTCTGGTTCTTTGCGATTCCGGTTCGGTTCGGATTCGATTTACGATTTTCGGTTTTAAGTGACAGCTCGTGCGTACGCGACCCGCTTCCCGCCGAGCCCATATTTCTCTTCAATCAGTTTCTCAATTTCTCGTGAGTAAGCCTTCAATCGGCCTGCCTGACATCTGCTTCCACCGAATGGGGGTTATGCTGTGAACACCCAGGAAGCCCACCAGGTAGTGTGGGATGTATGGAGCTGGCAACGCCGGACAACTCGTCTACAACGGGATCTTCTAAGCATGCAGTTCCTTCAGGCAATACTCGACTTAGAATCAGTGGTGGTCGACCTCGTGGAGCAATGATCGGGTTGGGGGTGTGAGAGGCCCTTAAATTCCTTAGCAGGGTGAGCACCTCAGCTTGGCGCCCGCCCCTCCATAATGCACACACACTTCCATAGACATTGTTGTCGCGGCTGCGACTTTCTCGAAAAACGACATGTTGTTGGTGAGTGAGTTAGCTAGATCGACATGTACTTTGGGAACTGCTCCGCTGGCTGCGCGAGTATTACTTCTTGCTATTGTTGTCAGTCGGGAGTACTCCACAGAGCGAGTACAGTCTTCAAAAGTTCTTCAGAGTGTTGGGAACACTTTTCCCGCAAACGACGCCAAACTGTTACGGGTTGCTTAGCGCTCCCATGGACTGGAGGAATCAAACCATCTTAGCTCGAGAGTAAGTCAAGCGCGCAAACAGTCAAATGATCCAGCAACAACAGATAACAAGACTTGCGTAAAAAATCCGGAAAGGGAAAAACCCACTGACCACTAGTTGTAGCTGATTACAGGAGTTAGTGTTTAGGAGGGTAACATACCTCCGTCTCTTTACAAGTCTTTGGAGTGTCCAGTCTTGAGAATGGTGAGTGTTGAGGAGCGCTCGCTGGAACAGTCAGCCAACCATCTTTTCAACATTTATGTCTATGTGGAGGAGAAACGGTTATTGCGGTGCGACATCTCGTTCGACACAATTCAGTCAGTTGGGACTTCTCAGGGAGGGGGTCGGAAGAGGAAAGCGGTGGCGGCCCCTCCTTGTGACCTTGACGTGGTGGTGGCAGCGGTTACTTACGATACTTGTCACGGGTCGACTCCTTAGGTGTAGATACTTGCTTCTAGCTCCCGTTCCCCGGGTGTCTGCTGGTACAGTAGCTCCACGGATGTCCTCTTCCTTGAGGGCAATGAGCGATGCGGTAAGGATTTGATTTGTTCCCAAGACTCTTTTCCTTATTTTTTCTTGCTAATAGGGGCTGATTTTGACCCTTCCTTTGTGAAGATAGAGACCCAGACGGAGATTGCGGTAACCTGGAATGATCATTACGTAAGCCTGAAGGATGGGTACCTTGCTCTTCAGAAGAAGCTTCGGTCGATGACGAGTTTGCTTGCCTCCCTGAAGGAGGAGCATGACCGGGATATTGCTCGGTTTCGCCGGATCGGTTCAGAGCTGAAGTCCGAGCTAGAGGATGAACGCACGACTTTGGAAGTGGAGAAGACCTTGGTGGAGAGGACCACCCAAATGTTGAAGCATTCGAAGGACGAGATTTCGGGCTTGGAAACTCGGTTACAGGCGACGCGAGAGGAAGTCTCAGGCCTCAAGACTCAGCTTCGGGTGGCAAAGGTGCAAATGGAGATGCAGACCTCTGATGACCATGCGTCAGAGCTGAAGGCTGTAAGGCTTGCAGAGTAGTTGGAGTCACTGGACTATATGTGAGACCGTAGCCTGATCGCAGAAGAGGTTCGTGAAGAGATTTGGTCCAAGGTGGTGGAGCCTCAGATGGATGATATAAGCGAGTTGACGCTTCGACGTGGTGTTTCAGAGGTCTTCCGCTTCGTTAGCAAGAGCCTGGGATGGGACACATCCTGTTTCATCTTTACAGATGTTTTTGAGGATGAGCATTCTGACTCTGACGCCGAAGACGAGTAGTGGTACTTATATCTTTGTTATTGTATGCTTATATTTATTGTTTAGTCTGGGCGTATTTTGTTTTACTCCTTGTTTGGCATTGGTTTTTGTTGCCTTTAGGCGCTGATTGTTCTTATACTATTCCAGCTTTGTTTTGTTATGACATTGTTATTTTTATGTCATATTTGCTGCTTTGCTTGCACGGCTTAGATCCGCGGCTTAATTTGCACGAGGCTGCTTGCGATTTTATTTGCGCGAGGGTTGCTCGCGGCTTGATTTGCGCGAGGGTTGCTCGCAGCTTGATTTGCGCGAGTGTTGTTCGTGGCTAAGTTTGCGCGAGGGATGCTCGTGACTTCTTCGTGAGGGGGCATGCCCTCACGGTGTTGTGCGAGGGTTGCTCGCGACTTACTTTGCGCGAGGGATGCTCGCGACTTCTTCGTAAGGGGGGGGGGCAGGCCCTCATGGTGTTGCGCGAGGGTTGCTCGCGGCTTGGTTTGCATGAGGGGGGCAGACCCCCACGGTGTTGCTCGAGGGCTGCTCGCGGCTTGACTTGCGTGAGGGGGGCAGGCCCCCACGGTGTTGCTCGAGGGTTGCTCGCGGCTTAGTTTGCGCGAGGGTTGCTCGCGGCTTAGTTTGCACGAGGGATGCTTGCGGCTTCTTCGTGAGGGGGACATGCCCCCGCGGTGTTGCGCGAGGGTTGCTCGCGACTTGCTTTGCACGAGGGATGCTTGAGGCTTCTTCGTGAAGGGTGCATGCCTCCACGGTGTTGCGCGAGGGTTGCTCGCGGCTTGGTTTGCACGAGGGATGCTCGTGGCTTCTTCGTGAGGGGGGCAGGCCTCACGGTGTTGCACGAGGGATGCTCGCGACTTAGTTTGCACAATGGATGCTCGCGACTTAGTTTGCGCGAGGGATGCTTGCAGCTTAGTTTGTGCGTGGGATGCTTGTGGCTTAGTTTGCGTGAGGGAAGCTCACGGCTTCTTCGTAAGAGGGGCATTCCCCCACGGTGTTGCACGAGGGATGCTCGCTGCTTAGTTTGCGCGAGGGATGCTCGCGACTTCTTCGTAAGGGGGGCCCACAGTGTTGCGTGAGGGTTGCTCGCGGCTTGGTTTTCGCGAGGAATGCTCGCGGCTTCTTCGCGAGGGAGGCAGGCTTCCACGGTGTTGTGCGAGGGTTGCTCGCGACTTGGTTTATGCGAGGGATGCTCGCGGCTTCTTCGTGAGGGGGGGCAGGCCCCCACGGTGTTGCGCGAGGGTTGCTCGCGGCTTGGTTTGCTCGAGGGATGCTCGCGGCTTCTTCGTGAGGGGGGCAGACTCCCATAGTGTTGTGCGAGGGTTGCTCGCGGCTTAGTTTGCGCGAGGTTGCTTGCAACTTAGTTTGCGCGAGGGATGCTCGTGGATTCTTCGTGAGGGGGCAGGCCCCCACGGTGTTGCGCGAGAGTTACTCGCGGCTTAGTTTGCACGAGGGATGCTCGCGGCTTCTTCGTGAGGGGGGCAGACCCCCACGGTATTGCGCGAGGGTTTCTTGCGGCTTAGTTTACGCGAGGAATGCTCGCAACTTCTTCGTGAGGGGGGGAAGACCCCTACGGTTTTGCACGAGGGTTGCTCACGACTTAGTTTGCGTAAGGGATGCTCACAGCTTCTTCGTGAGGGGGGCAGTCCCCCACGGTGCTCTCGCGATGGCTTGGCGATGGTTTGGAGTGACGTATGCATTCGATCTGGTTGCGTGTCCTAGTCCGACAAAACCATTCCTTGATTAGGCACTGCTAAAGCAAATAATGAAAAGGTAATCTTCGCAAGCTCGGGCTTGTGATATTTACAATAGTAAATAAACAAATGAGCGAAAACGGAAGCTGCTTAAGGATGGAAGTAGCGAGAGCGGGATTGTAAGACACCCAAAAGTGATTGTTGGAGTATTGCTGTGTAGTCAAAGTCAGCTTGGATCACGACGAACTATACGTCGTAGGATGCCTGTCGATGTGTTTCTTCAAGAGTGACTGGAAGAGTGATGATGCCAATGACTGGTACTGGGGTGTTTCCCGAAACATGCGCACTGACAGATGTTAGCTTGAGGTTGTCAGTGGTCAGCTTGAGTTGAAGCAATGTTGATAAAAACAACACATTAATGGTGATCTCTCCGTCCACCAAAACTTGGTTCAACTCGGTAGAAGGCTCGCCGATTCTGATTGTGGTAGATATCAAACTCTGACGGGGAGGCGACCTTTTTCTTGATAGGAACTGATCAACTGCCCCAAGACTAGTCAGTCGCTAGATTTCTTCTTTTAGCCGATTGCATTCGTCGGTGCTGTGACCATGACCCTCGTGATACTCGCAGTATTTTGATAAATCTCCTCGGTTAGGGGCGAGCGGCCTGGGTCTGCACAAGGCCGGATGGTCACGAATTGCTTTGAATACCCTGTCCTGAGGGGCGTTGAGCATCGTAAACTAACGCAACTCCCGCCCTTTGTAGGTATTTGCGTGGTGATCGCAGTTTCTCTTGTGCTCGGGGTGCGTATCGCTCTCAATTTGCTATTTCTAGACTCTACTTGGACCTGGCTTTTCCGGTGGGGGTTTCTTTACTGTCGTGAACCTTTCGATGAAGAGAGCCGCGAGTTCAATGTAGCTGTCCGTCTTTTCTTCTTGTAGAGAATGGAATCAGACCCGAGCTTCCCCTTTTAGTGTTGTCGGAAATGCTTGGATCACGAGTTAATCTGAAGCATTGCGAGCGTGCATGATGACTTCAAAATACTCCATGTGTGCCAGTGGGTTGCCTATTCTATTGAAACTAAGGGTTTCAAGGCCATCTTATGAACTCGGGGTTGCCTAGGAGTTAGGTGAGTTATTGTTGTGCAGATACTCGTTTAGTCCTTTTTTCATGGCAGAGACATCAGGACCTATCACGTTCCCAGCGCTATTTTCATAATGAGGACATGCGAGGTGGTGATCGTACATCTCTTGGAGTGAGACAGCGGGCGCGGGGGAGCTACTTGTGCTTGATAATTCCTTCTCTATGTCGTACTCCTTGTGCAAGCAACGCCTGGTTGAGGCAGAGAGTTCTTCTAATGGCAGAAAATCAGCTTGCTTGAATGGTTGAGGAATTCTTTGTCGGTGGAGTATCGGATCATTCCGCATTGCGTGCATTGCGTCGGTGCGGGTGATGTTCAGAGGAGAGTATTCTTGAGGTGGATGTTGCCCCCCAGTTGTTGAAGCCAAAAATGACCGAAGCCAAAATTGACTTCCGTGGAGTTCGACCCTTGGGGAAAGGGGTGACCTCACACCTACTACACTCAGAAGAACGTCACGGACCGAAGACTTAGGAAGCTATGAACTGACCCTCGGCCCTAGCGTGGAGGTCCCACCTCACACCCGGAAGACCTTTGAGGTCTCCCCCTCCCTAGCCAATGCTTGAGCTAGGTGCCTTGGAGGAAAGCCAAAGAGAAAATAGTGGCTAAGGAAAGAAAATGACAAGTCCCTCTCCAAGGCACCCCTAAGGGTCTATTTATAGTTTTTCCAAGTCTTAGGGGCAAAATGACCAAAACGCCCCTGGGGCCAAAATGCCTCCAGCCAATAGGAAACCTCCACACCGGGGGGCAAAGAGGGAAAAACCACCTCGAGGGTAAAATGGTCCAAGGACGAGACCACGCCAAACCACACCCCCCCCCCCCCCCGGCGGTCTCGCCCGGGGCTGGCCGCGAGGCCGCGAGGCTGGGGCGAGAACCCGGCCCTGGGCCGGTCTCGCCCCGCCTGCTCTCGCCTAGCCGCGAGGCAGGGGCGAGAACCCGGCCCCGGGCCGGTCTCGCCCCACCTGCCCTCGCCTAGCCGCGAGGTAGGGGCGAGAACCCGGCCCCGGGCCGGTCTCGCCCCACCTGCCCTCGCCTAGCCGCGAGGCAGGGGCGAGAACCCGGCCCCGGGGCCGGGTTCTCGCCCGGCCCCGGGGCCGGGTTCTCGCCCCTGCCTCGCGGCTAGGCGAGAGCAGGCGGGGCGAGACCGGCCCAGGGCCGGGTTCTCGCCCCAGCCTCGCGGCCTCGCGGCCAGCCCCGGGCGAGACCGCCGGGGGGGGGGTGTGGTTTGGCGTGGTCTCGTCCTTGGACCATTTTACCCTCGAGGTGGTTTTTCCCTCTTTGCCCCCCGGTGTGGAGGTTTCCTATTGGCTGGAGGCATTTTGGCCCCAGGGGCGTTTTGGTCATTTTGCCCCTAAGACTTGGAAAAACTATAAATAGACCCTTAGGGGTGCCTTGGAGAGGGACTTGTCATTTTCTTTCCTTATCCACTATTTTCTCTTTGGCTTTCCTCCAAGGCACCTAGCTCAAGCATTGGCTAGGGAGGGGGAGACCTCAAAGGTCTTCCGGGTGTGAGGTGGGACCTCCACGCTAGGGCCGAGGGTCAGTTCATAGCTTCCTAAGTCTTCGGTCCGTGACGTTCTTCTGAGTGTAGTAGGTGTGAGGTCACCCCTTTCCCCAAGGGTCGAACTCCACGGAAGTCAATTTTGGCTTCGGTCATTTTTGGCTTCAACAGTTTTGGTGCGGTGAGCGTGGAGAGTGACCAGCACAGAAGATCTTGGGAGAGTGTCATGGCTGGAGATCAGGGAGGTAGTGATGACCTCGGTGGTTCCCCCAACCCAGGACCCTTTGTAGGAAGGGAGGAGTTCATGGCTTCCATCGAAGGCATCATGGGGATGCTTAGAAGCATTGCCCCTCGGGCTGACAGCTCAACCCCCACCCCCCAGGGACTAGCTCCCAGGGGTCTCGGCGAGCTAACCCAGAGTGGTCTCGGCGAGATGGCTCCCAGGGGGCAAGGCGAGATCACCCCAGCAGGGGGAGAAGCAAGTGTGCCGGATAGGAGGCCTGGGAAGGAGAGGATGGTAGAAGGGGTTGAGCGAGACCTCTCAGGCCGGGAGCTGTTCCCAAGCCCGGCGAGAGCTAACCCCCCAGGCGAGCAGGTCGCGCGAGTGGAGGTGGCGAGAGCTCCCCTTAGGGGGTCACCCTTCAGTGAGTTGATCATCTCAGCTCCCGTTCCCGAGGGGTTCAGAGAGCCAGACATGGTTTACTATACCGGGAAGGATGACCCCGTCCAGCATCTGCAATGGTTTGAGGATGCCGTCTCCATCAGGCCGATGACGGACGCCTTCAAGTGTCGCCTCTTTGCGATCACCTTGAAAGAGAAGGCGAGGGACTGGTTCCATCAACTCCCTCCGAGGTCCATCTTCGGGTTCGAAGACTTGAGCCGGAGCTTTCAGCTTCGCTTCTCCACCTCCAAGAAGAGGAAGAAGGGTCCTGAGTCCCTCTTCCTGTTAAAGCAAAGGGCTGAGGAGTCGCTGGCCCACTACGTTGACAGGTTCCAGGAGGAGGTCCTTGACATCCAAGAGGTGCCAGGGTATGCCCTCCAGATGGCGTTCACGGTGGGGTTGCGCGAAGGGTTCTTCAAGATGAGCTTGACTCGGAAGGCCCCCCTTTCCTTCGAGGAGCTGATGGAAAGGGCGGCAGAGGAGATAGCCATGGAGGCGGCCAACCCGGCCTTTGTGAAGAAGTTGGCAAAGCTAACAGAGGTGGAGTCGAAGGAGCAGGGTGGCTCAAGGCATCATGAAGGGAGAAGGAGAGAGGAGCATAGAGCTCAAGGGTTCCAGAGACAGGAGGGTCCAGAGCCAGGCTGGAGGCAGCAGGGAGGACCTGCCCATGGTCCAGGAAGGGCTCTCATCCAGGATGGAGGGAACCATCATGGGGGCCAAGGGAGGTTCAACTTCCAGAGGCAAGCCCCAAGACAACTCCTGCCCCCACCCCAGCAAGCGATGGTGATTGGCCGAAGGGATAGGAGGAATCGCAAGGGGAGAGGGGGAGGTAGGGTAGAGTTGCCATACTGTGACTTCCACCAGGTGGAGGGGCACGCAACAGCTACCTGCCCCGAGTTCCTGGAGGTGAGAGGGGCGAGAGCTCCAGCCCAGCAGCAGCCGGAGCGGATTGAAGCTCTACCCCAAGGAGGGGGTGATGATGTGTGTGAGGACCGGGTCGATGTAGGACCCCGAGGTGGTATAGCTGTGATCCATGGGGGGGTGGGGATCGAAGCCGCTCGGAAGGCAAGTCTCCATGTGATGTATCGGCGGAGCGTTGCCTCGACCTCCCAGACCCCTCCCCCGGAGGAAAGGGTCACCTTCTCATCAAAGGATATGCCAGAGCATGAGGATCCCTTCTGCGACGCCCTGGTCATCCAAGCAGCCATCGAAGGCTTCACCGTCTCCCGGATTTTGATTGATAACGGAAGCTCGGTCAACGTCATTTTCAAGAAGGCGTTCGAGGGGATGAAGGTGGAGCCAAGGAGGATAGTGGCGTCGGATGGACCTCTGTTCGGATTCTCAGGGGAGAGAAAGGAGGTGGAAGGTGGAGTCGGACTCCAGGTGAAGTTGGGAGGGACCTCAAGGAACTGCAGGTTCGTCATTGTTGACGCTCCAAGCAGCTACAATGCCATCTTCGGAAGGCCCCTCATCAGCGCCTTCCGGTGCGTGCCCTCATCCTTCCACCAATGTCTCAAGTTCAACTCAGATGGGATCCAGGTCAGGATCAAGGGAGACTCCAGGATGGCGAGGCAGTGCTACGTCACGGCAGTCAACACCATCTCTTGGTTGGCCAAGGCAGAGGAGATGGAGAAGATCATGGAGAGCCTGAGCAGGGTTGAGGTGGCCAGTGGGATGGAACCTGATGACAACCACTAGGCCCAGGCCCCCTGAAGAAGCCTCGCCTCGGCGGAGTCATGTATCTTTTTTATGTCTATGTTATTGTAAGGAGTCTAGCCCCCGACCAGTAGAGTCGAGGGGGTCATGTAACCCATTTTCTTTCCCCCGTTGGAGGATGTTGGAATTGAAAAAGCTCAGGTGACATGCCCAGCTCCCAACCCCCGAGAGGATCTCCTCATACCAGGCTCTCACTAGCTGGTGGGTTCAGGTTGATCTCTCGTGGGAGCCAAGTCCCTTAGCTCCGAGATGATTCCGCTGCCAGGCTCTCACTAGCTGGCGGGTTCAGGTTGATCTCTCGTGGGAGCCAAGTCCCTTAGCTCCGAGATGATTCCGCTGCCAGGCTCTCACTAGCTGGTGGGTTCAGGTTGACCTCTCGTGGGAGCCAAGTCCCTTAGCTCCGAGATGATTCCGCTGCCAGGCTCTCACTAGCTGGCGGGTTCAGGTTGATCTCTCGTGGGAGCCAAGTCCCTTAGCTCCGAGATGATTCCGCTGCCAGGCTCTCACTAGCTGGCGGGTTCAGGTTGATCTCTCGTGGGAGCCAAGTCCCTTAGCTCCGAGATGATTCCGCTGCCAGGCTCTCACTAGCTGGCGGGTTCAGGTTGATCTCTCGTGGGAGCCAAGTCCCTTAGCTCCGAGATGATTCCGCTGTCAGGCTCTCACTAGCTGGTGGGTTCAGGTTGATCTCTCGTGGGAGCCAAGTCCCTTAGCTCCGAGATGATTCCGCTGCCAGGCTCTCACTAGCTGGCGGGTTCAGGTTGATCTCTCGTGGGAGCCAAGTCCCTTAGCTCCGAGATGATTCCGCTGCCAGGCTCTCACTAGCTGGTGGGTTCAGGTTGATCTCTCGTGGGAGCCAAGTCCCTTAGCTCCGAGATGATTCCGCTGCCAGGCTCTCACTAGCTGGCGGGTTCAGGTTGATCTCTCGTGGGAGCCAAGTCCCTTAGCTCCGAGATGATTCCGCTGCCAGGCTCTCACTAGCTGGTGGGTTCAGGTTGATCTCTCGTGGGAGCCAAGTCCCTTAGCTCCGAGATGATTCCGCTGCCAGGCTCTCACTAGCTGGTGGGTTCAGGTTGATCTCTCGTGGGAGCCAAGTCCCTTAGCTCCGAGATGATTCCGCTGCCAGGCTCTCACTAGCTGGTGGATTCAGGTTGATCTCTCGTGGGAGCTAAGTCCTCTAGCTCCGCTGCCAGGTCAGATCCTTTTACCCTGAGGGGGTCTCGCTACCCAGGCTCTCATCAGCTGGCATGACAGGTTGACCCCCCAGGAGGCTAGATCCTTTTACCCTGAGGAGGTCTCGCCACCCAGGCTCTCATCAGCTGGCATGACAGGTTGGCCCCTCGGAAGAGGCCTCATAATCTTTCGACACCGCGAGACCCCGCTACACTCAGCGAATACGTTGGGTTGGACGTTTCTTTCCGAGCTTGTGCCAATCTCGAAAAGAGCGGGGATTGTGTACAACCCCGTATTCGCGGGGTAAGGTCCCTTCGGGAGGCGCAGAGCCAGTTTTAAGCTTTTAAGCTTCTTGGATATTTTGGACTCTTGGTGGCCAATTTTGGCTCTAGCATGGAAATATACTAGTAGGGGGAGGAAAAATTGGCCTCCCCCCTTACCCCCTTTTTCGAGGGGCGGGTGCGGCGAGTAGGCAGGCACCCGTCCCAGCAGGGTAGGCGTGAGGGGAAGCTGCGGGACCGGTCGGAGTCCGGAGGCGCACCCCCTGCCTCGCGGCTAGGCGAGGGCAGGCGGGGCGAGACCGGCCCGGGGCCGGGTTCTCGCCCCTACCTCGCGGCTAGGCGAGGGCAGGTGGGGCGAGACCGGCCCGGGGCCGGGTTCTCGCCCCTACCTCGCGGCTAGGCGAGGGCAGGTGGGGCGAGACCGGCCCGGGGCCGGGTTCTCGCCCCTGCCTCGCGGCTAGGCGAGAGCAGGCGGGGCGAGACCGGCCCAGGGCCGGGTTCTCGCCCCAGCCTCGCGGCCTCGCGGCCAGCCCCGGGCGAGACCGCCGGGGGGGGGGGGGTGTGGTTTGGCGTGGTCTCGTCCTTGGACCATTTTACCCTCGAGGTGGTTTTTCCCTCTTTGCCCCCGGTGTGGAGGTTTCCTATTGGCTGGAGGCATTTTGGCCCCAGGGGCGTTTTGGTCATTTTGCCCCTAAGACTTGGAAAAACTATAAATAGACCCTTAGGGGTGCCTTGGAGAGGGACTTGTCATTTTCTTTCCTTAGCCACTATTTTCTCTTTGGCTTTCCTCCAAGGCACCTAGCTCAAGCATTGGCTAGGGAGGGGGAGACCTCAAAGGTCTTCCGGGTGTGAGGTGGGACCTCCACGCTAGGGCCGAGGGTCAGTTCATAGCTTCCTAAGTCTTCGGTCCGTGACGTTCTTCTGAGTGTAGTAGGTGTGAGGTCACCCCTTTCCCCAAGGGTCGAACTCCACGGAAGTCAATTTTGGCTTCGGTCATTTTTGGCTTCAACACCAGTGCCCGGAGGGTCAAGCCGACGGGGCACAGCCTGACACCATTCTTCCTATCCCGTGAGAGTTTGCTCCTTTCTTTGCGGAAATTCTGGCGCCGGGCCCTTATTTGGCAGTGGCGGGGGAATGACTGGTGTTCTCAAGCTTCGGAGCAAGTTGAGCATTTCGGTTTGTAGCTCTTCCATCTGGCGAACACGCTCCTCCAAGGTGGCGATGGGGGAGAAAGTGACTTCATCTGTCAGTGGCGCGTCCTCCAAGGAGTGGGAGCGTGCGTGTCCGCCAAGGGATCCTTCAGTGGGGCAGGCGTTTCTTTTTGTCATTGAAGAAGAACTTGGAAGCGACAGAGCTGGTGATCTCGTTTTCCGTAGGATGTTGGGAATCGTGTTCCCACAGACGACGCCAAACTGTTGCCGACTAACTCGATGCCTCGGTCAGCCCGGTTGTTTCTTGGACCGTCTTAGCTCACGGAGCGGTCGAGCGCGCACACAGTCAATGAAAATGAGAAGTTGACACAATGTGTGATGACGTGGAAAAACCCCTCAAATGAGTAAAAACCACGTGACCGGGTCTGTGCTGGTCAAATTCCTCTAGCTTCGTGTGATTACAATGTGTCGGAGAATCGGGATGACAGGCCGCTCCCGTTTCAGCTTGGGGAGAGAGAGACTACGACTCCCCGCGGGCAATAGGCTGCGCCGCAGGAGTAACTTGGATGTTGAAATGCGAGGGACGGCTTTGGTGTTTTGACGCTTGGGGCGGCGCGCGTTTGCTTGCAGAAGTCGTCTTCCTCCTTCGGCTCGCTCCGGGACTTAAGCATTTTCCTGCTGGCGACTCGCTGGGGGCCGTTGGTGGCTCGCTGGTGGCCTACGGTGGCTCGCTGGTGGCCGACGGTGGCTCGCGACGACTGGAGGCTGACTCGTGGGAGGAGGACGACAAAGCTATCACCTAAGGAAGAAGATGACCGGGAGTCAAAAAAGTGAAGAATGAAGAGGCCCCGATGCTCTTTTTATAGCCTCCGAGGGAGGATCATGACGGGTCCCACCACTAACGTAGTGAGTTAGTGGGTGGTTTGTAACACCCCTATCCGTCGCATAGCATATAGCAGTAGGTCCGACCGGGACCCGACGCCATATACTACGGACAGACCGGTTGGCTACACGTTGAAACCAATCAACCAATCACAACGTCCTACACAACACCTAGCGGAAGCAATTTATTAGAGTTGCAAAGAATAAAGAACCCTGCCAAGCATGAATGTCCACTACTCAAACCCATAGGAATGTATAATACACAAAACGGAAGAAATAGCCTTAAGGCTTTACAAGAGTTGCTTAAATACAAGTATCTTCCAAACCTCGGCACGCAGGCCGGCCACACATGAGTACAAGAGGTAAAACACTCAAAACAAGGCCTTCGAGGGCCAGCACAGCAACTTGGGCTTTAGCCCGCTAATTACCTCTCAGCTCCGCAGCACCTGCAAGCAACAACCCACCGCACGGTGGTAAACAAAGGCAACGGTCAGCAATGCTGACCAAATTATAACGATTCCGCCCCCAAACCGGGGCGGCAAAGGTTCTTCCCTGCACTTGTTAGCAAAACACGCAACACAGCCAAACAAGCATCTCAACATAGGTGCACGCTCTCACGGCCGTACACCCCGTGCTCTCAGGGCACTTACTCGGCGAAGCCAGTCCGAACCCCGTCCGGTCCTCGACTCCACCACCACCCCCAGGATGGCAATCTTTGTGAGCATTTAGTCTTCTCAGCCGCAGCCTAGACTCGATCTCCAAATCTCGGTAAGTCCCACGTAAACTTTAGGTCGCTTTAACCGAGCAGGTGGAGCGGGTAGAGGGCTACTAGTCCGTTGCTCACTCCGCCACTGCCATTCGGCCCTTTGGCGCGGACTAAGCTTTCCCCAGTCCCAATTAATGATCAAACACGGTACATAGCCCCGCTAAGTACCCGGTTGGCTCCCAGGCCACCGTTATGACAGAACTACATTTCCGTCCAAGATTTCCGGGTGCACCTCGGGTTTCATCCCCAAGGCTCCCTGCTGCAAACCAATCATGATACATAGCCCCGCTATGTTCCCGGCTGGCACCCAGGCCACCGAGATGGCAGAACTTCGTTTCCGCCCATATTTCCGGGTGCACCTCGGGGTTAATCCCCAAGATTCCCTGATGCATTCTACCGCATAGCAACCCGAAAACAACCACAACGCTCGGAGTCTTCTCCGCCTAAAAATATGCATAGCAAAACATCACCGATCCGGAACACACGTCCGGGTAGGCTTCACACAACATGCCTATGTCCGTACTACGATTCCGGACTCTAACAAGGGGGACTTTACATATCTACCCCAAGGAATACCACGATCTCGCCGCACACTCGCGGGAGAGGGGTTTTCCCATGCAAAGGAAGAAGAGCTTCACATGCTCAAGAAGAGAATCGTTACCCTTTCGCTTTTCCGCGGCGCCATCGAAAACTATGCGGTTGGAAAGCACCGCAACGGCGTCACCTCCGCGGATCTGGACTCGGATCGCGATTCGGAGCTCCGAAGCTCCTCCGGCGGCCGGATCTTGGTCTCCTCCTCCAAACTTGCTCTCCCCTCTCTCTAAACTCTTAGAGAGAGAATGGCTAAGGGAAATGAGGATTCCCAACCCTAAATCCCGGATAAAACCCCTCAGGAACAGCCCCCCACCGTTGGATCCAAAGCCAAGGAAACGAACGGTCAAGATTAGATCTGAAATCCCAAAAACTGGGCCGAACACGGGCTCACACACGGCCGTGTGCCTGGCCGTGTAGCTCATTCGCCGTCTCGACCAAAATTGAAAACCAGCACACGGCCTTTGACACGGCCTCCGACACGCCCGTGTCGCCTGCGACACGCCCGTGTCGGGACCCGTGTCACGCCCGCCGTGTGCAAATTATCAACACTTCGCAGTCAGAGAGGTACACGGCTTGGAGACACGGCATCAGACACGCCCGTGTCGAACTAGACACGCCCGTGTTCGTGCCCGTGCCATTTCCCGTGTACCCAACCGCACAGCCCAGGTGTGACACGGCCTGGGACACGCCCGTGTCCTAGGCCGTGTTCCACCACACGACCATCGTCGATCTGCACTGGTCGACGACACGGCCAGCTCGACGGCTCGAGCTCGACACGCCCGACACGGCCTCCGACACGCCCGTGTCGGGGCCCGTGTCACCTGCACCAAAAATCTGCCTTGGCCAAATTTGATCCCCGTCGCTCCTACAACATTTTGGGGTGTTACATGGTTACCCTCCTGATTGGACGGCGAGGAGAGCCTCTCCCCGATCGGACGGTGGGGAGGCCGTCCACGGCGACGGGCCGCCATGGAGACGGAAGTGGCCGGCTGGCGACGGGGGCGGCCGACCTGGTGGCCGGCAGCGGCGGCCCGCCGTGGCTTGGCCGCGACTAGGCCGGCGGCGGCCAGACGGCCTGGCGCGGCTGGGCCGCGGCCTGCCGTGGCGAGGCGGGAGGCCGCCGCGGCGCGGCCCCGGGGGGGGGGGGGGGGGGGGGGCGGATGCCGACGACGGTGTTTCTCCTCCATGGGGAGAGGGAGTGGGGCCCACCCCTCATGATTTCCTCATCATGAGAGTTCACGGGGGGGGGGGGGGTGGAATTGACTTGATCAATCAGGATCCCACTTTGGGAGGAGATCACGAGGGAACTTTTTCCTATAAATAATGTGAAACCAATTAGACTATAATAATTGAAAAAAGAATAAAGATAGATTAATTACCACAAATGAATAAAGATAGATTGATTCCCACATATGAATAAAGATGGATTGATTCATAGACCACTTCCATGTTTTCCTACGATTTTGATGGCACTAATAGCGCCTTCGGTTACACCGTCGACGATGAGAACATTTTGTGTAGAGAGCGAATGCGAGCAAAAAACCCGCATCAAATGGGTATTTTGACGCGAAAACAAATACTAATCTATATTCTCTCTCATCAAAATATCTGTATTTCATAATAAACCCAATGCCATGCATCAAAATCAGATGAGCCCCAGACGATGATCTTTTTCCGGAATCAAATCCTAAAATAATCGCCTCTCCGAAGCAAGGGACGAAAATGTCACAACTTTAATGTTACTTCGTAATATTATATGGGTTTTAATTTTTAATTATACTTATGACGTGAATATAGTCATTTTAGATGTGCCCAAACACTTTTTTGATGCGATGGGAGACGGTCAAAATACATCATGTCCGTTCAAATAATCCAAACCCTTACAGCCCTCCGATTTCAAATTTGCGTCTCCCCGTGCGCCGCATTTTTGGCATTCCCGCTCCGACTCTCACAGAATTAGGGCAAAGCCGCTCCGACTCTCACAGAATTAGGGCAAAGGCGTTCTGGACGTGCGTCTTTCATCTTCCCCGCTTCCACGATTTCTCCCGGAAACTGTTCCGTCCAGCCTTGTGGATCGCATCACCCTGCATCCCGACCGATCCTCTCAAAGGTACGCCCTAAATCAATATTTCTCGGCACTGCGACTGTCATCGCCGCCTGAGATTCTCTTATCCCGTCTTTCAGCTCTCATCCCTGCCTTCATCTTCACCACGCAACGAGATCGAAAGCAGGGAAGGGCATTCTCGACGATCTTCTACACCATTCTCCTTTCCACTCCTTCAATGCAGGTATCATTCGATCGACAGCTACTCCACGAAAGGGATTTCGGCATTTCCACTGTGCTCGCTGAAGCTACTCGGTGAGAGCCCTCTTCCCTTCTCTTGCATAGATTCCTTTTGAGTGCCTTAATTTTCAATATTTCCTCTTCGTTTTTACTCAATTTTCTGTTACAATGCCCTTCCGTTCTTATTCCGTGTGCGTTTTTGTTTATTCCACGCGTCTTTACATTTTAGTACTCAGTTGCTGCTATCAAGTTTTCCCATGTTCTAATATTTATTTAGCAAGACGAGATTTTCTCTGTTCCAACTTCCAAGCGTATTTCAGACCATGTGACAACTTTTACTTGAGAAATTATATATGTTTTCTTTGTTCTTCTGTTTAATTATTTGCATGTTCACTCAACTAGAATCAGAATAAATTATCTCCAATTTTTCAAAATGCACTTTAATATGATAATATCTACTATGCATGAAAAATTCCATAAGATGATAATGTATCGACTTTTTATGCATCCCATTTTAATCGCTGCTTCACAAAATGTTCCTTTCATTTATGTGCTTTCCAATTTAACCGCCCCGTTTATGTAGAAATCTTTTAATAAAGTGAGAGCTGACTAAAAGTGAGAGCTTTCAACTCCTGCAAATTTTCACTGCTATCTTCAACTTTCTGTTGTATCTTCCCGCACAATCTTAGTTAACTGATCAACATGCAGAAGCTCCTAAGACCACTCTTACCAGCATCCCAACCCAAACATAGAGAAGCCAAGTCAAATCCAAAGCCCAACCAATGACCAACTCAGGATTGGATAGCTCAACTATCCATAAGGGTCTCACAATAAGTGGTCCTTCAAAATTTTATTGGCGCTACTTGGAAATTAGTTGTAATTAATATTCACAAAGGTTCCAATTGCCGCACATATTTACTAAAGATAAATATTATTACAGTTGTACAAACCCAATTTGGTGACCTCAACCCTACCCTAACCCAAGGCGTGGAGGGCGGGCCCAACCAGGGCAGGCGAGTAGGCCCTAGCGAGGCAACCCTACGCCTTCCCATCTGCAGATAGCCGCAAGGCGACCTAGCCATCAAGACACATTGAAGAACCGACGAGTTCCCACCCAACAAATCCCCAACTCTCGCGGCCGGGATTTAGCACGAACTCGTCTCGACAGGAAAACCTACAAATCGCCCATTCTACAATTAGCAGACCATCCTGGTCTGCCCATATCAGCCACAAACTACGGGATTCTGCTATTCGCAGACCAATCAGGGGTGCTGATATTTCATATTTAATTATTTATTTGTGTAATTATTTATAAATTTAATACTTTTTAAATTTATATATATTAATATATCAATAATTTGATATTTATTAAACTTCTAAATTTATCAGACTAATATAAACATTTTATGTTACAGAAGTAATAACGGTATGACGCGTGAAAGAAAACAAAAGAAAGCTGAATGTAGCGAAGTTGTTGATGACAATGGAAGATAAGGAACCTTTAGTCCATTATTCAAAGACTATGCATAATTGAAGCCGATAGCAGTCTTGAGCAATGGCGGAATCCAGAGGAAGGGAAAACAACCTAAACAATACAACAATTTTGGTCTCTTGTCTATTACACTATATACACTAATTAAAATAAATTGAAAAAAATCAATCGACAAAATATCGGGATATATCGGCCGATATATCGACGAATATATCGGTCAATAACACACATATCAGAGGATATATAAAAAAAAGATATTTTGCAAAACAATATCTGAAACGTGCCGTTTTGTCGATCAAACCTTTATGTCGGCCGACACGTCGGCCACGTCGGAGGATATTCACAACAGTGATATATATATATATAGAGAGAGAGAGAGAGTGTGGTAGTTTCTTAAGAGAGACACTATTGAGAGTCTAGGGTTTTGGCTCTCTTGGAGAGTGGAGTGTCAAGTAGGATCCAACCTCCGGATGTTTGGCGAGAACTCGTTCTTGATTGTATTGTTTTGTTGTTCAATGTAATGCAATTTCCCTCTTCTCCATCAATTTTTCTGTGGTATTTTGAATAATATTCTTCCTTAGGATTGCTAGATCTGTAGCTGAACCATTAAGTTTTTTGGCGATTTGTTCAATTTTGTGTTGCATCTACCTAGATAATTTATGTGCATTTTGCCACGGATAATATTCTAAGAGATGCATACATGTCTTGATCTATCATTGTCTGTGAAGTATTTGATTATTATACTTTTGAGTAGTCATGAACATAAAGTCCGATCGGGTCGGCCTGGTATTGGGCCCAACGGGCCCGAGCTTTTCTCAACCGGGCATAGCCTGGGCATTTCTTAAGCCGGGCTCGGGCCCCTGCCCCAGGAAGGGGCCTGATCCGATCCTTCGGGCCGGGCTCGCGCCGGGCTTTTTAATTTTAAAATTTTTTTATATGATTTTTTTTTTAAAATTAATACACTAAAATTTTGTAATTATTTTTTTATTATAATAATAAAAAAATTCGCTCTTATGGACAAAAAAAATTCAATTTTATTAATATTAAATAACATTTACATTTTACAATTTATATTAATTGAAAAAATGAAATTTATTATCATTTTTAATTTTACATAAAAAAAACTACAATATTTATTAATTTAACAAAACAGAAAAATACAGTTTTAACTTTGAAGACAGCTACTAGATGTGCACTTACTCTTCGATCATCTTGTAAATTCATTGCGTCCATCTCGTCTTCTATCTTCTCTGAGCTATCCTCTAGTGCTGTAATGTGCTGCTTTCTCTTCATAGCATTCAAGTTGTTCTTGTAGCAGATGCACATTTCCAGAGATTCTTTATTGAGCCGGCTCCTCCGCTCGTTCAAAACCCCACCTGTCACTAAGAGAAAAAGCGGACTCCGAAGCTACCGTGCTAGCTTGGATTGTTAGTAAATCACTGACCATATTAGCCAAAATAGGATACATATTAACTTTATCTTTCCACCATTTTAAGAGATCAAAGTTTTCAATCTCCCCCGATCTCATAAAATCACGGAATTGTGTTTTAGTGTTCAATTCTAATTCATTTAAACTACTAGATGTGCACGCCTTTTTCCTAATTGCTAATTCTAAAATTTTGTTTTTAAAAGTATCCTTTGTTTTTAGTTGCGATATTTTTTCCCGGGGCCGGGAGCCATATAAGTTATCATAATAATTATAACACTCGGTAAAAAGAGAATTAAATTTTATAATACTAATGTCATCACAATCATCGAAATTTAAATTTAAATTTAAGTTTGTATTGATTTCTTCTATCAAATTTTCTACGCTGTCTACGCTGAATAACAAATTTAAAGCGGCGTCGCACAAAAACATTGCAGGCATTTCTCTATAATATTTTAAAAAATTTTCTTTCATTATTTCAATTAGTGAAAGCCATCCATCATGTTGTTTATAATAATTAAATTTTTGTGCGATATTTACAAAATTTTCAATTACTAGTGAGCTTGTCTGATAGTACACTTCAGATAAAAAAATAGTCGCCCTGGCATCGGTCAAATTATGACTATTTACCATTTTATAATATTCCATAAGAAGTGATTTTTGTTGAAACGCGCTTTTTAACATTTTATATGTTGAGTTCCATCTAATAGGCATATCAAATTGCGGTTTCAAATATTTGTGACCCTGCGCGTTTACAAATTTTTTAAAATCCTGAGATCGTTGCCTAGAATTATAAATGACTCTAAACTTGCTTAGACGAATTTTTTCAATATAGGATTCCATAGCGGCTAAGCTATCTTGTACTATTAAATTTAAAACGTGACAAACACAGCGAGTGTGAAAAAACGCACCGTTTATGATTGGTTTTAAATCGCGTTTTAATCAATCAATAACTACGTTATTGTTAGAGGTGTTATCAAAAGATATACTCATTATTTTATTTTTTAATTTATATTCTCGCACACATTTCCAATTTACATTATATATAGCTTTACCAGTGTGTGGATATTCGAAACTTTCAAAATAAATTACACGCTTATTTAACTCCCATGAAACGGGATCGATCCAATGACACATGATACTTATATACGATAATTCTATTTTTATGCTACTGCTCCAAACGTCACTCGTTAAACTTACACGACCCTCGAAATTTTTTAAAAAATTTATTAACAAATGCTTTGATTCTAAATATGCTTTAATAACATCGCGCCTAAGAGAAGCTCTACTTACCTGTTGATATTTGGGCTGAAGGCCTCCATGTATGTATTCTGTCGCATCCTTGTTGTCGTAATGGCTGAATGACAGCCCACGTTTGATGACATGTTTCATCTGCAGATCTTGTTGGCGAAGTTGATCGTATGTCCAAATTTGTCCTGTTTCTGAAATTTGGGCTTGACTGGACTCGGGAGATTGTTTCGACACGCAAGACTTAAGGTGTCTTGATAGTGTCGAGTTGCCGGTAAGGGTCAGCAGCTTCGAGCATAATTTGCATCGCGCCTTGAATTCGGCGCCAACTTGAACCTTATCGAAGTGCTCCCAAACTGTCGCCTTACGATAGTGCTCCATCACTACAGACGTATTTTGAGTAGACGACCCTGACGTTGAGAAGGACGACGCCATGCTGTCGTTGAGGGAGTGGGAGCCTTGGAGAGTTGGAGGGAAAATGAGAGTGAGTGAGAGAGTGAGTGGGATAGAGAGAAATAGAGAGAGAGAGTGAGTGGGAGAGAGAGAGAGTTGGAGAGAGAGAGTGAGAGAAAGAGGGGGGCTGCTCGGGTTGGGGAATGAGAGTGAGTGAGTAGGAGAGAGAGTTAATAGGAGAGTGAGAGAGTGAGAGAGGGGGCGGGTTCGGGACTCAGGACGGGAGTGAGAGGAAGTGAGAGATAGGGGGGTTTACTAAATTTTTTTTTTTAATTTTTTTTTTAAAAAATGAGCCTAGGGCCTAGGCTGGCTCTTTACAACAGTACATGTTGTATAACAGCTGCTGTATTGCTGTACAACAGCGGCCAGCGGGGCAGCTGGCCCAGCTGGCCAGCTGTTAACGGCTCTTATTAGAGCCGTTAACAGCTCTTGCTTTTGGGCTGGGCTTTCCCCGGCCCTAGCCCGGGCCCGGCCCGAGCAGTTGCTCTAAACATGGGTCCTCGGCCCGGCCTCGGCCCGGGTCAGGCTTTTTCCGGGCCGAGCCTAGGCGGGCTTTTGCCGGGCCGGGCTCGGGCCGGTCCACTAGGCCCGGTCTTTTTGTACACGACTACTTTTGAGTACTACAATATTATATAACAAAAACTAGTTTGATGGTTGAATTTAAATTTTTTTTTAGTTAGTATGATGGAATGATGAACAACTTGTGCTAGTGCAGCATTTTGTTACATAATTTTTTGTAAATGCTATGAGCAACATTCCACACGAGATTTCTGACCAACAAAATTGTGATTGCATTGTGCTGACATTTTATTCATTATAGTGCATGCGTGTTTGATGCAGGTTCGTTTTGGTGTTGGAATTTTATTTGGTTAATATTTTACACTTTAGTTTTTTTTTCCTAGTTAGTATACTGAAATGATATTTCCCGTAGTGAGTGTTTTTGATGCAACCCGCAGTGCATTTTTTTAGTTTTATTATTGTACATGTATTTTTTCTTTTTGTCACGCATGTCTTCGCGCTTAGTTGGATGATTATGTTTTGTCGCGCATGTTATTAACGCTTTTGATGTAATTTTGTATCGTGCGTGTTCACGACAAGTTTTGGTTTGGCTCGTTGCTGTGATCGGTCAACGAGACCCTAAATGTATAGGTTCGTTATTTAGGAGATAGATTAATTTCGTGCAAGCCTTAGGTAATTAATTATTTTAAATATTTTTCCACCTATATCTAGCCGGCTCCTGCCTTTGGAAATCCTCTCCAAGTTCTCTTTGCCACCACTCAAAATCTGCATTTATTAAAAAAAAACAAAAAGTCACATGTTAAATATCTGCCAATAGCCAATTTATCAAAACCCTAAACCTATCCCTTTAAAAACAAACCCTCCCCCACTCTTAACAGCCAGCCGGGAAATGAATTAACCAAAGCGTTTTTCTTTTCGGTTGATTTCTCCCAGCCCCGACCCTAACCCCACATTTCTCTCCGTCCAGCGCCGCCAAAGCCTACTCACAGTTTTCCCTCCCGACCAGTGCCGGCGAGTTCTTCCCGCCTGAAGCCGCTCCCTACAGTGAACTTTATCCCCGACGACAAGCTTCCATAGCCACTGCACCTCTCCTCCAGTCTCAGTTCCCTCACGTCGACTCCGGAAGCCCGACGCCGTCTTTCTCCTGGCCGTTTCCTCCCCGCCCAGCTCCGACGCCACCTCTGGAAGCCTCATCTACCTCCTATGCCGGCCCTACCGTATTTCTAAGGCTCCAGCCAATTCGCCGGAGCATACCTAGGCTCCGGTGACCACATCTCCTTTGTCCAGCCGCCGATTCCCTCTCTTCCGACCCGGCAGCTGCCGCCTGTGCCATTTTCCGGCTGGCCTCCAATGAGCTTTCTAGCAACTGCCGGCAGCCCCTTGGAGATTCACGAGCCGCTGCTAGTACCTTTTCACTCTGTGGTAAACCTCGCCCTCCTCGCTCTCAAACACTAGTTATTTTGTGCTTATGTTATTTAAATGAATAGTAATTACGATGAGCTTGCCCTAGTTAATTCAATCTTCTAAATATCGTCATTACATACCGGTGTTGCCACTCTTCTGAACGTGCGGTAGCTTTGCGTTCGCGAGCAACGCTTAGGGTCGTTTTATTCGTTAGAAATATCCCGCGAAGTTCCCGCGTGTCATAATTATTTAAAAGATTACAATTCTATATTTCAAAACTACAACCCTAGTTTTTAAATCATATCAATTTGGTGTGGCTGCTGGGATATCTCACTCCTATTGTGGGATAGCCGAGTGCCGGTCGTTTTCAATTTTTTAAGTTTAGAAATTTCCGTTTTTTTAAAAAATGGATGATTTAGATGCGCGTATTAAAGCTTTGCGGAAAGCCGTTGAATTCGTCACTGCAGAACTCAAGCAGAATCTGAGTGGGTTGTGCACCTCTGTTCACAATCTAGAGGCGACAACGCGCACGCATTATGCTGCTCCTGCATACCTCCACACTTCATATCACATAGTGGAACCCAAGATTAGGTCTTTCGATAGTCCTTTGTCTCGCCTCGTCAGTCTCACGACGAGCACCTTAGGCTTCGTTTGGTTTGACTTTTTGCTCAGGCGGCGGAAGGAGAAGGAGGCTTTTGGAACCTGAGGGGGAAGGCCGCGGTTGGAATCCCTTGTTTTCCTCCATTTCTCATGGCGCGACGGGTGCAAACGGAGCAAACGCCGCCGCCGGCCATTTGGTTACCCGCCGTGCGACAACGTTTATCCCAAACGAAGAGCTTCAAACGCCGCGCCAAACAAAGCCTTAGACTCCCCCACCCCCACCCCCACCGTCAGTTTCACGACAAGCACCTTAGTCCCACCCACCCCCACAGTGACACTCCTTTCAGTCGAGGAGGTTCTTCCCGAGCCCCTGGTCTAGGAAGAAGAGCTCTCTCCCACTTTTACCACGCTAGCTGAAGTCGTAGATCCACTTGCCTTAAGGACAACACCTATTTTATCAATTGAGTTATTTTCTTAGCCCCCGTTTTTAGAAGAACTTATTAGTGGTGCGTTTCTCCCCTCGGATGACACATCGCCGCACGAGGAGTTGTCTAGTGATGAGATCCTCAGCTTAGGTGACCTAGTCTCGCTCGTTATATGTTCTGACCTTCTTAGCACACTACCGCCACAAACCCTTGACTTCACATACGTTGTGCTTGGTGACCACTCGCTAGTGCCATTAGAGTCGCCACCTTATATGGATTTTATCTTTGGTGAGCACGCCTTTTGTTCACGATACTTCCCTTTGGTTTTAGGCACACACGTTGAGTCACCACATCACTATAGTTTGAGTTCTGACAATTTTAGGTTTGGTAGTCTTGAGGTAGTCGAGATGATACTTAGATTTTTTACTCCTCATCAGGACACCCGCTTCAAAGGGTTTTTATGAAAAATTTTACACGGTAAAATTGAGATCTTCTTAAAATTTTGTGACTCGAGTGGGACGTTGACGGGTGAAATCACGACGATAGACGATCCTGGTTTAGCAGACATTCGTATGTGTCTATCAGGCGAGCGTGTGATGCGTTATGAAATAATAATTCCACAGGTTGATCACGCTTGCCTCCGACTTTTCTTTCTATCTTGTTATTGTTTTTTGCTTTTTCCCCTGCCCCATGTTTTCCGTGCACATCGCCCTTGTCATACTCTGCAAGCTCTAATAATTACTGTTTATTTAAATATTTGGCATGTTGACTAATGGATTGCGAGCTTTTGAGATGAGAGGTTATTTCCAGGTTTGGGGTCGCAACGACGACATCCGCAGGACAGTCATGCAACATTTTCTTCGATCGACAGTTGGGTTTCATAATTGCAGGTTACATCGAGTCTCGTCGGGGTCGAGCTCTTTCAACCCTGGGAGAATTGATGCAACCCGCAATGCATTTTTTAGTTTTATTATTGTATATGTATTTTTCCTTTTTGCCGCACATGTTTTCGCGCTTAGTGGGATGAATATGTTTTGTCGCGCATGTTATTAGCGTTTTTGATGTAATTTTGTATCGTGCGTGTTCGCGACAAGTTTTGGTTTGACTCGTTGGTGTGACTGGTCAATGAGACCCTAAATGTATAGGTCTGTTATTTAGGAGGTAGATTAATTTCGGGCAAGCCTTAGGTAATTAATTATTTTAAATATTTTTCCACCTATGTCTAGTCGCTCCTGCCTTTAGAAATCCCCTCCAAGTTCTCTTTGCCACCACTCAAAATCTGCATTTATTAACAAAACAAAAGTCACATGTTAAAAATCTGCCAATAGCCAATTTATCAAAACCCCAATCCTATTCCTTTAAAAACAAACCCTCCCCCACTCTTAACAGCAAGCTGGAAATGAATTAATCTAATCGTTTTTTGTTTCGGTTGATTTCTCCCAGAGCCGACCCTAACCCCGCATTTCTCTCCTGTCCAGCTCCGCCAAAGCCTACCCGCGGTTTTCCCTCCCGACCATTGCCGATGAGTTCTTCCCGCCCGAAGCCGCTCCCTCCAGTGAACTTCATCCCCGACGACAAGCTTCCAGAGCCACTACACCTCTCCTCCAGTCGCAGTTCCCTCACGTCGACTCCGGAAGCCCGACGTTGTCTTTGTCCTGGCCGTTTCCTCCCCGTTCAGCTCCGACGCCACCTCTAGAAGCCTCATCTACCTCCTACGCCGGCCCTGCCGTATCTCTAAGGCTCCAGCCAACTCGCCTGAGTATACCCAGGCTCCAACGACCATATCTCCTTTGTCCAGCCGCCGATTCCCTCTCTTCCGACCCGACAACCGCCTCCTGTGCCATTTTCCGGCCGGCCTCCAGTGAGCTTTCCAGCAACTGCCGGCAGCCCCTTGGAGATTCACGAGTCACTGTTACTACCTCTTCACTTTGTGATAAACCTCGCCCTCCTCGCTCTCAAACAGTAGTTATTGTGTGTTTATGTTATTTAAATGAATAGTAATTACGATGAGCTTGCCCTAGTTAATTCAATCTTCTAAATATCGTCATTACATATCCGTGTTGCCACTCTCCTGAATTCTATGCCCGTGGAATCGTGATTTCGTAACGATAATATGCACGTGCGGTAGCTTTGCGTTTGCGAGCGACACTTAGGGTCATTTTATTCGTTAGAAATATCCCGCGAAGTTCCCGCGCGTCACAATTATTTAAAAGATTACAATTTTATATTTCAAAACTACGGCCTTAGTTTTTAGATCACGCCAGTTTTAAATATCTTGAATCGATAGTTCAAAAAGACGTATGTATTAATAAAGATGTGACACATAGAATCCAAGTGGGTTGGTTTAAGACTTGAAGTGGAGAGGCACACCAGAGATCTTATATGATCGTAAAGTACCATTAAAACTTAAGGGCAAGTTTTACGGTACTGCAATTAGACCAGCGATGCTCTATGGTTCTGAGTGTTGGGCAGTGAATTGTGACATGAGCAAAAAATGGGTCTTGCGGAGATGAGAATGCTTAGGTGGATGTGTGAACACACGAGACTAGATAAAATTAGGAATGAATGTATCAGAGATAAGACAAGAGTAACACCAATTGCAGAGAAGATGCGAGAAGCTCGACTAAGTTGGTTTGGACACGTACAAAGGAGACCATTAGAGGCACCCGTTAGGCGTTGTGAGAGTCTAGTCACTAGACATGTTAAACGAGGGAGGGGTAGACCAATAAAAACTTGGAATGAAATTATAAGAAAAGACTTGATGTACTTAGGCATTAGTGAGATTATGTCAAAAGATAGGGTACAATGGCGACCAAGGATCCATATAGCTGACCCCACTATAGTGCGATAAAGGATTGAGTGTTGTTGTTTGTTTTAGTATAATGGAATGATGAACAACTTGTGCTAGTGCAGCATTTTGTTACATAATTTTTTGCAAATGCTATGAGCAGCATTCCACACGAGATTTCTGACCAGCAAAATTGTGATTGCATTGTGTTGACATTTTATTCATTATAGTGCATGGGTGTTTGATGCAGGTTCATGTTGGTGTTGGATTTTTATTTGGTTATTTTTTTTTACTTAAGATTTTTTTCTAGTTAGTATACTGGAATGATGAACAACTTGTGCCAGTGCAGCATTTTGTTACATAATTTTTTGTAACTGCTATGAGCAGCATTCCACACGAGATTTCTGACCAGCAAGATTGTGATTGCTTTGTGCTGAGATTTTATTCATTATAGTGCATGGGTGTTTGATGCAGGATCATGTTGGTTTTGGGATTTTATTTGGTTAATACTTTTTACTTTAGAATTTTTTTTCTAGTTAATATACTGGAGTGATGAATAACTTGTTCTAGTGCATCATTTTGTTACATATTTTTTTGCAAATGCTATGAGCAACATTCCACACGAGATTTCTGACAATGCTATGGGTGGTAGTTTCTTGAGAGAGACGCTTTTGGAAGTCTAGGTTTTTGGCTCTCTTGGAGAGTGGAGTGTCAAGGAAAACTGATGCGGGACAGGCATTACACTTGCCCGCCACCCTGGAGCCCCACCTTGGGGCCCACCTAGAGTCAGCACCAGACGACTTTCATCAGGGCCGCGACCCATACACCCCAACCAGCTCTCTGTCATGGAGTCACCACCATGCGGCAGGTTGTTGAGGCTCAGGCTCGATCCCCAGACCTTCTAGATAAGACGCCTTCACCGGCGTTCTCATCACCAACTGAGCTGCATGGTGGTTACTCCATGACAGAGAGCTGGTTGGGGTGTATGGGCCGCGACCCTGATGAAAGGTGCCTGATGCTGACTCTAGGTGGGCCCCCTTGTGGGACTCCAGGGTGGCGGGCAGGTGTGACGCCTGTCCCGCATCATAAAAGTGCATGGTGACCTCTATAGGGTTCCTGAGGGTCATCTTGACAGTAGTTCCTAACATAATCGGATTGTGCTCGTGGGTGCTTATGGGCTCTGTGAACGTGCAGTGGAGGTCGCACATATCCAAACTCTGGTTCCTCTCCTAAAGGAGATGTGTAGTGGCGATGACCTGAACGATATTCAATTCTATCATCGTGAAGTCGCGGAGAAGTGTAATGATGAAGACGTGAGGACCTCTCGTCGTGGTGATCGCCTCTAGCATAATGGGATTGTGTCGAGGGGTCGACATGATCTGTAGGAGTGGTGTGCGGGAAACGATGATAATCATAATGATAACATGAAGGTTTCTCTAAAAGGGTTCTATGAGGTCGGATATAAGTAGACTCAGGATACCTAGATAGGGGAGACTGCCGTCGGTGAAAACTAGACATAAATGAACTCAACGACTATTTAAAACCTACCACTACAAAGTCTGCAAATGACCTAACTTTGACCTCTGATACTAAAATGATGTAGGGGTAGGCTACGGGTGCACAGAACCCTACGACTCTAGGTGGTAGTGCAAGGGTGACACACTATTCGAAACCTATATGCAATGTAATGATCGATATGTTGACGAATAAATTAAAGCAATGTAAATTTTCAGCACCTCACAGATATTTAAATAGAAAACAAATATTTAATTTTAGCAAATTATAATGGCTTCCTTCGCTCGGAGGGCCAAAGCGAAACACGCGGCGAATAGCTCCACCTTCAAATTATTAGCGTACCGAAACAATTTATAAGAGCCAGAATCACATCACATATATTTATTCACAAGTGAAAATTTCAAATCAAATAATCCAATACCACAAAACCAACTCACAATGTAGTGGGCTGAACCGAGACACTGAAGAATTAGAGTCCGGATGTGTAGATCGGCGATCGGAGATGGGACCGACGGCGTGAAAGCAAAGGCGGTGGCTGTCCTCGGCGGTAAAGGATGAGATCGGGTGAGAAATGGGTAGATCCGGCCACGTACAAGTAGATCCGGGCCGGGGAGGGGTGGATCCGCTCTTTAGGGTCGGATCCGGGCAAAAATGGAAAGTATGAGCGGTGAAAATAACGGATCGGGGGCTGAAATTTTCAGATCTGAATTGATCTAGAGAATTAGGGCGATTTGGAGGTGGTTTCACGAAGAGGAGTGGGCGGCTTGGAGAGGGGAGGGTGGCGGACTGGGCTGCAGGAAGGCAACAGGTCGGCGGATTTTGGGAGGAGTTTGGAGGGCTGTCGGCGGCTGGACAAGTGGTGTGAGGGGTGGAAAATGAATGCTAGAGGTAGTGGAAGGGTTTGGGGAAGAGAAACCAACCTAGGAGTCGTCACCTAGGGCTCCACGGCGTCGGTACCGAGGGGTGATCGCTGGAATCCGGGAAGAAGAGTCTCCAAATTCTGCAACGCTTTGGTTCAGCCTCTTAGACTAATATTTATAATAAAAAGAAGTACTAGGGCATCCCAATCAACAACTATGATTGGGCGGTGGGAGATGCCACTAAAATACATGATTAATGAACTAAAAATAATAAACTAATATATGTTTTTGACTCGCAATGCGGATCTGGACACGTCTGTAGAGTCTGGTTGTCGATCCGGGCACGCCATATATGGTAAGTCGTCAAATCAGCCCCGAATGGGCCCAAAGCTCGTGCTCGTCTCTGCTTCGCATCAAAAACCCAGCCTCCGTATGCTTGAGGAGAATTCGTTCTCGATTGTATCGTTTTGTTGTTCAATGTGATGCAATTTTCCTCTTCTCTATCAATTTTTCTGTGGTATTTTGAATAATACTCTTCCTTACGATTGCTAGATCTGTAGCTGAACCATTAAGCTTGTTGGCGATTTGTTTATTTTTGTGTTGCATCTACCTAGATAATTTATGTGCATTTTGCCACGGATAATATTCTAAGATATGCATACGTTTCTTGATCTTTCATTGTCTGTGAAGTATTTGATTGTTATACTTTTGAGTACTACAATATTATCTTATGAAAACTAGTTTGATGGTTGATTTTTTTTTTTTTTTTTTTTAGTTAGTATGATGGAATGATGAACAGCTTGTGCTAGTGCAGCATTTTGTTACATAATTTTGGCGATTGTTAACCGCAATCCGGTTTTAGCTATTCACACCCCAGTGTTAACCGCAACTTGAAAATATAATCGCACCCCATTTTTTTCTTGTCGCACCCCGATATTTTTTTTGCCGCACCTGAAAATATCTCATACTGATGTGTGTGAGACGGCTAATAGAGTAAGATGACGCGAGGAATATGCCGGAGACGGGAGCAGCTCGGTGAAGATGAAGACGGAGTGCGGCTTCCGCAAAATGAGTGAGATGGGGTGCGAGTAAAGTTCTAGAAAGAAGTTTTTTAAAACAAAAATGGGGTGCGGATAGCCATATGAGGGGTGCGGTTAACAAACGCCATAATTTTTTGCAAATGCTAGGAGCAGCATTCCAGGAGATTTCTGACCAACAAAATTGTGATTGCTTGTGCTGACATTTTATTCATTATAGTGCACGCTTGTTTGATGCATGTTCATTTTGGTGTTGGAATTTTATTTGGTTAGTATTTTTTACTTTAGATTTTTTTCCCAGTTAGTATACTGGAATGATGAACAACTTGTGCTGGAGCAGCATTTTGTTACATAATTTTTTGCAAATGCTATGAGCAGCATTCCACACGAGATTTCTGACCGGCAAAATTGTGATTGCATTGTGCTTACATTTTATTCATTACAGTGCATGGGTGTTTGATGCAGGTTCTTGCCGGGGTTGGATTTTTATTTGGTTAATATTTTGAGTGTTGTTATTTGCAGGCCTATAATAGATATTTCCAGGCCCAGAATCCTAAAATATAAAGAATTTTTAACTTAAAATAACTCTCTAATTGCAACCCCCTCAACCTGAAAACAGGCCTATTGCTTTGCCCTAAATCAGCGATTCCACGCTACGACTCCCGCACCGACACCCTTGCCGCCGCCCGGAATGCTTTGAACAGCCGCCGGAGCTCGCCGCCGCTGCCTCGAACCCTTCGTTGCCTCCAGTCCACTCTCTCTCTTCGGTAATCAGCGGTTCCATGCTGCGACTCCCACGCCGACGCTCCGAACAGCTGCCGGAGCTCCGTCGCCGCCCCCTGGAACCCCTCCTTTGCTCCAGTCCACTCCGGACAGTTATTGGCTTTGATAAAATGACTCTCCCACTGCTTGTCCATCTTCAGAGCAGCAGCAGGCAGATCGGTCATGAGCCGTCAAGAACATCAAATTTTTTTTGAGCACAAGGTGCAACTAGAGAATAGGCCGTGAATTAACTACAAGATCTTAAACTTTATGCATATTAATTAATTTACCTATCGTTTCAATTTATCTAAGTAGAAATCTGGAGGGATGCTTGTGATCATGCACATTTCCAGTATCTGCATTACTGCTAATGATTTCATCATGCTTATCTTTGTCATTTGGGCCTAAAAACAGAAACTGAGCTGCAGAACAAGCGAAATTTTGACACAGAGAACCATCTTAAACACTAGTAAACAAAGGGAAGGAGAAGAGATGCCATATGCTTTACAAGAGTGTGAAAATGTTCATATATATCAAGCCTTAACATAATTAAGTGCACGTTCTCCATATAAAATTGCAGTTGGAGACCTTCAAATGCCATCATGATATCAGATCCTAAAAAGAAGGCACTGTAATAATATATTTCGCCTGATGAAATCAATGAGGAGGAAAAAATATAAAAAAATCAATTTTTAAATTTTTAATAAGGGCTGCAAATATCTGTCGGGACTGCATATATCTATTTGAGGGTTGCAAATATCCAAAAGCTACAAATATCGATTAAGGGTCTGCAAATATCATCACTCAATATTGTTTACTTTAGATTTTTTTCTAGTTAGTATACTGGAATGATGAACAACCTGTGCCCGTGCAGCATTTCGTTACATAATTTTTTGTAAATGCTATGAGCAAGGTAGTTAGGATCGCGATCTAGATCATAGGATCTTACGATCCTACGATCCAGATTTTATAAATCGATCCTGATTTTGTAAAGCGATCCTCAATCCGACCCTACAATCAGATCCGATCCTACCTCGAAACGATCTCATCTTGGATCTCGATCCTGACAACCTTGGCTATGAGCAGCATTCCACACGAGATTTCTGACCAGCAAAATTGTGATTGCATTGTGCTGACATTTTATTCATTATAGTGCATGGGTGTTTGATGCAGAATCATGTTGGTGTTGGGATTTTATTTTGTTAATATTTTTTACTTTAGATTTTTTTTCTAGTTAATATACTGGAATGATGAACAACTTGTTCTAGTGCATCATTTTGTTACATAGTTTTTTGCAAATGCTATGAGTAGCATTCCACACGAGATTTCTGACCAGCATTGTGATTGCATTGTGCTGAACATTTTATTCTATATTTTATTATTAATTAACAATCTCCAATATGTACATGTTGTCAATTGTTATTTTAACTAAGAAGAATTCATGTGAATAGGGATTACAACTTGTTCATGCATTCTCTAAACTGGAATCCCCAAATGTATGCATTATACATTTTCACTTGATATTAAAAAAAAAAAACGTTGGCCCCAATTTAAGGTTATTTTTTTTGCTAAGGCATATTGTCATTAAACTTTATATTAGATAATAATATTTTGATGCATACTATCCTCTTAATTTTTAGGATACAGATTATTGTGGTATTTGATTGCCGATATGAAGACGATTCAGTGGGGCATGAGTTTGTGATACGAAGAGACAACAATCCACACTCAGTGGAGTCTCCAACCTGACTATTTCTTATTTTTGCTTCCAAATTTTGGAATGCATCACGATGTTATTGATTATAGCCATTTTAGCATATCATATGTTGTATGAACAACAATATGAACTAATAAAAACATTTATTGCATACATTTTACCCCCATTAACAGACTATTATTAGGTTAGTCATGCTAATTAAAAGGAATTTTTTGTTGACATGAAATGGTTAGGAAGGCCGAGATGTGTCAATAACATGTTCGTGTGCAAATATTATCATTTGTGCCGTGAATATAATGACTGTGAATAGCTGGTGTCAGTGTGCTTATAACATAACCTTTTTTAAATGCATTGAATTATTTTCCGTGACTTCAAATCGTGGCAAATACTTTTTTTTTTAACTCGGAGAAGTATTTTTCACGACTTTAAATTGTGGCAAATTTTTTATAAAAAAGTCAGTTAAGTATTTTGCCACGGTTTTAAACTGTAGTAAATACATAAAAAATAAGCTAAGTATTTGCCACAGTTTAATACTGCGCCAAATGATGAATCTTTAGTAACAACAGAGAAACTGTGACAAATAATTGCTTAAATCAAGATCTTTAGCCATGGTTTAAACTATGGCTAAAAGTCATGACAGATGGGTATTTGCCTTGAAACAAACGTAGCAAATACTTTTTGCCACGCGCGCATTGCCCACGTCACTTTACTGTGGGTAGGTCGCGGCAAAAGACTTTTTGCCACGATTTTGGATTTTTTGCCACGGTTTTGGATTTTTTGCCACGGTTTTGGACTTTTTGCCACGATTTTGGACTTTATGCCACGATAAATTGCCCTGACAAATAATCAAATTTCTGTTAGTGCGAGGAAGCTTAGGAAAGAAAGGCAGACCCAGAATCAACCAGAGCATCAATCGAAGACAGGGGCAAGAATCTTTGGGGGTGGCTTTGTTGACATTACGAAAGTCGATACACATGCGATATTGTCCTTTGAACTTCCTTACCATAACCACATTGAATTCCACTCTTGATACTACAATCCTCGTACAAAGCCTGCTTTCAACAAATTCTCCACCTTGTCGCATTATAGGGACCGCCAATTCATCAACAACCTTCCTCTTTCTCTGCTTCACCGGCCGTACATTGGGATGGATGTTGAATCATTGATACACGACTCGGGATCAATCTCAGTCATTTCATTGGACGAACAGGTAAAAGCGTCAAGGTTCTCGCGCAAATACTTGATCAAAATTTCCATCTCTGCTCTCGAGAGCTCTCCATTGATCACAAAACTTCTCTCCTCTTCGCTGCCTTCCTCTCATTCCACCACACGAACTTGCTGAACGTGATGTACCAGGATGTGACGAGACACCTCCTCGCCCGCACCTTCCTGAATTATATTTTTGACTTCGACATAGCACCTCTGAGACACAATGGGATTTCTCACGATCACATTTTCCTCGTCATTGACCCAAAACTTCATCATTAGGTACCGAGTTGATAATATATCCCAAATTCATTCAACAACGGTATGTCGAAGATGGTTTTATAGGTGACAAGGACGCTAATAACAATGAAGATGGCCAACCTTGCTGTCCCGACCATTATAACTGTGAGTCGAATGCATCCCTCCACTTCCTCGTGGTTTTCCAATAAGCTAACCAGTGGTCTGTCGCATGCCTTCAAGGAAGGAAACTCCAGCCCCACGACCATTAAAACCCACTTGAACAAGATGTTCACGACACTTCCAATATCTACCATAATGCGTCAAACATTGACATTCATAATGTCGTGATAGTAATAACATCGTTGAATGACGCTCTAGAGAGCACTAGATCTGCTCGAGAAAAGGAGATAGTCCCCATCAAGACAAAGGGTGCCGTGAGAGTCGCAAGAGCAACCTCTCATGTGCGAACGTCCTTTACAACAGCTTGGCTTCTCGCTTCTTGGCCGAGACCTCTGCTGATGGTTTCAACATCAACATTTGGCTCTTGGGAGGAGACCTGAGAAGGCCCTTCATCCTCATCAACTTTCTCTTTCCCATTAGCCAAAGGTGGATTCAACAAGAACTCATGCAACTTTACTTATTGAAATAATTGATGCAAAAACTCTTTCAACTGCTGACACTCATCCTTCGTGTTGCCTGTCTCACCATGGTACTTATAATACAAAGCTTTATTATGTGGTCGGAGCGGAGCATGCACAGGAGGAAGAGGTCTAAATAAGTTAGAGAGACGAATGGTAGCTACAATTTTTGCTAAGGGTTGTTTCAACAAAGGAAGGTTGAGTTCTTACCGTGGGATGAACGGTGGGCGATTCAATTGTGGATACACATGTTGTAGAGCCGAAGGTGCATCTCGGCCATCACGATGAAACTGCTGAGGATGACTAGATTGCCAACTATATTCTTCTCGCCTTGGAAGCGTTGGTCGAAGCATTGTGGGAGGAATGGGTCAATGTAGAGGAACGACCATACTTCCTTCAATCCTTCGTTGTCCATATGTTGGCTGACGAGCTCGAAGACTTGTAAAAAGGCGATGACACTTAAAATCCATAGTGAAGTCCCATAATTAGAGTGACTTGTGAAATGTTATCATCAACGAAGCGTATCGAGCCTTGGTCCTCTAGAATCTGGTGATATAGTCCCGCAAGGACTCAATTTTGCTGTAATGCAAAGTAGATGACTCGGTTCACCCTTCGAACTAGCCAAATGTGATTTTATCAGATTCTTGAACTCTCTCCATAGATGATAATACTTCTGGCCGACATATCAAATAACTAATTGATGGTTGATCCATCCATCATAATAAAGAGTAGTTGACACTTCAAGCTCCCCGACAAGCTACTTTTAGCTAGTGTAGACTCGAAATATCTCAAATGCGTATTCAAATCCTCATTTCTGTTGTACATTGCAATTTAGACGGTCTAAAATCAGTGGAGAAAAAACAGTCTAGATTTTCTCCGTAAACGGGACCAATAATTTGTGGTCTTCTTCTTCCTCTGATTCATCATCTACTCGAAGAAGTGGAGGCGATGCACTGGTCGATGCAACACAAGAAACAATCAAACAACCAAAGGAAATCCCGAGTGATGGGATGTTGAGGTAGAGGCATCAGGTGGTTGTGAAAGTGGTTTTTGCATATGTAGGGTAGGAAGAAGGATTTGCTGTGGCGCATGAGGCATTTGATATGCAAAAGAATGAATAAACTATGTCATGGTCTCGATAGACTGGGAAAGAGCCTCAACATAATGTTGCAAGGTAGCCAAATACTGCCTTGTGGCGAGTTTTGGTGGAGGATTAGGATGATGATTACCTTGGATTAGTCATTTTGTGGGAGGAAAAACAAATCTTTTCAGATCAGACACCCGCATCCACGCTGACTGCGCCTTTTAGAGGGTGTTGGACCATGAACTGTCCGCAATTAGGGATGACCATACTGGTTCTATGGCTGAGAACAACGAAGGTGGCCGGCCATTGCTGAAGACTCCACCAAACGCCCGAGAGCTTGTAGACGAAGCTCCCCCTCCAGAATTCGCTGAAGACCCCACCAGACACCCAAGAGCTTGTTGAGAAAGCTCCCCCTCCAGAATTCGCTTTGAGGCTCCCTTTTATAGGGTTGGAAGAAAAAGAATCTATAGAAAATGAGTAAAAGCAATCCCTTCATTATTCTCAAATAAGGGTATGTCGGAAAGTGTACTGGGTTCTTCATTGGATGGTGGAGACTTCCACTAACATTGTATAGTGCAGGATGCTATCCTTCTCTTGCGGTTGGCCAAGGCAATGCGTATATTGTTAGAGTTAAGATTGACACACGACCTACGATAGATAGACACAAGTCATGGAAATAGTAAGCGAAAGTAAGATAGTGAGAGAGAAGGACAGATATGTCAAGAAAAATGGAAGATTGTCCTTGTAAGTGGCGAGGATTAGGTGTTTTGTCATGGAAAATGGTGAAGAGTAGTGGAAAGAGCAAAAGAAGTGGACTAAGACAGGTTTTAATAAATCACTAGCTTCTCAGAAGCAAAGTTGAGGCTTCTCGTGGGGCTTTGGAGCATATCGATACAACAAGGGGATCCCGGTAAGACAAGAAACATCGTGGTAAGGCGTCAAAGAGATTAGGGAGAAGGGAGATAGATAACGTCTACGTGACACTCGTTGAGAGCGCGTTCAATGAGATGAATGACTTTGTTGGCGAGATGTTTCTCTTTATTAGATCGTCATCTCGGAGGTGGCCCGAGAAGCTTTGTTGGTGCTTGCGGGTAGCAGGCTAGTGGGTTACGGGAAATGGATATCAGGTTAGCGGGTTGCATTTACGCTTTTCAGGTTCCGTTGCCGCGGTACTTTAAGATTTGTGGCAGCAATATGATGGTGAGGTGTAAGGGTGGGATATGACGAGGTATGCAAATTTAATGCCAAATCCACTCATTTGGTGCATTGCGCAGAGTTTGCGTCCGAAACCCGGTCCGAATGATTGCTCCTTCACCAAGCGACATCGTTACACTCCAACGCAAAACCATTGAAGTGTCATAAATTATTTAGACTATAGAAAAAATCATAAGCTCATGCGGCGATCTGGCTTGTGGGCTTAACATGTCACAGTCGCAATTTACCCATTGCCGATTTACTAAAGATAAACTCGAAGTCCTTGAGAAAACAATAATAGGTCAACGTAGCCCAGTAGCAGAGAGAATAATAGAGACATTAATAGAAGGAGCAATGGGTCGTACTATGTTCCTTAGGTCTTTTTGGATGAAGTGATCAGAATTGAGTGGTGGAACTTACGTTTTCTGTTTACTCTTTTTGTGGAGAACAACCGCAAAAATGTACATGCTAGTGAAGGAGAAGCTTCTTTGGTGTCTTCCTGCTATCGAATGCAGATCACAAATCATGCATCAACTTTAAGGTTCCAGTTATAAAACTTAACATAGGATGTTTCCACTCACGTTATGATGACAATCAGTTGATTTTTAATAGTTTTTAGACCAATAGTCGTGCACAAATTATACATGCACAGTACACAATGGCGACATCGTCCATAAGTCGTCGAGTCGATGTTGTAGGATCCCCCTCTCCTCAAAAAGTGAGCTCTGAGTAGTGAATCTTACCGCATACCATCACCATTTTGCGGTATCGAAGTGGCTATCGAAAGAGTAGAGATATGGGCATCTCACATCTCCATTCGACTACTCCAACTGTACAATTCAATGACACTATTAAGGGGCACATTTATCGACTTAGGGTGAACTGTGGGTGGATAAAACAACACGTTACTCACCGTTATTGAAGGCAAGCATATGTGAGCGAATCTTGGAGCATATCGAGTGATTCAAAAGGCACGGTGGATGGCCAAGAAAGCACAATGTTTATCGTTGCTACAATGAACATGTTACGATTTTCTAGCCAAAAATGACATTGGTTGGAGAATAGTCACAATAGGATTACCAAAGAGATAACATAAACACTGTTGCGGGTTGGTTAGCGCTCCCACGGATCGGAGAAATTGGAATGTCTTAGCTAGAGAGTGAGTCAAGCACACAAATAGTCAAAATGATGAACCACAACAGTCAACAAGATTTTTCGTGGAAAACCCGGAAAAGGAAAAAACCGCGGGCCAGATCCAGTTCTGACGAAATCCACCAGTTGAAGCTGATTACAAGAGTTAGTGCTTGGGACGGTGACAGACCGCCACTCCTTTACAATTCTTTGGAGTGTCTAGTGTTGAAAAATGCTATGTCGATGAGCGTTTGTTGGAGCAGTCCCAATAGCAAAACTGTCCCAAGCGAGAGAATGAGCAGCGAGCCAAGTCTTCGCTGAAAAATCGTTGAGCTCTTTTCTCTCTTTTTTTCTCATGCAAACTAAGGCCTGGAGTCTTTTTATAGTTTTTCAAGAGGCTTAGAATTAATTGCACCCTCTAGGAAATTGTACGAGCGAATAGGAATTCACGACTCAAATCACCCGGATCACAAAATTTTGGGATATGACAACCATGCCCTATGTCGGCCCGGACAACAAGGACAACCCAGTCAGGTTCGCTAGAGAGCCCACGACGGTAGGAGTGGCGGTGACGCACAATTGCATGCATGGGTGCGCTCGCGCGCCACCAAGCAGCCAGACAACACAACTACAACACCCACAGCCGGCCCCAAGCAGCATCCATCAACTTCCTTATCTGGTAGGCAAATTCAACTGCTTGCCAATAACCATCAACAATCCAATCCAACCGCTAGACAATAACCATCAACATCCAATAAAGAAGATGGGAGAAGGAGACACAGAGTGAGATGGGGAGAGAGGAAATCTCATTTCAGAAATTCCCAATTTCAGCAGTTATGAAGAGGGAAGAAGAGGAGGGAGAGGAAGAGTAAAAATCCCAAATCAGACAACCCCCAAATCTGGAATCCTAGCCGGCCATGCTATTAAAGCTATACTTCAGCAAATAAAAAGAATAAGAGGGGTGAGGAAGGAGATTTCACAGTGGAGGTTTAAAGCTTCCGACCAACAGTGAAGAATCAGTTCAAACTTCAAAGTTCCCGGCCCTAGCTCAGAACCAGCCAACTAGCAGCAGGACGCAAGAGGAAGGCATCAACTGGTCTTACACTATCCTTGATCCTGATCATTTTTTACTTTTATTTAGATCGGGGAGCTGTATGGCATCACCCAAATGCTTAATGGTCATTACATGGCCTTGAAGGATGAGTTTCTGGCTCTCCAGGAGAAACTTCGATATACAGAGAACTCCTTAGTGTCGGCTGGGAGGTGGAAAGAAAGGGATACTTCTCGTTCGGAGTTTCTGGCATCACCCAAACGCGCTTTGAGTTTGAGCTTACTTCCACCCGGGCAGAGATCGGGAAGCTTCAGGAGTAGGCTACGGTGGTTGCGATAGCTCATGAGGAGGCCCTTAGCACGCTCGGAGCGGTAAAGGCGCAGATGATCCGACAAGAGATCGAACCATTAGCACGCTCGGAGCGGCAAAGGCGGAGATGGCCCCTATAAGAGATCGAGTTGTCATATTTGAGGGATGAGGTGGCCAAGCTTGTTTCAGCGCAACTGAATATGGACGGGGTCAGAACGGATGCGGTCATAGAGTATAATGATTCCCTCACATTCATGGAGCATTCTCGGATCATGGAGGAGACCCTAGCCCAGGTCATGACTACTGAGGTGGACCAGCTCCTGGAGGTTGAGTGTGAGACCACGTTTCAAAGGGGCTTTGGTAAGGGCATTTGCTTAGCGCAGAGGAATCCAGAGTGCAGTGCTGCAAACCTCGGCGTGGACTGGCAACAATTCAGAACGAAATCCTTCATGTAGAAAACCAGAAGCTCCAATGTGAGCGAATGCTTGGTCTATTTTGGGAGCATCTGCATATAGCTAAATCTAAGGTCTATGAATAATAATACCTCAACCCACTGACGCTTCAAAGGACTTCTCTGATGTCGATATTGAGGGGTGACCCTAGTAGCTGCCCAACCTCGTGTTGTTTTTCATGTTTCACATTGTTTCTTATTTGTTGCTTTGTATTTGTTTTATGCGGTGCAGTGTATCACCGTAGTATGTTGAGATTTCTTCTTATATGTAGCATTGATTGCCTGCTTTTGAGTTATGGATCCGCTCCTTTTTGTTGGTCTTCTACGTTATGGCCGTTTTTGATGCTTTAGTTGTGAGCTCACTGCTCAGTGTTGGCATCGAAGGTTGTCGCTCTAGTTGTGAGCTTGTTGCTTCGGTGTTGGCATCAAAAGTCATCGCTCTACGGGGAACCCAGTTCCCTCCCGTTCGTGAGGAGGTAGGACCTCCACAATCGTAGGGCGTGAGCTCGCTGCTCGGTGTGTGGGGTGTGGTGGGGGGAGGGCTGGCCCGTTTCTTATCGGAGGTTGTGACCCAACCCTTTGGAGGTTTGTTGGATGGGAACTCAGTTCCCACCCGGTCGCGGAGGGGGCAGACCCTCCACGGCCTTAGGGCGCGGACTCGGTGTGAGGGGTTGACCCCTTTCTTACCGGAGGTCGTGGCCTTATCCTTTGAAAATTTGATGGGGAACCCAATTCCCGCTCAGTCGCGGGGGGGGGGGGGGGGGGGTGGCGGCAGGCCCTCCATGAATGTAGGGCATGTGCTCATTGCTTGGTGTGTGTGTGTGTGTGGGGGGGGGGGGTGCTTGTCCCTTTATTATTGAAGGTCGTGGGCTTACCCTTTGGAGATTTGATGATGCAGAACGCAATTCCCGCCCGGTCGCAGAAGGGTGCAGCTCCACGTCCGTAAGGCGCGGGCTCACTGCTCGGTGTGTGTGTGTGTGGGGTGGTGGTGGTGGTGGTGACCCCTTTCTTAACGGAGGTTTCGGCCTTGCAATTTGGAGATTGTGTTGATGTGGAACCCAATTCTTGCTATGCCACAGAGGGGGGCAGATCCTCCACGGCCGTAGGGCCGGGCTTGCCGCTCGGTGGGTGGGTGGGGTGGGGACTGACCCCTTTCTTACCGGAGGTCGTGGCCTTACCCTTTGGAAATTTGTTGATGGAGAACCCAGTTCCCTCCCGATCGTGGAGGGGGACAGACCCTCCACGACCGTAGGCAGCGTGCTCGTTGCTCGGTGTGGGGAGGTTGACTCGTTACTTACCGGAGGTCGCGGCCTTACCTTTTGGAGATTCCTTACTAGAGGCCTGGATGAAGTCAAAAAACAACGATAGTTATTTATCTTAGATATGCTTGCAAGTTTGGACTTGCGGCTTATTGTCCCAAATCAAAGAAAGCAGAAGGAGGATTGCCTGAGGCGCAAGCTCTGCGCGCTCTGTTTATGAGGGAAAATCTTTTTACCTGATTCCCTTGGCTTGTTCATGTCAGGTTTCTGCAGGCCCTTCACTAGAGTGCCATGCTGTGATGTGGGCACGTCTTGCGGATTAAACACGCCAATGATGAGGGTTGTTCCCTGCCTCGACTGAGCTTGTTGCAGATAACAGGAACGAGCTGCCTTTTGATTCCCGCGTGCAGCACCCACTCCTCCAGGAGTGACAGAATTCATTGTTAGGTGCGGTATGGAGGGAATAGCCTCAAATAGGGTCTGGAGGGGGCTGCCAAAGATGGCGTTTAAGTGGAGTCGGATTCCACTACTGCGAATTGAACATCGTAGGTTACTTGTCTTGGAAACTTGCTCAGAGTGACAGAGAGAGTGATCATTTCTTGCACTGGAACAAGGTTGTTATTGAAGCCATACACCAGACCTGCCGCCGGGCTGATGTTTTCCTTTGCGATCTTCATTCTTCAGAGGGTGGACATAAATAAAGCGTTCATCGAGCTCCCAATGTCTACCAGAATCCTCTTGAACGTTATAGTATGGGCCCCCTATCTCTGTGTTGATGACAAGGGGGTCTTGGTGCGGCATACACAATCCTTCCATGTCCTCGTTTCTGAAGCTGATGGCGGAATACTGCCTCGTCTTCTTGTCTTTAGGGTCCCTTTCAAGCTGGGCGATGGAGTAACATTCGAGCAGAGAGAAAGAGGGATCCAACTATTAGTTTCTACTTCTCCATTTTTTCCCTGCCCCCTGTGCACTTTGTCGCGCGGGAGGTTGATCTCTTGCTGGATCGGGCGGCGTTGACTGGTTCAGGAACTTGATTCTGTAAGAATCTCCCGAGGAGCGCCGGGCGGACAAGGTGCTCGATCTTCTCCTTTGACCGAGTGCATTCTTTGGTACTGTGTCAATACCAGCGATGGAAGTCGCAATACTGCAACTTGGTTGCCTTTGTTTGGAACGAGAAACTTAGGCCCGTAGAGCGCTTGGTTGTCACAAATGGCAAAGAGCACGTTTATTCAAGTGATGTTCGGGGGAGTGAAATTCTGATGCTGGCGTGTTCCTTTGTCTGGACGGGGGTTATCACGATGCTCGACGTTCTTCTCCTAGGAACCTGCGGTAGCACCTGCCCCCACTTCCTCTTCGAGCTTTGTTCAAACTGCTGTCGCTAGGCTTCAATCGCATCGTCCGCCACGATATGGGCCTCTACTCGGTGAACGAGGTCGGGGTAGCTAGGTATTGACTCTCTCATCAACGTCGAGTAGAAGCTGCTGGGATGGAGCCCTCCGAGAAAAACGTCGCGCATGGTCAACTCTCGGAATCTGTCACTCCTCTACTGTGAAACGTCGGAAGAAATCCTTAAGCGTCTCCCCCTTGTTTTGACAGATTCGAGAAAGGTGATGGGTCTCGAATGATCCGACGGTTGACAATGAACTGATCGGGAATAGCTGAGTTAACTCCGCGAAGTTGTTGTTTTCTCCCTCCCTCAGCGAATGAAATAATATGCGAGCGCGCCCCTTCAGAGTTGTTTGAAACACTTGACACAGAAGTGGATTGGGAGCGTTGTAGATTTGCATTATTGTCGTGAAGTGATTGATGTGCTCTGGCTGATTGTCTGTCCCATCAAAGGTCTCGAAGCTTGCAGTTTAAGCGGAAGCGGGTTGCACCAGAACTTGCGAAGTCAGCAGAGAGTCATGGCAAAAAGGGTGTCGTGCGTAGAGCTGTCACGGTTATGGTTCTACTAAAATCATAAAACGAACCGCTAAGGTAACAATTCTTCAAATTTAGAACAAAAAACCTTATTTGGTTTTATCGGTTCCGGTTCTGATTCCGTTTGCAGCATAATTTTTGGAGCCATTGTTTCAACGGTTCCGGTTACGTTTCAACAAGAATCAAAACCAAACCGACCACTAACGGTTTCGGTCTGGTTCTATGCTGTTCGGTTCGATTCTTTTTGCATGAGGGACTTCGAAGTCCGGAGACTAGACGTATGAATTTCGCGTTATACCAAGCGTGAAGTACTTTTTTGTATAATATAGTAAGTATGACTGAAAGTTAAAAATCAAAACCGCAAAACTGCAAAACCGCAAAACCGTGCCAGACTGCATTGATTTTAAACCGCACCGAATGGTTGGGTTGTGGAGCGGTTTTGTTGTTTACAAAACCGTATAGTTTGTGGTGGTGTGGTTTTTGGTCGGTGCAAAACCTACACCGAAAAATATGCGAGTAAAATTGAAAATACATTATGTAACTATATAAAAACCGAAACTGCATCGCAAAAACCGCACCAATGCCAAACTACACTACACGGTTTTGGTTCGGTGCGATTTTGCTCAGTCCTAAACTGACCCTTTTTTTGTGATTACAATTTGAGTGACAACTTTAGTCAAACCACACCATATGGTTTTTGATGCATCCCGGATTTTTAAAATTGATTTTAAAAGATAAATTTGCGACCCGATTTAAATTATGAGGCGAGCTTAAAATGCCGCGAGCTGAGACATGTGATAATTAAGTCTAAGTTTTGCAAGCCCACGTAATTGACTAACGTTTGTGCGCACGCTTCAATATAACTAGCTCATCCACAAGTTTCTCAATAATAGGTTAGCGACAATTGTGAAAGCAAATTGACGACAAACATGAGCAAGGTTTATTTGGGCAAGCAAACTCTGAGAATTTATTAAACTTTCACGCATTCATGAAATTAGACTTAAAAGTAATAGAGGTGCGAGAAGAGGAGAGATTATACCAACTCCATGTGAAATTGATGAATCCTTGCTGTGTAGGAGCCGAGTAAGGCAGAGGGCTTCTGGAGTGGAGCTAACGGAGGTTGGCACCGATCAGGAAGGGCTGCTACAGTTCACGTGAGGGAGGGTCCAGATCTGAGAAGGGCGGTTTCCGGTTGGCCAGGAAGTTCTTAGGCCGGAAAGATGGATGGACAGAGCTCTGGGATTCAATGATGGCGTGGCGGCTTCTGTACGTAACTGTCAAAAGGAAGGGGGAGGACTGCCCCTGTTCTGGTTGCAGGGTCCAGTGACGGCAGGAGGTGGGATCGCCGGGGACGGAGAGCTCCTCTGGCAGCGACGGCGAGCAGAGGGTGGTTTCGTCGGGCGATAGGGAGACGGAGTGGCGTGGATGCTTCAGGTTTTACCGGGAAACAGAGAGTTCCATTTCTCTGTCCCGATTTCTAACCCGTTCCCCCTTCCATTTTTCACGTGGATTATAAAATGGGTGCAGGCAGCAGGCATCAAATGTGGGCAGAGAACAGTTTCAAGAGGAGTGGGGGAGGAACTTTATCAATATTAAAGGGAGGAGTTTTTAAATGGACTGGTCAACGATGGACCAGTTGGTTTATTGGCATTTTTTGGGAGGAAACCGGCCAGCACTTGGCAGTTTTGGGTAATGAAAAGCTACGAGGCATTAAATGAAAAAGGGCCAGCTGTTGCAAGGAGGTTACATCATTTATCATTTAATTAGCTGGTTTTTTAATAATAGAAGATTAGAAGGTTTCTCAAAAATACCGGCTAGGGAATTTAAATGGGAAAGAAAGGGGAATGCCAAGAGACTTACTAATTAAATGTGAAATTAAATAATTAAGGAGTTAATTTTAGATTTAATATAATTTAATAACTTTAGTTCTTACTTGCCCCAAACTAACCCTATTCACAATTTGACAAATCAATTTATTTAAGATCCTATTGGTGCCGATCACACCAATAAGTCGCGATAGATACCAAACACAACAATACAAAGGAAATAAAGGACAACTAGCGTAACGACATTGCGCTACAAATTATTTAATAAAATATAATAAAGATAAACAATGATGCAATTCAGGATGTATCAGTTTTGGTGCGGTGCGATTTTGCTCAATCCTAAACTGACCCTTTTTTGTGTGATTACAATTTGAGTGACAACTTCAGTCAAACCACACCATATGGTTTTGGTTCGGTGCGATTTTTGCTCAATCCTAAACTGGAACATACTCCAAACCGCACCAATGACAAACCACACCACCCGGTTTTCTATGACCCCCTTTTGTGCGATTACAATTTTAGTTCAAACCACACCAAACTTCACCAGTTTCACCCTTAATAGTAAGTATAGATATTATTGATAGATTATAATAAATAACAATATTATAATAACATTAATAATAATAAAAATAATAATAATAAACGGGTCGGGGTTGAGTTCTGCTTTGGTTTGGTTTCGGATCGGATCTAAAAATTCTAAAACCGCTTGAGATTTGCATGTTGCGTTGTTCTGGTTTCGGTTTCGGTCCGAATGATAAAATGAAAGACCACACCCAGACTCCAATGCTATTCACGGTTTCAAAATTCAAACCGGAACCTGAATGATTTGCGAATGGTTCGGTCCGGTTCTTTGCGGTTCCGGTTCGGTTCGGAATTCGATTTACGGTTTTCGGTTTTAAGTGTCAGCTCGTGTGTACGCGACCCGCTTCCCGCCGAGCCCATATTCCTTCAATTCATGTTTCTCACTTTCTCGTGAGTAAGCCTTCAATCGGCCTGCCTGACATCTGCTTCCACCGGACGTGGGTTATGCTGCGAACGCCCGGGAAGCCCACCGGGTAGTGTGGGATGCATGGAGCTGGCAGCGCCGGACAACTCGTCTACAACGAGATCTTCTAAGCATGCAGTGCCTTCGGGCAATACTCGACTCAGAATCAGTGGTGGTCGACCTCCTGGAGCAATGATCGAGTTAGGGGTGTGAGAGGCCCTTAAATTCCTTAGCAGGGTGAGCACCTCAGCTTGGCGCTCGCCCCTCCATGATGCACACACACTTCCATCGACATTATTGTCGCGACTGCGTCTTCCTCGAGAAACGACATGTTGCTGGTGGGTGAGTTAGCTAGATCGACATGTACTTTGGGAACTGCTCCGTTGGCTGCGCGAGTATTACTTCTTTGCTATTGTTGTCAGTCGGGAGTGCTCCACAGAGCGAGTACAGTCTTCGAAAGTTCTTCAGAGTGTTGGGAACACTTTTCTCGCAGGACGACGCCAAACTGTTACGGTTCGCTTAGCGCTCCCATTGGACTGGAGGAATCAGACCATCTTAGCTTGAGAGTGATTCAAACGCGCAAACAGTCAAATGAACCAGCAACAACAGATAACAAGACTTGCGTAAAAAATCCGGAAAGGGAAAAACCCACTTACCACTAGTTGTTGCTTATTATAGGAGTTGGTGTTTAGGAGGGTAACATACCTCCGTCTCTTTACAAGTCTTTGGAGAGTCCAGTCTTGAGAATGCTGAGTATTGAGGAGCGCTCGCTGGAACAGTCACGCGAGCAAAACTATCCCAAGTGGAGTACACATTCAGCGAGAGAATGTGCAGTGAGTCAAGGCTTCGCCGAAAAACTATAAAGCTCTCTTCTCTCATTTTTTCTGTCCTTGCAAATGAAGTACTGTGCCCTTTTTATTATTTTTTAGAGGCGCATAGGAATGCATGATTTTGGTCACCTCGAATCACAATTTTTGAGATATGACGACCAAGCCCCACGGGAGGCGGTACGAGTAACTTGGGCAGCCCCGTCAGGTTCGCCGGAGGAGACAGCGGGGGCGGCGTCGGTGAGACGGTGACACACAAAGGCGTGCATGACCTCACATGTGCACCACCGCGTGCACGCAGGAGCCGACGTGCGCCCTTCTAGGGTGCACATGCTGTAGTCTTTGTTGTGGTGGGACAAATTAAAATTTTATGGATGCAAAACGTCAGGATGGAAACAATTTTTTTACCCATATAATATGACTAAGTGACCACTTAGGGTCTGCTTGTTTGGGTGGTGAGAGTTAGAGTGGTGAACTGTACCCGCCCTAAGCCATGACGATTTGAGCAACGGGAAAAGGCTGAACTGTACCCGCCCTAAGTCATGGTGTTATAGACCGTTGGCACGAGGGAGGAGAGTTTCTGCTATATGCTAGACAAGAAATGCTCAAAGTTGACCGTTATGTCTTGGACCTCTGAACGGTGGTGGGATCCTGACTATCCGGTACACCGATAATGTGCCCGGATTTCACAGAACGTTTGACAGTTGATGCAAACGTTTGTGATATACTGAATGGTGCTTGAGCTGCACTTTCTTGTGATATATCTGTATATGTTGTATATGAATGCTATGCCTGCATGGAAGGAATACCGCTGCCCCGAGAATGGGGTAGGGTCGTTATAAATTGGTCAGCTAAAGCTGACTGTTGCCTTGTTTGCCACCATCTGGTGGTATGTCCCTGTGCAGGTGCTGGAGAGCCGAGCGGGAAATAGCGGGTTGCAGCCCTGTGATGCTATGCCGGTCCTCGAAGGCCAAGCGAAGAGCTGTTAGTGTTTTTCATGTGTGGCCGGCCTGCGCGCCGATGTTTGTAAACCACTCTTTTGGGGGAAAACATTTGTAAGGACTTTCATACCGCGCGACGGTAGCTCGCTATTAAGGGTTGGACTTGAGATTGCATTCTCATTTTCCTCTCTCACACTTTCTCTCTTGGTTCTTGAGCTTCTTGAGGGAAGAGGAGGAAGAAAGTCCAGGAGGGTAAGAGGAGAAGCAATCTAAGGTATGCTTGTGATCGGAATTACAAGTCGATGCTAGATCCGCGGAGAGGAAGCTGTGACGATCAGTTCCATCCGGATCAAAGAACAAGGGCATGACTCCCAAGCGATCAATACAGATAACGATCTTCCTTTTTGGACAAGTGAAGTCCTCCTTTTTGCATATGCATGGAATCCCTCACCAAAATGTGGAAAAGCGAAGGGCATTCTGATGAGTTGATACGTGATATCCCCGGGTAGTTTTGCATATCGAATCCGGAAATCGCAGTACGGAATAGGCATGCTGTGTGAAGCCCATCCGGACAGGTTGGTCTGGATTTATGATGTTTTAATTTGCGTGTCCGAGAAGACTCCGAGTATAAACGGGTAGTTTATGGAGTCCGAGGGGTTGTGCCTGTGAAATCATTAACAAGAAGTACTGGGGATGCGCTCCAGGAAAATACCCAGAAAATACCACGGTTTTTGGATAACTGTGGATATCGCCTGACGACAGTGAGTATCGCTGGCGATAGCTCTGTGTGAGCTAAACTTTATGAAAGTCCAGTTTTCTGGCACTGCAGTATGCTGCAGTTGTGTTCTGGAAGGATGTTCCAGTTGTGGCTGAGTCTGGGTACAGAGAGGAAAATTCTGTTGTTGACACCAGACGATGGTGGCTATCGCTGACGATAGCTCCCAGATTGCATTTGATTACGAAGCCTGTCTCTCGGAGACCGCGTGGCTAATTTTTTGAGCTGCGAGCCTGGTGCTCAGCTCTGATTGCCGTGAGAGTCATTTATTAAATGTAACGCGGTTATGTTTAACTCCTCGGGAATGGTGATGTGACCCACATCTGTCCATTTAGGCATGGAAGCTCGGCTTTCGGCTATGGCATCAAAATTTGAGCAACAAGAAAAAACTGAACTGTACCCGCCTTAAGTCATGGTGTTATAGACCGTTTGCACGAGGGTGGAGAGTTTTGGCTATATGCAAGACAGGAAATGCTCAAAGTTGACCGTTATGTCTCGGACCTCTGAACGGTGGCGAGACCCTAGCTATCCGGTACACCGATAATGTGTCTTGAGTGCACGGAACGTTTGACAGTTGATGCAAATGTTTGTGATATATTGAATGGTGCTTGAGTTGCACTTTCTTGTGATATATCTGTATATGCTGTATATGAATGCTATGCCTGCATGGAAGGAATGCCGCTGCCCCGGAAATGAGGTAGGGTCGTTATAAATTGGTCAGCTAAAGCTGACCGTTGCCTTTTTGCCACAATCTGGTGGAATGTCTCTGTGCAGGTGCTGGAGAGTCGAGCGGGAAATAGCGGTTTGCAACCCTGTGATGTTATGCCGACCCTCGAAGGCCAAGCAAAGAGCTTTTAGTGTTTTACATGTGTGGCCGGCCCGCGCGCCGCTGTTTGTAAACCACTCTTTTGGGGGAAAAACATTTGTAAGGCCTTAAGGCCGTAACTTTTGTGTATTTTGTAATAACATTCCTTTGGTTTTATATAGTGGACATTGTTGATACTTGAGTTCAATTTAACCCATGAAGCTTCCGCTAGAATGCTCTGAGTTAGGATTCGTTTGGTCTTTTGATATTAACATGTAACTCCGCTGATTGTTTGTGGAATATGACGTGGGGCCCCGACCGGACCCTCTGTTATATTTCATGTGACGAATGGAGGTGCTACACTTTGTTTCTCTCATGAGGTGTTTTGTGATGTCTTTCTATTTCTGAGATAACATATTTGTAGTTGTAGTTGCGATCGAGAAAATTTTGTTGTATCCTGGATAGTTTTTTTTCTCTCTGAGATTGTACTTGTTGTATCTATGCGATTTTAGTCTCGCCTTAGGGGTTTTAGTTGTTTCTGAGTTCGATAAATTTTTATATGAACGTTGTATTATAGTGTATCTGAGCGATTATAATCTTGACTTAGGGATTCTAATTGTATGTGAGATAAAAATATTAGTATTTATAATAATATTATTGGTCTTGGTCGATGTTGAGTGTCAATCTAATCTAGAAAAAACACTGAATAATTTTGATAAAAATTGAGAAGTTCAAAATTATGATTTGTGATGAGACAAATCTATTTTGATGAACCTATAAAGTCTGAGTTTTGGTTCCAATCATGGCTCTCCATAAAGAGACGCAAATAGGTTAACAGTTTGGAAACAAATAGGATCCAATAATGATTTAAGTGGATCCAATAAAGTCTAAAGAAGCTTTCTGCAATATCATTAAGTCTTCTCGTCCAATGACATTTAGCCTTCGTTTGGTTCGGCGTTTCGCCGATCTTCCGGACATCTCGTTGCCTGAAAAATACCTTCAATCTTCTTAATCCAATCTTCGGTCTCCATTGGTGTTACACCACCATGAATGGTTGACGAACTCATATCCAAGAACTTCTTTAAGTGTATATCCATCACATCTTGAGCTGGTAGTGATGCAGTATTTCCCATTCGAATTGCCTCCGCCAAAACTTGCATAACCTCTGCTAAGTGAGGATTAGACCTTCCAGAGATGTAACTTTCTTCTGTCATCGCAGCTCGCTCTCTTTCTAGTTCTTCCCTTTGTCTTCTACTAATGTATGTTCGGGGAAGTTCCTGAAATACATAAGGTAAATTCAGGAATCAGAAAACATCTTAAGGTACCAGAAATACATAGGTATTATTTGTCATCTGATATTTCTTTCACGTATTCATATCATCCCATTGTTCAAAACCTACCTCTATACCAATTAATTGTAACGACCCCCTTACGGCTACCGTTACAATTTAACTTGGCATTTCATAATGAGCAAGGTACGAACATTTAGAGTACATCAGTATATGAAAGAGTACGAGAAGTAAAATATCATGACAGAATAAAACCATTGCATTTCATTCAATTTAAAACTTTTGATACATAATACAACAGTCCAAAGGTGGTAGCCCTAAGCATACATCAAAACGGACTTACCAATACTATACATACACAACTGACTCATAACATACTACTAATATGTACTGACACATATGTCATAAATAAAACTACTGACACTACATAAAATAAAATAGAAACTCCTCATGTAGGCACTCTGGGTCTCTGCACCTCGACCTGTGGTCATCCACGATGCCGAACACTGCTGTCACAACTTCAACCCAAAGATGTTACCTCTTCTCCTAGCGAGGTGAACACGGTTGACGTTGACTACTATGGCTTGAACTGCATCTTCCTTAACCTGTTTAGTTTTATTTTCTATTAGTCAAAAGATTATGTGAATTCTTACTTTTCCTTCTATGACCATTTCTTATTGTCTTGCATAGTTATTTGTTATATCCTTTTGTTTGAATGTAGTCCTATAGTCCTATAGTGAACTTGTCTTTCTTATTCATAATTTTTCTCTTTCCTTATTGATAACCACGCTCGACAGCGATCACTGGCTGCTTGAGTTTATTTGAAGATGTTTCTCCTAGTTCGATTCACTGGCTTCAGCGCATCTTGTGGTGATAAACTATCTCTTATACTCGCCTATTCAATTATTTGTTCATTGATTCCCTCAAGGAGGAAGCCTCTTGACTGATAACTTATTGCTGATTTCATTATTGTTGTCAAACCCATCGTTCCTTTTCCATTTCACTTCACGTTTGTCCCGTTCTACCTGATTTGACAGTTTTCTGCCATTTGTTGATGTTGATTAGGGCATTTATTTTAAGGTCTTTGCTTCGTCAAACTAGAAAGTTGACAATTTAGCTCCTTTAGTTTGGTAGGTTTTGAGAAGGTGGAATTGGTTTTGGTCCAAAACCAAAATTCACGTGAATTGGAATTGGCAGCCTATGAAGCACGGATACTTAAAAGTGCTCTTCCTATCGGCTCGGACACGTATCAAATACGGGAAACATCCGGAAATGCTCAGAAACGCGCTTCCGAAACTCCTAAGAAACGTTTTTTTGATAAAAAATAAATAAAATAAGAATTGCGTATCCCGCAATTGGGATACGCGAACCCGCGAAAATGAACCGGTGGAAATCAGAATCGCGTATCCCGTGGAAATGACCCCGATTCATGCGGAATCTTATAATTACGGTTTAGGTTTAGATACACCGTACACTTGAGATAGTTAATCTATCGCTTGATGAACCAAGGTTGGAGCTCTCGATTATTGAAGAATGATGATTGATGAAGTTGATACAATTGGAGAGAATGTTTAATTTTTAAACTTGATATTTTGCATGTGAATGTAACAAAACAATGATCAATTGATTTTACATGAGATTTTAATTCTATTTGTAGAAAAACAAAGGGAAACCTTGCATATACTTCTTCACATATAAAATACAAGAGAGAATACAAATATATAGGAGAGGAGAGAGAGATCTAACTATACAATCAATGTGGGACTAAACACTAAAAACAATATAGGCCAAGTTAATGGGCCAATACATCATTTTCCCTAATATTCTTTAACACTCCCCCGCAAGCTGGAGCGTACAAATCGTTGGCACCAAGATTGGACAAGAATTTATAGTAGAGACGTCGTGGTAAGGCCTTGGTGAGGATATCAACAACTTGCCGAGCAGCAGGAACATGTGTTAACTCTATCTTCTTCAACTGAACTTTCTCCCTAATGAAGTGACAGTCAACTTCAATATGTTTTGTCCGTTCATGGAAGACTGGATTCTTGGCAATGTATATAGCAGCTTGACTGTTGCATAATAAAGTTGCAGGAGAGGAGAGCTTGACTCCTAAATTATTAAGGAGACCCTCAAGCCATGTGAGCTCAGACACAACAACTGCCATAGATCGATATTCAGTCTCAGCAGATGAGCGAGCAACCACAGACTTTTTCTTGCTGCGCCATGTAATAAGATTTCCCCCAAAGTAAGTGCAGTATCCACTTGTGGAACGATGATCATCCAAAGAGCCAGCATAATCAACATCAGAGTATGCAATTAAAGATAGGGGAGATGAAGAGGGCTTGTATACAAGCCCTTGTCCTGGAGCAAGTATCGAAGAATACGTTCGACAACCTGAAGATGAGAGATACGTGGCTCATGCATGAATCGACTTACAACTCCAACAACAAATGATATATCAGGTCTAGTAACCGTGAGGTATATCAGCTTTCCACAAGACGACGATAATACTCTGGATTCGGAAGGAGAACATCGGAGTCCGAGGCATGAACACAAAGCTTGTGATTGATATCCATTGGAGTGTCAGCAGGCTTGCATCCAGAATAACCCGCATCATGAAGTAAGTCAAGACAATACTTTCTCTGAGATAACACAACCCCATCATATCTCCAAGACACTTCGAGACCAAGAAAATATCTAAGACTTCCCAAATCCTTAGTTTGAAAAACAGTAGCTAGATGCTGCTTGATCATTTGTATGCCTGAAAGATCATCTCTTGCAATCAGAATATCATCCACATAAACTAGAAGAATAACTGTGCCCGTTGGACGATGACGAGTGAAAAGAGTAGTCGGCCGAACTCCGAGTGAACCCAACAACACTAACGATCTTACTAAATTTGTCAAACCATGCCTGAGGAGATAGTTTGAGACCATAAAGAGACTTCTTCAGACAGCAGACAAGGGACTCCCCCGTGGTCTCAAACCCGGGAGGTTGCTGCATATAAATAGTCTCCTGTAAGTCGCTATTAAGAAACACATTTTTGACATCCAGTTGGTGCAAGGGCCAGTGACGGTGAACCACAAGGGAGATCAATACACGAACAATATTGTGTTTAACGACTGGAGAAAAGGTCTCATCATAGTCCAGACATTGTTGTTGAGTGAAGTCGCGAGCTACACGACGAGCTTTCAAACGTTGAACTGTCCCATCCAGACCCTGTTTGACTGCAAACACCCACTTACATCCTACACAAGATTGCCCAGGAGGAAGCGGGACCAAATCCCAAGTGTGGTTTGCCCAAAGAGCAGACATTTCCTCGTCCATAGCCTCCCGCCACCCAGGATGTTGGAGAGCCTCCTGCACATAATTAGGGGTGGAAACAGAGGATAAAGAAAGTGCACTCTTCCGAAGTTCCGGAGAGAGGCGGTGAAAAGAGACATAGTTTGCCATTGGGTGGGCAGTGGAACCTGTTGCCGGATCCGCAGGCTGCAAAGCATCATTAGAGGAGGGCATCTCCCGTAGGGTAGTAGACGAAGAAGGGCGTCGAGAGTACATACGGATGACAGGTGGTTTAGGTGGGATTGGTGTGGGAAGTTGAGGTTGTGTAGGCGGGATTGGTGTGGGAAGGGCAGGTTGTGTAGGTGGAATCGATGTGGGAAGGAGCAGAGGAAGGCTTGAGTTAATAGGTAGAACCGGCCGCGGAAGAGGTGGCGGAAGTGGATAAGTAGCTGGTGGAGAGTAATAGGGCTGATCTTCAAGAAAGGCGACATCAGCAGAGGTAACGACCTTGCGATCAGTGGGAGAGAAACAAACATAGCCCTTCTGAGTCTGTGAGTAGCCTACAAACATATATTTATGGGCACGTGGAGCCAGTTTGTCAGTGGAGGGACCAAGATGATGAATAAAACACACGCAGCCAAACACGCGAGGTGTGATTGAGAAAGGAGGTTTGGAGGGAAAAAGAAGATTGAAGGGAACCGCAAAATTGAGAATGGAGGAAGACATGCGGTTAATAAGAGTGCAAGCTGTAGAAACCGCAAAATTCCAATATTGTTTGGGAACATTCATCTGAATCATAAGTGAGCGGGTGACCTCAAGCAGGTGTCGGTTCTTGCGTTCATCGATGTCATTTTGTTGGGGGGGGGGGTGTAGGGACAAGAGGTTTGATGGATGATTCCAAACTCAGTGTAACGGCCCAGAATCCGTCACAATTTAATTCAATATTTCTGAGAGGGTTTTTCATAAACTATACGCAGCAGTATAAAAAAAAACAGGGTGTACCAGTGAAAATATAACATCACAAATTATTAATGTACAGAATATACACACTATTTCAATGCCAGGTACGAAAATGTCTACATCTAGTACATGCCAACTAGCTATCATAGTACAAGGAAAAACTCAGGCTAACCCGTAGACGAGTCACATCTTCAACTAGTCTTTGGTCTGCATCTGCCTGAGCCCGTCTAGCGGGGTCTAGTACGCTGGTACTCGACTCCTGAAAGAAAATTAGGAACCAATTAGTTTTGAAAACTAAGTGAATTCCTTATCCTTACCTGTATCTTCGCACTTCAATCAGACAAGAGAGTCAGCAGCAATAAATCTATATGAACATGTTTCTAAGCTAGTAACATAAAAATCAACAATTCTATTCTGATATCAATTCATATTTCATTTATTCTGTTTCTATCAATTTCCATTCCTTCGTAATGTGTTTCTCGAAATACTAAGGGTCATTCAAATATCTCGATCATCCGGGTCCGTCGACCCTTCATATCAATATCCGCTTTAGGGCTCTCAAATGCGCAGCAGGCTTCCACGCCTCCTAAATTGGATTCTCATCATATTCTGTAGGAGTTCGACCCCTCCTACGAGGTGTGAGAGTTCTACCCCTCTCACGAGGTGTAGGAGTCTGAAGCATCCCCCCTACTAGGCCGACCCTTAGCTTTTCGATGCGTCGACGCGATCTCAATTTCAATTCAAATTCTATCTTTTCGTTTCATTTCATTTTCTTAACAAAATAAGATTTATTTGTATGTTTTCCCCTCAGAATCTATCGCTCGCTAAGTCACGTTAGCGTTTTCGGCGATTCATATATTTCAGTAATATCAAATGACAGGAAAGTAACTAGCTTAACAAGTTCACCAGAAAGTAGTAAGGACTCACCCCAACTTTTCCTTTGCCCTTGTCCCCCGAAGGAGTCACCTCACGCCTATCGCCGGACGCCATTCTCTGCAGTATCAAAATATCATTTACTTTAGGATTGCGCCTTAAATATTTACGAGCGGACTCCTACGGTGGTCACAACTACGACATCTTAGGAGTTGTCTAGGAAAGGACTAGCGTGGGTGACTCATACTAAATGTGTATCATTCGACCAACATAGAGTTGAAATACCCATGATAGAATTCCAAATTGCTACAATACACAACTGCAAGGGTTGCCATCATGGCAACTCCAAGCGTTGTGAACAACAGCTCACCTCAAAGTATAAATCCCTTCTAAAATAGCCGGATAGCTAACACAAGCAGCCCAAACACCACTTATAGTACTCAGGTAGTCTCAACAGTACAGCCAGCATACACACACACACCAATTGTCAAGGTACAGTCGGCACACCCAGACACACAACAACTGAGCCGGCACACACATCAAATTTACAAGGAGAGCAAGATCAAACCAAACTCCAAATGAAACCCTAACTTCATCTCTCCCAAATATTGTTCAAATTCAAGGGGTAAGGTTTGGTAAGCGATACAGAACTTTTGATTACAAAAGGGAGTAAAGAAAACCAAAACCCCAAACCCTAGGGTTTTCACCCATCTGAAATCCATACACCAACTTCATAATCAACACAAGAGGAGTTGAGGGAAGGAGATTACCTCTCAATCGCAAGAAGAATCACAGAAATCGGAGAAGAATCGAGCCCGATAGAGCAAGCGGCGGAGCGGCTTCCGCGGTTTCTTCCGTCCCGTCGAAATGAGAAGAATACGATAGGGTTAAGAAATATAAAGCTCGGGATAACATCACCGCCTAACCGGTAGAGCCGGTTCAATAGAAGGTAGCCGGTTTTCAATAAGATAAGCACAGCCGCAGCCATAATAACCAAAACAGCCCAGCACCCAGCCGGTACAACCAAAGAAACCCCAACAAAATCAAGCCCAAACTCCATTCAGCTCATATAAAATCCGGCCAACTCAAGCCATTTAAAATTAAACGTAAACGAAACGACTGTCGCAGAATCAAACGGAAAAGCCGAACATAAAATTTTCGTGCGACATCGAATCAGCACTGCATTTATTCTTTCATCATCGGGGAGTAATCACATAATCTTTATTTTACAAAGTAAAAACATTTATAATTTTTCGGGTATTACACTCAGCACAGAGGTGCGCAAAAACATGACTGGTGTATTCACGGGCATTATCGGTGCGGAGGGTTTTAATGGTAGTAGAAAACTGGTTGCGAGTTTCAATGAAAAAAGTACGGAATACACTGGGTAATTCAGAGCGGTCATGAAGGAGATATAGTCAGGTCACCCGCGAGTAGTCATCAACAAATGTGACAGTAACGATATCCAAAAACACTCGCAATTTTGTAGGGTCCCCAAATATCGGAGTGAACTAGATCAAAGAGAGCAGGACTCCGAGTAGGATGTGGGGAGAATGTAGCCCGATGATGTTTCCCATAAATACATGACTCACACGTGAACTCTTGGAGGGACACGTCAGGGAGAGATTTTCGGAGGATGTTTAGGGGGGCGTGACCAATACATCGATGCCATTCAACAGAGCTAATAGAGGACAACACTGTTGGGGGAGAGAGATCAAGGATATAGAGACCATGCGACAGATGCCCTTTTCCGATGATAGTCTGCGTCTTGCGATCCTGCACAACACACAAGTTGGAAGAAAAAGTTACATCACAACCAAGGTCAGTAGTGAGGCGACCAACTGAGAGAAGGTTGAAGGGAGAACCCGGAACGTGAAGGGCAGAGCGAAGAGTAATGGAGGGAGTGAGAGGAATATCTGCCGTGCCAGAAACGGGTAGAGTGTCCCCACTAGCAACAGTAATAAAATGGGGATGAAAGGAGTCCAAGTATTTCGGGGGTCTCCGCGAGGTAATGTGGTGAGAGGCCCCAGAATCCAAAATCCAGGATGAACTATGAACAAGGCAGGAGGTACCACCACCGAAAATAAACACCACAGAGCCCGGAGGACAGTTGATCATCTTGCAAGGGACAGACCGCAACGGTCACGGTGACAACACACTAGCGGCAAGAAGGGCCACGACCAGCGCGGTAAGAAACAGTCTTTAACGGGCAGGAACAGGCCGCGACAACAATCGGAAGAAACCCGAAGGCACGGTCAGACCGCGCGAACAGCCCAGACGGGTAGACCAAACACCCGGGCGGTTAAAGGCAGACCGCAACCAGAGCAGCAGACACGGTCTAGCCGCAACGGGAAGAAACAGGGAGCAGAGAAGGCCTAGCCGCAGCGGTTAGAAGGCAGAGGGCAACCCAGAACCCGGAGCGGTTAGAGAAGAGAGACCACCTTGAGAGAGACGAGGTCGAGCGGATAGAGAAGAGACCGCGAGCATGAAGGAAAGCAGCAAGGGAGGAGAGGAGCTCGCGGCGGACAAGAGGAGAGCCCGCAACAGACACGATAGGTGGGCCCCACGGGACTGAGCAGAAGATGGCTATAAGAAGCCTGAGGAGGGTGGAACCACGAAGAGAGAGAGAAGAGAATATGGGCCAAGTTAATGGGCCAATACATCATTTTCCCTAATATTCTTTAACACTATTCAAGAGTTGTTTGTGCTGATAACAAAGTTGTATGCTATTAGTTTTCTTATGTACTAGACCATCTTCATTATTTTATGTAGAGCAGACACTTAGCTTTTTTATTTTCTGACAATGTTGTATGCTATTAAATTTGATATTGTGTGTTATTTATTTCCCGAGGCAAGTTTTTATATTTTAGTTAATATGTAATTTAATTAGTCATTAATTTGATTTGGATGGATAAGTTTTTCTGCGAAGTTCAATCTGTTTTGTTATCGTTACATGTTTCGAGGAATATGACAAATTGTTTGCTAGTCTTTTTAATTTTTTTGTTACAATTGAAGATATATACAAATAGTTTGTTAGTTGTCTTATTCTTATATTAATTAGTACTTATATTAAAATAATTAAAAACGTTTCTCGTATCCTTATTTTTTTTTAAATCACGTTTCCCGTATCCATTTCGTATCGTATTCCGTATCCCGTTTCCGTCCCCGTGCTACATAGTTGGCAGTCAATTCAAAATCTTCTGTTCAGTTTCCCCGGAAGTGCTGATTTCGGGTTGAAGAAGAAGAATGTGCCGGAGTGAGTTTATAATGACATTAATGACAACTTAGTGTTAGATTGCTTGTTTTCTTATACAACAAACATATGCCGGAGTGTAGTGGGTCTCCCCGAGGGAAAGCTCGCCGAAAGGGCCATTTATTGAAAGTGTTATGACATTGTAGTTTATCAAAATCAAAGGTAATCCTAGAAGAAATTTAGTGAAGAAGATTGGAAATCTGCAAACCTTGCTTGTACACTTGTGTGTAATAAGTATGGCAGCTTGCTCAGGGAACTTAAGTGCTCTATATTAATCTAAGGTGGACCACCAAAGCACATTATCTCTTGAAATTTTGCTAAGGTGAGATGAGATGTCATTTGGTCAAAGGAATTCCGTTATTTGACAAATTAGTGGTCATGGATTAAGATTAAATCATCTCTCAAATCATGCTTGACAATGGTGTTAGGTGGATGGAAAGAATACACCCTGAGATCAAAGGGAACTTCGGTACTATATCAGACTCAAAGAGGGGCCATTAGAGTGCGTTATCACTTGAAATTTTGCTAGAGTGAGATGTCATTCAGTCTGGGGAACTTGTTTATTCAACAAATTAGTGGGCCTGGATTAAGGTCAAATCATTTCTCAAATCATGCTTGACAATGGTTCTAGGTGGATGGAAAGGATCCACTCTGCAATCTAAAATCATGTTTATGATTAGATTGTTTGATGTTGGCATATGATGACAAAAGAGTATAAACGTCTGAGTAGAAAAAAATTGCGGTTATGAGGTTTTTTTGGGAAAAACTGAAGCATGCATAGATTATCCTAATTTACAATAACTTGCACTAATTTTAATCGAGGAGTTTGGATTTCTTGTACGGATATATGAGTGAGATACTCTAGTAAGACTGGCATTCAACGGATCACAGTCGTTTGAGTCTTAATTCATGGCAATCAATGTACCAAACCTCTTGATGTCAGTGATTGGATGGATAAGAACATTAAGGGTATGTTTTGGTGATCAAAATACTAGTTTTCTTGTAAAATATCTGTTTCAAATAGCTAGTATACCTTGAGATGTCATAAACTTGTGTCAGCTCGTATAAATGGGCCTTAAGTAGAGAACCAACATCTTAAAGATTTGATTTTTTTTCCATATGATCTGTAAATTGGTTTGAACCTACACACAACACTAGTTTCTGTTTGGGGCAGCTGATATTGATGAGAAAACTGCTGTGAGAAAGCCACAAATAGAATAAAGCTGCTAGAAAAACACTGATGAGAGAGTTGCAAGCTGTTTGGAGAATCCACTGCTGTTGAGGAGAAATTTGCTGTTTGAAATGATGTAACTGTTTGGCAGAACAACTTTCTAAAAACTATGTTTTGTAAATGACAATTTGATACATTCAAAATACCGATCATAGATTATCCGCGCATGCAAGAATTTTTTTTTATATAAACAATTATAAAACTTATCATACAACTTACAGACGCACACACATGCACATTCAAATAAAATTTCATATAGGAAAAATTACTTCTACATTAGACAAAATGAAGAACAGTGTCCACCAAGCAAAGAAATATAAGGCATGTGTATACTCCAAATGCTACTAACGGTAAAATTTCATAATGAATTTGGTGTACTTCCAAATGTGGAATCCACCAAGTAATACAACTTCACAAATGTTGTATGCATACAACTTCACAAACATGGATCTAGTGAAAAATGCATAGTAAACCTAGGGCAAAAATCTAGAGAATCTGTAACAAAAAAATCTAGAGAATTGACCAAGATAACAATGTCTGATCGAAACAGAGGTTTTATCTTCTCCTTTAAAATTGAAGAAGAAATGTTGTCTTCCCCTTTGAAATTGAAGCAGGACTTCCCCTTTGAACCAATGGCACCAACTGGAGAGTTCTCCCGTCAAATTTTTTCTCTGGATATGCTGAAAACAGAGGCGCGAGGGAACAAGAGTATCTACACGGAAGAGGGACGGGGCTCGATTGTTGTCGTTGAGAGGGAGAGTCGTCGAGAGGAGGAAGATGATCGACTCCTCCGGCTTCTTCGTTGGAATGAAGCTCACATATCGGGAAGAACACCGAAAGAAGCTCGTTCGATGGAAGCTCGCTGGTCGGAATCTGGAAGTGGTGTACTTGTGGCTGGATGGAAGCAGAGGGGAGAAAAGTCGAAAGGTCGAAAGGCTCGCATGTTTAGGAGCTGGAACACATGTATGGAGGAGCGAAATGCTGGATGCTCGCCGGTATTCAAAAATCTACCTGAACGTTATTTTTTGATAAGCAGTACTCACACAGTTGTGCAATCAAACACCCCTAATAGTGCGTTTGCTGATGGAATAAAGCTTTTCCATCTGCATCAATTGCTCTAAACAAAGCCTAAATAGATGCTTTTGTTGTTGTGATCTTATGTGGAGAATAATTAGTGCCCTGGGAAATAATTGAGATTCTGTCGGCGCGCCACGACCGACCCACATGTATCCCCATTGGAAGCGTTGACCCGCTGCCCCGACGATCAATCGGAGTCCGTAGTCGCGTCCGAATGTCCGATCAGATTCTTTCTGTACCATTTACAACATCCATCCATATGTGGGCATTTTGAACTATATGTTGTGGCGCATAACCGCCGCATAACTTCTTGTCAACATTGGAGACAAGAAAAGGGAGATAAGGCTATTAGAAACCATGAGAGGGTCATGTCCTGAATTTATCAGCATGAAGAGATCAATTTTTTTTAGAAGGAAAGCCTACTGTGAAAGATAATTAGCAGATGCTCATTGTAAAAGATTCTCTATAAATTTTAAGGAACCTTTGAAAATTGAAGAACCATTCTCTACTTGTTTGTCTTTTAGGATAATTGAGATGCACAATAAGAGAACCCCTCACTTTGTCTATTCCTCCATCTCATTATTTCTGTATCTATCTTATTTTCTCTCTCTCTCTCAACTTTATCTTTCTATTTCCCCGTAACAGTCGTACTTTAAGGCAAAGCCCAAAAATTAAAGCAACACAACTTAGGAGGCATTCTAGTTGTTACTTTGTATTTTTTTATAAAAAGTCATTTTTAGTTTTGCTTGTGTCAAGTTTGTCCTTTCTCATGTGTTATGCTAGTTTTTTGCTTATGTGTCAAGTTAATTTTATTGTGTGTTAAATTAGTTTTTTTTAAAAATTCTATGTTGATTTTTTTCTGTGTTACATAAACCCTATTGTATTGATTTTGAGATTAAGCAATAAAGTATTTTTTTTCTCTTTTATTGGTGCTCTCATGTCCTATCACAACCAACATGCTCAAGGGATCTCCCAAGGCTCTCGTCAGCCGCCGCCCTAGCTGACTTCTCTCAGAATTCCCTCCAACCCATCCGACCGTTCACTCCCCTAGTCCCCTCGCTACTGATCTATTCGCTTAGCCCTCTTCATCATATCCTCCCCTTCCTCATCTCCCCCTCCTCCACCAAACCCTAATTCTCTTCAAGGCTTCAACCAAAGGAACCCTCTAGGTGGTCTTACTCAAGGCTTCACATTTTCACCATTGGTCTTCATCGAGGTTATAAGAATAATTAGTAGAATTAAAATTCCTCTTTTTCACCTCAATTGACCATCATCCACGAGTATATCATGGGGATTCTAACGATCAATAATTTCAGATAACGGATACGATAAAGAAGACGATGGTTGATCAAGTTGCTATGAATATCTATCATGGGGATTCTAACGATCAATAATTTCAGATAACGGATGAGATAAAGAAGACGATGGTTGATCAAGTTGCTATAAATATCCCCAGGCTAACTGATTTTGTCACACTTTCTACACGCATTGATGTGTCTTATCTGCCAAGAGCAGTGAATGGAGGGTTACATGACCAAGCGAAAGCAATGATGTTTATCAAGCTTCAGATTGTTTTGAAATTTTTCACGGAGGCAGCACCAAAAATCTTACTTTGTTCTCAACTATACCAAGCTTAATTATCCCACTTATGATGGCAAAGATGATCTGTTGGGGAGGATTACTAGGTGTGGCCAATTTTTTTGGAACCAATGTATGCCTTATTGTGAATGGATTGTGATAGCTTTATTTCATCTTTTAAGGTTAGCATAACTTTGGTTTGTTATTGTAAACACGGAGAATCCTGAGATGATGTTGGGAGAATTTCAGAACATTTTGTAACATGCAGTTTTGATCTCCACTCTGTAGTAATCTTTTGCGTGAATTGATTCCATTAAAGCAAAGCGGTTCTATTGACGAATACTTGGAGAAGCTTCAAATTTATTGGCCTGTACTACCACATTCATACCTAAATAATATGTTTCAATCTAAACTGTTGGACTGCAAGAAAGGGTAGGATTGAATGTTGAGTTTTAAAACACGAAGTGTAGTCACAATCATGAGCTTTGCAAGACGCAGTGACCTGTGAATCCGGTTGAACAACAAAAGGTTATGGCAGCCTCCACGAGGAAACACCAACCCACCATCTACCACATGACCTATGCCCATTAGATGCCAATAAAATTCTCTGCCAGCTGCTCTCCAAAATCTATCAAACAGTTATCTCAGACAATGAGTGGGAACATTTATTCTAATTGGGTCTTAGTTATAAATGTTTTGATGGCCAACAAATTGAGATATTCAGGCCCTGTTTTTCCAAGAATTTAGACTTGTGAGGAAACTTTAAATATTCTGAAAATTAATTATTTTAGTGAGTTAACCGGACAAATTTAGAGAGCAATATTTGAATTAATTTCAACTTATCAAACATTTGGATGAGATTACTGGGAAAAGCATATGATCAACCAGTAAATGAACAGACAGGTTTCTTGAAGCATGAAACACTGTAATTAACTACTAAGTGCTGTTCTCCATTCTTCTCTTTCTTTCAACTCCTGCATTAGTGCGATAATTTGGATATGCTTTTTCCAGTGTTCAGATCTTAGATCATCATTATTTTCCAAACTTTAGACCTTGGATCGTCATGTTAACATTGGGAAGTTGATTGACTTGAGAAATTAAACGATCTTTCTTCAAGGATTACTGTGCCTTGATCTAAATTACTCTCTGCAGACTATTTCAGATAGAAGACAACATTTAAGTAGTTGAATTCAAAGTAGTTATTTAAACAGGAAAATTGGAGTTCAGGTACAATGTTTGTGGTCTGTCAAATTGCAAGTATACATTTGAACATTTCCTTAGTTACTATACTTTATGCTCAGTAACAGCATGCATCAACCAGAAGCAATTTTTGTTTCCTTCTGATGGTATCTGGGATCATGATTTGAATGGTTGATGTGAATGAGCCTATCCAATTAGCACATTCAATCTATCTTCTTGCCTTTGGATGCTTGGATTGGCCATTGTGTCCCTAATTGCATGAAGTTCCCTGACTACAAGTCGAATGTCCATGCGCTCATTGGGTAAATCCTTGGAGCATGAGAGTCCGATATGGAGCACCAAAACCAAACATTCATGTAGCCTTTTTGCATCAAAATCTTCTCGTCTCTCTTCAGATAGTAGGGACTGATCTATGATGTCCATAACTTTCTCGGGAAGTGCTGTCTCAACCATTTTACGAAGGGTTAGACCTTCCTTCAAGGATTCATCTGTTGGTCTCTTTCCGGTAAACATTTCTAGCATGAGTACTCCATAGCTATATGCATCTCCTTTAATAGAGACTTTATTTGCCATTCCATACTCTGAAATTGATTGGGAATATAAAACGTTAGCATTTGTGGGAAGCTGTGCACAATAAAATTGTAGAGAAACTTTTAGTGCTAAAAGAATATCCTATTATAAGAGCTTTCTTGTTTAGCATGATAAAAAATTAACTAAAAAGATGGGTTGTTGAATTTTTTGTTGCATGATTTGCATCGTATCACCATCATACCACTATGTTGTTGCTCAAAAGAATTGCTTACATGTTAAATGAGATGAGGATTAGCAGAATAAGGATTGGTTAGATGATATATAATTTAATAGGTTGTTATGGCTTTTCACAAAGGATCGTGTTAGCAGTCGTAATAGGATTGGATCAAATGAGCATGTTATGGCCTTTCACAAAGGATCCCGTTAGCGGTCGTTAGTGGTCTTTGCATTGATTATCGTGAATTGAACAAACAGAGGAATTGTTATGTCACCTTCTTTCTATATAATGTATTTTTAATCAATGCACAAACGGAGGGATCCGTCTTTCCTTTTAACGAACAGAATTGGAGCTCCCCAAGGTGAAGTGCTCGGTTGGAAAAAGGTTTATCTAACAACTCTTGCAACACACCTTTAATTCTGCCAATGCCTTAGGCTTCATCTTGTACGCTGCCTTTGGCCACTGGAGCACCTCCTTCAGTCAACTTAATATTAGTTCAACCTCTCTTGTAGGAGGTACACGTGACAAATCTTCTGGAAATACATCCACGTATTAGATTATTCCACCAATGCTTAGCTTCTCCCCACAGCATAGAGGCAGCCAACTCCAACTTACTCTTGGTTGGATACTGGACACCGCATTGCCTTCAATATTGCCTCGATCCGCAGGATTCACTGCTCAGTCTCAATCGACGAAAGGCCACCACGAAAGGTTGGCGACTTCCATTCCATAAACTGCCTGCATTCAGTATCAATTAGACGAGGCTAATGCGGTACTACCGGTGTTGGAGGGAGCGTAGCTAGTGCAACCAGTGGCACTACAGGAGGGGTGTCCCGGACCAGCCTAATCGCTTTAGTGATGGGTAGCGTGATATCTAAAATTAGATTCACTTTCTTCAGACATAACTTCCCTGACACCCTCTTAGATTCTTCTCGAAGAAACATCTCAGTTGTTTTATGTTCTCCATCCGGTACTCTCTGCGTCACATGCATTGCAAAAAACCTGGCTCTGACATCACTTAATTGTAATGGCCCGAAGTCTGCCACAATTTAATTCTTTATTCTGAGCAGTTTTTTACAATTAAATAACGCAACAGTTCTAATATATAAAGCACATGAGGTGTACTGGGAGAAATATTAAACAACTACCATATATCATGTCCATTTAGGGTACATGTCAAAACGACTACACATCTATATACATCAAGTACAAATTATAACATATCTAAAATAAATATTAAACGACGTCTTTCTATCTTAGATCTGCCTCCGCAAGAATCATCCTAGCGGGGTCTGGTACGCTGGCGGTCTGATCCTAAATATAGAAATCGACAGCCAGTTAGTTTAGAAAACTAAGTGAGTTCTTTACCTCTTCAAACGCGCTACATGCAAACAGGAAGAGTTAGTATCAATAGACAGTTATATAATCTATATGAACACGTGTGTAAGTAAGCAGGTAAAGTACTATGTGGACTCTCCCTTCCGTCCTCCTTGACCTCTGTCACTGTGAGCAGTTGGAGGAAGCGCTTCAGTATTTTGGAGGATGTCCAAATTGAAATTCCTTCTCCATCGGAGCGCGTTCAACGCCCTCCTGCGGGCCACTCTGCGATTACCGATGGGTGCTTGAAGGCAGGATTTTTAATCCCTCCTACAGAGGATGCGATCATTGTACTTCGGTTATGCGACGTTTCAGTGACGCTGTTTTCTCCGGTGGGGTTGAGGAGGATTGGGGGTTGCTTTGCTTCTTTTGGGAGAACAACTCCCGAATGACAGTTCGCCTCTTTCGCGAGTGGTGCGAGATCTGCCTTGGCTCACGCGACCGGGTCGAAGTTCAGAGCAATAAGAAGTTGTCGTTTGAGGACAATACTGACTATCACCATGAAGGGATGTTGTTTGGGTTTGTAAAGAACCCGTCGGAGCTGCCTGAGACCTGGTGGGATCCTCCTGACTGTTGTCGCCGTCTTATGGGGAAGGTGTAAGACCCCATTTTTTTTCTTTTAAACACCGGGGTCTTATGCCCAGAACCGCCGCTTTGTGGTGACACCATCACGCCCGGGAAGGTCGTCACTACAAAACGCCGATCCTGCCGGCCAAATCGATCGCAGAACAGTAACATAAGTAATTATAAACTAGTCCACCATAATCACATGTATATATATAAATCTCCACGAAGGGAGAGTCCACAATAATAATAATCAGAGTACAAAAAGAGGGCTTAAGCCCAGTACATGTAATTCTCACTACAAGTCACTCGCAGAAGCAAAACCAAAACTAAGCGTCACCGTAACTGTCACTGTACCGAGAGCACCCAAGCTAGACTGGCCCATCTCCACCGACTCCGTACTCTGCTGGTGCTGCATCTCTGGGTGCTTCTTCCTTTTCGGCCTGCAGTCGCCGCCTCGCAATCCACGTCTGCGTCTACGTCTTCGGCTTCCTGGCTACTGAGCTGGTGGGATCCCACCCATCAAGGGGCATTTGACCCGTGTATGTCCCGGCTGGTGACAATGATAACACGGTCGCGGGGTCAACTCTGTCAGAAACTGCAAAACCCGTGACCCTTCCATATGGTACACCTAAAATTTTGTGGTTCGAAAACCGTTAATCTAAAAGACTAAGCCCTATCATCCCCTACCCCTTCCCCCATGACTCCTAGGTACCGAGCAGAGAGGAAGAAAGAGAAGGACATGAAGGTGGAGAATAAGTCAAAAGCAGGTGACAGCGGACCAATGCTAGCAATTCCATAGTAAGTATGACAGAAGCAGAAAGTAGGAAAGGTAACCTTAACTTATGTGCGGAAGCGCATAAGCCAAGAGATATTTTGCAGGGCTCCCATCGTATAAAGTGTCTCATACCACTTATACGTTGAGGTGTCGGTTATCAAACAACAAGGAGTAGCAAGTAAGTAAAAGCACTTGAAATATAACCATTGATTTATAGGGATTACCCCTATAGACTAAGGGGTCGTTTTGCAGGGCCTATCGTATAAAACGTCTCATACCATCTTATACGATAGGTGACAATGTTTATGCTATGACACGCAAATATGCTATGGAATGCACAAGCAAGTGCAACACACCCACACGACTCCATGCGCACAGACCTTTAGTTCCCCCTGTTCGGGCAGCTAGCTTCACCCCCAGGAACCTCCGTGGTGGCAAACGGAGATAGTGGGTCGGGCCCCCCACTCCTAGGCGGGTAACCACACTACCAGGCCTAGCCCTTCCGTACGCCCCTAGAAGAACACAACCTAGAGTATCCGCGTACTAGTGCTGGCTATATCCACCAGGCTTTCTTTGGCTAAGTGTCCCACACCGCCGAGTCAACGTACCGACGTCGGTGTGATCGATCGTCCAGTACCGATGACCCACCACTTTTATGCACATGCAATCATGACAGTTATATTTGTACAAGTTCTCATGTTACCGAGCCTCCAGCTCTCCAGGCTACCAAGCATATACCAAGTCCCCGAGCATCCCGCTCCCTGGACTTCCAAATTTATACCAAGTCCCTGAGCATCCAGCTCCCCGGAATTCCCATTCACAAATCAGACCATTGACATTACTAGTAGGCCCTTAGACCACGGACCTACTCTACCCATTCCATGCCAATTCTTCTTCCTAATTGTACAAGTGTAGGTGTGAGGTGCAACTATTATTAGGGTTACTCTTGATCATTTTATTCCTAAGATTTAAGGTTAACCTTGGACTTCCCGAGGTTTACCCGGTGAAGGGCTCGCAGCGGTACTAGGAACTATGATGGGGTGAATCCCGAAGCTCCCTTTTCAAGGCACTTATTGTAATTGATTGGTTCCCTTAACCCATTCCCTTCTCATGTTACAGTGGGCTAATCCTAGGGTGACTTTGACTCTTCCTCTTCTCGGGGAGGACGATCTTCCGTCGAACCCGAACACCACTTAACACTAGTCAATCTCACACCCTACCCGTCCTGACTTCCAATAATGAACTTGATTTAACTCACCCTATCCAAACCAGCAAACTACCAAAATTTCATTTCCCAAGTTCATTACCCACTCTAGTTCAGCTTCTGCAGTTTTACTAAACGCAGACCATCCTAAGCTTTATGAGGTATGCTAGGGGTGGTACTCCAAATTGTTTTCCGAATCTCCTATAATATTTACTGGAGGTCTACCATGACATAATTAGTCTAAATCCAGAAAATAATAATTTTCCTATTTCATCTGGCATTTAGTTTATTTATTCTCAGCCTCCCAATGCCCTAGTATGAACATGAAGTGCACTAATGAGCCAACAATAAACCACCATAAAATCAGTAAAAATTCTATGTGGCATTTAAGCAGTAATTCCAAATTTTGAGAAATTTAAGTGGTGTTTAGGCCTACATTTCCTAATTTACCATTTTAGGCCACTTTTACTATATTATGAAGCAAGTACTGTAAATATGTATCTAAAAATCACAAGAAAATTATAGAAGCTTCATGGTGATCTAAAATCATCAGAAACCAAGTCCCATAATTTTTCTCTAATATTTGGGCTCTGAATTTATTTTAATGTGAAACACTAATTTTCCTAGCTTAGTGAGGGAGGTACTATTTTTAATTGTCTAAAAATCCAGAGAAATTTACAGGATGACAATCATGGTCTGAAACACCCTCTGACCAAATTTCATAAATTTCCAAATAATAAATGGGCATTATTTGTATTTTTGACTACATATCACAATTGGTACGTTAAAGAAGCAAGTATCCAAAATAATCAGATAAAACTCCCAAGAAAAATACATAAGGTATAACATGCTATAAGATGCCCTAATCCAAGATTTCATAACATTCCAGTGAATATAAATTCCAAAATCATCAAAATAAATATCTAGGGCACAATAAGAGTTGTGAATGAAGTACAGTATAAATTAACCCAAAACTCTCAACAAAATTATATCATGGCCATGTTCATAATTTAAAATATTTCAAAAATTTACGTAATCAAAGTAGAAAAGACTCACCACAATTTTTCCTTTATCCTTGTCCTTCGTAGGATTCTCGTCGCGTCTATCGCTGGGCTCTAAATTTTGCAGTATCAAGAAATCATTTACTTTAGGGTTGTGCCAAAAATAGTTACGAGTAGACTTCTCAGATTGCCACAACTATGACCTCTAGGAGTTTCCTAGGGAAGGACTAGCTTCGGTGACTCAAATGAAAACAAAACTCAAACCCAAATTCAGCCGCTAATGACTTCATATTGCAGCCACTTTAGAACTCAATAAAAGTCAAGAAAGGTAACCAATAAGTAATCAACAACATGGGCACAGAAACAACATTTCGGGCTGCTAACAGCCGCACCAAGGGATGCCCACTGTTCAATTAAAATAAAATTAGTGTGGGAGGGCTCCAAACAGTGACAATTGCAGCCATCAGGAATTAATAACATGAAAAGGAAATGGGGCTCGATGTAGCGTCGCATGGCGGGGGGCTCGAGGTCGGGAGACGCTGGGCTCAAAAGCAGTGGAGGCGACGACGAATACGCGAAGCGATGGCTTGGTGCAGAGGTGACGACGAGGGACATTATATGCAATCTCGTGATGGAGATTGACGGATGCCTGTCGGGATAGGAGCAGGTTTGCCGATGCCGGCGACCGATGACGATGCTGGTGTGCGCTTGGGCTGGACCGGTGGCGGGTTTGCAGATGTCGACGACCGGTGGCGATGCTGGTGTGCACTGGGGTTGGACCGACGACGAGGAGATGAGGTACTGTGGTTGAATCAGCGGAGAAGATGATGGCTCGGCGGAAACAACGGTTATAGCGACAAGGAAACAATGGCGAGGTTGACAGGGAAGAGGCGTCGGTCTGAGGAAACAGCGACGACAGTGGCAGCAGGGGGAGGAGACAACGGATTTAGGGTTTACAGAGAGCTTAGGCGGACGAGGAGAAGGTTTGGCACTGATACCAAGTTGTTACGGGCCTACTTCTGTAACAACGGTAACTCGTCGGAGTAGTGGTCGGAGGCGGAGATGATGACGGTAGTGGGGTATACCGTTAAGCCGGAATCGCGGCTGCCTAGGAGGGATTGCTCGTTGGAGGAGAGAGCCACCAAGATCTCACAACAAGAAACAAGAATTAGACTTCATTCATTCATATCCATCAACATACACTACCCATGCCTTTATATAGGCTACAACACATATAAAAAGACAATACACTAATGATGACACCTAAAACTAGACTCGGGGCTCGAGGCTCTCACATAATGATAAATAATAATACGCAACATGACACCATCAAAACTCAAAACTCATAACTCATAACATCTCATCCTTCCTCCAAAAAAATCTTGACCGCAAGCTTTATCTGATGCCCTCCTCGTCAGAATCCTCAACGTGCAGGTAGAAAAGCCGGTTGCATTTGTGGCCGCGAGTGTACTGCTCGTCGCAATTGAAACATAATCCATGAGTGCGGCGGTGCAACATCTCAGCCCGAGATAATCCGCAGATCGGTGGGGGTGAGGGACCCTCGATATTGCCTTGTTGAATAATGTTGGTGGCAGGTGGATAGGCTTCTTGGGCCAACTGGAGGCGACGGTCGCAGAGCCGGGCCAGACTCATATCGGTCACTAAGTCCGGAGGGGCTTCAAACTCCACATCCAGTCGCAGTCGCTCGCGAAGTCCAGCAGTAAAAATGTCGACTTGCATATCCGTGGAAAGAGGGACATGTGTTAAGAGAAGCTGAAATTGTTTCAGGTACTCGTCCACGGTACCGGTTTGGCGTAGAGAGGTGAGTGCGCCGATGGAATTCGAAACGTAAGTTGCAGAGTCGCTTGAAGTTGTCCCAAATCAGATTCGGCCGGTCGGTGAGAAGTCAAAAAGCCCATAAAACAGCGGCGTCGAGCATATTGAAAGATGCTAAATGGATCCGATCAGTCGTTGGCGTTTGCTGGTGGCCGAAGAATTGCTCACACTTGGTGATCCAACTCAAAGGATCGCTTTTCCCATCATAGGTTGGAAATTCCAATCTGGTATATCATGGTACAATCGTTGCGTCAGGGTGCACGAGGACCGGCGGCGACGGCTCTTGGACGGTCAGGGGCGGCGGGGCATGTGCAGAGAAGTGGTTGTGCCTGACTGCTGCTGGCATGATCGTGTGTTGGGGCGGTAAACAGATCATCGATGCTCTTGGAGAGCGCAATAATGGCCTCCTGTTGACGGTCCCCGAGAGCAGTGTGCGTAGCTTGTTGCGCCATGACGGCCTGGAGCATGTCATAATCTGATTGAGTTGTTCAGATGAATCACCTATAGTGTGAGTGGAGGAGCGAGAAGATGAACGGGTGGCCGGCCGGTGGGATCGCGTCGAGTCGGAGGACTGAGAGATATCACGGGAGCCGCGGTGACGCCCAATATTGGCACCGAAGGAGATGAGCCCGCTGGAAATAATAATTTGTGGCTTGGAGAGCCGGACACGACTTTCTTTATTTTTAAACTAAAATGGGGCTGCTGGTGGAGATTGAGTGGGACCCACTGTTCAATTAAAATAAAATTAATGTGGGAGGGCTCCAAATAGTGACCACTGCAGCCAACAGGAATTAATAACATGAAAAGGAAACAGGGCTCGATGTAGCGTCACAGGGCGGGTGGCTCGAGGTCGGGAGACGCTGGGCTCAAGAGCACTGGAGGCGACGACGAATACGTGAAGCGGTGGCTTGGTGCAGAGGTGACGACGAGGGACAGGAGCTGCAATCTCGTGATGGAGATCGACGGATGCCTGTCGGGACGGGAGCGGGTTTGCCGATGCCGGCGACCGATGGCAATGCTGGTGTGCGCTGGGGCTGGACCGTCGGCGGGTTTGCAGATGCCGACGACCGGTGGCAATGCTGGTGTGCGCTGGGGCTGGACCGGCGGCGGGGAGATGAGGTACTGTAGTTGAATCAACCGAGAAGATGATGGCTCGGCGGAAACAACAGTTATAGCGACGGGGAAACAATGGCGAAGTTGACAGGGAAGAGGCGTCGGTCGACGAAAACAACGACGGTAGTGGCAACAGAGGGAGGTGACAACGGATTTAGGGTTTACGAAGAGCTTAGGAGAACGAGGAGAAGGTTTGGCTCTGATACCAATTTGTTACGGACCTACTTCCGTAACAACGGTAACTCGCCGGAGTAGTGGTCGGAGGCGGAGATGATGGCGGTAGTGGGAGATACCGTGGAGCCGGAACCGCGGCTGCCTAGGCGGGGTTGCTCGTTGGAGGAGAGAGCCACCAAGATCTCACAACAAGAAACAAGAATTAGACTTCATTCATTCATATCCATCAACATACACTACCCATGCCTTTATATAGGCTACAACACATAAAAAGACAAAACACTAATGATGACACCTAAAACTAGACTCGGGGCTCGAGGCTCCCACATAATAATAATACGCAACATGACACCATCAGAACTCATAACTCATAACATATAACTCATAACTCATAACACATCGACTCCAAGGCAAAACCCCCATCAAAGTAGCCTGCCAGCACCAGTGAAAACAGCCAGCACAGCCCACAATAACTACACAATAGCCGGTCACAAACAGTACCCAAATCAGACCTCAAGGAAGCTCAATTTCTGGGCAACAACTGCTCCAAAAAGGCTGTCAACAGTCAAGACAACCCCCAATCAAGCAGCCGGCCAACAGGGGAACATAAAAAATCAAATTCCCCAAAATTTTTACATATGAACAGCTTAATAAGGGCCAACACTAGCAGATGAACCAAAAATATCTCATAAACAGCCGGCCCACACTAGCACAACTCCAAACAGTGAGCAAATCTTCAAAAGCCCCCAAAACTGAAACCCTAAGTTCATTCCTTTCTTTGTTCACCAAATCACAAGAATAAGAAATGAATACATGGGAAGGAAGAGGGGTAAAGAGAAAGAAGGCTCATAGTAAGAAAATTTGCCCAAAGTTGCCGATCGAAGACCAAAGCCAGTCCGCCAATCGCACCGCACTGCACACAACTGCAGCAATACCACAAAAGAAGGCCACAACCTCAATCACACTTTCCCAGCATTGTCGACCAAGGAGGAATGATTATCCAGCGTAGGAAAGAAGGATGGGAGAAGCCTTACCATCGAGAGCTCCAGGAGTGGAAAATGTGAGTATCTTATCGGGAGAGCTATATCCAAAATTCAAGACCACCGCCTAAGGTAATATAATCTATTAAAATATTCTATTATAATATTATAATGTAATAATCTATTTCCTCAGCCACATATTGTAACGGTCAAGTAATTACGATATCGCCAGAGTAATTGCCGACGTTATACATGTAGAAAAGATACGAGAAGAATGCTCATAGGAGGAAGGGCCGAAGGATCGAGACGCATCAAGGGGTAGAGACGAAGGAAAATTAGATGAAGGCTGGAGAGGATGGCCGGAGGAGAGAGACGAAGCTTGGGGAAGAGAGAAGAAATGTGAGACCTACTCTATAAGACCAAAAAGAACTATTATTCATTCATGCTCTGTATTACAACCACTAGGCTATATTTATAGCCTTCATACCAACATTCCTAAACACCTATTTACAACTATGTCACCCATATATTATGTATAATACTCCCTTACACATATCCAGCCAGCCAAAATTTATTTCTCCTCATTATATCAAGTATTAGATTAGGGCAAATCAGCAAGCTTAATCCAACCACTATTCATTCAGTGAAGTAAAGCAACCAGCCGGTCCCCGAGGAATCCCAAACAACCACCTCTAAGAGTTCAATTCAGCCACTATGCAATACTTCATATGCAAAAGTAATTGCAATAACAAAATTGATAAGAAAACGAAATGATTGTCGCAAAATCAATCGAAATGCTTGAACAACACTTCTCATATATGAGTTGGTGTGTCAAATCGTTTAATTGAGTCGGCCTCGATTAAATGGGTCTTTTTTGGCTATTGGAAACTACTTCTCGACCAGACATTTTTGTCAATCACCAAAAGAAGTCCCCTAAATGCACTGTATATTTTTTTGTATGCTTTCTTGTGTGGTAACATGTATGGTAGAGATGATAATAAACGCCACAGATGATGTGGGGAGAAAAAAAACCTTCCCATTATAGCACAAGAGACCTTTTGAGGCTTACCATGGTTCAACCGCCTCTTGGTCTTGTTCAACGCGATCACAAATATGGGGTAAGACAAGTGATGTCTTGATTTCTTTTTGAATATCATCAAAAAGCCCCACCATGGGTCTAAATTTGTTATATTTTGATCCATTGTCCTCGTTCTTCCATTAGAGAGCATTCGTCGCCTTGTTGAGTAAACCCACAAAACACTTGACTGTGCAGTCAAATCCCATTAACTGACTTGAGGTAACATGATCAGTCTTTTTTAGAAGATGCTTCAAACTAAAGTGATCAATTGAGATCCGAAAGTGTCTTGCCCATAAGTACGGTCTCCATTGTATAACCAAATTTTCCAAACCTATCCATTATTATTTATAGAGGGTAGCTTGATGTGACAATCCCCTGCTTTTTGACTAGAGAAAGCAATAGTGTACTATTGTTGTTCCTCCAACAAAACTTACACCTATTCTCTACTTGCCATACTCGACTAACAATTCCTTAGAGAAACCCGACATTTGTAGAACGATAACTGTGGACAAGGTTTTTGTAGAGCAAACAAAGAGTTGCTTCTGTCCTCCAGAATGAGCTCTTTTCAATAAATTGGTGAGAGGTGTTGCGTATCCCCGTAGTTAAAAAAACTCGATATTTTAGCCTTCCAAATCGAGGAATCCCTTTGGTGCTTTTGGAGAGCATGACTCAGGCTACTGTAGCATTACTTTGATTTTGTTAGTATCCGTGGACTCCTCCACACCATGCACAATATGTCCCAAATAAACTGCATTGCTTTACCCAAAAATATATATTTTTTCCATTTGAGGAATAGGTAGTGGGCTCATATTAGTTCACGATCACTCCAACATGATGGATGTGATCCACCCATGCCTTGATTTAGATGAAAATTTCATCAAAGAAAATTTTTAGAGGTAGAAGAAAAATACCTCATTCATCAGTATTTGGATGGCGGATGGCATTGTTAGCCCAAAATAACATGACGGGAATTCGATGTTGATGGCGCCGACCTGCCAATGTTTGAAGACATTCGCCGCCACAATCATGATAGTGAAGATCTCCGCCGCTACAACCTCCGCTCGCGGCCACATTGCCGCCACGATCATGATAATGAAGATTTTCGCCGCTACAACCTCCGCTCGCGGCCGTTCTCGTGCACATGACATTTCATTATGCGCCTCGGCATAATCACGCTTCACTTTATTTTTATATTGCTGCAGTTAAAACAGTTTTGTGTTTTTTTTTGTTTTAATGGCTATGATGTAGCCTTGTTGGTGTCTGGTTAGGATTTTTGTATTAGACCTTATGTATAGGTCTTGTTAATGAAATTAGAAGCAGACAGATTTCGACAAAAAAAAGCCATGAGCTTTTCTTCTCCCAGGGTTCGGTCCCGAAGCCATCTCCTTGGGCGTGCGTGTGAGATACCGCTGCCTACTCCTTCCGTCAGCGAGTGATACTCGCGATGCAGTTGCCGCCCGCCAGTGAGTGCTGACCCGAGAAGGGCTCGGTAACGGGATGCCTCACCGTGGTGCTGTCCGGTGCGACACCCAGCCCGTCGACCTCCTCTCGCTGGTCCAGATCCGACCGCCAGACCTTGTGCGCTTCCTCCCTGTGTGACTTCGTGAGGCGTTGGCTTGTCATCTCCTCCATTCGGTGTGATTCCGGTGGAACCTGTGGTAGAGAGATTCTCCACAAAACTCTTTTGTGAGCTTGGGGTAACGATTTCTCTACTCTTCTTGTGTGTGTTTCTTTATACGTGATTTTGTGTGGTGAAAGAGGCCGACGTTGCCTTAGAAGCCATTGTTTTCTCCGTGGGATTTAATCGAAGTTTTTCGCATTGTTTTTTGATCGTTCTTGTGATTTAAAGGATTGAGTAAATCCTTATTGTGACGTTGATTGAATTGGGTAAATCCTTGTTTTGATTCTCAAAGGATTGGGATAATCCTAGGCTGTTTTTCTTTTGGGAGTAAAATCGACCACTTTTCCTAATCGCCGTTTTGGTCGTATTTTCTCTCGGTGTAAATTGCGCATGTGCCGCGATTTAAATCGAAATATTGGAGTGACTACGAACTCGTGCGCGCGCGTGCTCAGTCGAAAAGGTCTTGAGAGAATTCCCGCGTTAACCGTCACAAACACCTCGACACGCAGGCCTACAATAGAAGTGTCCATGGTGTCTCATAAATATTACTCTCTCATTCAAGTGCATGCACACATGATATTAACCCGATAATACATTCACTTTAGTAAAAAAAATTAGCCTTGTGTAGCTCATCCAACAATTTATCTATCACAGGCATAACAAATTATCTTTTATGGTTTTGGCATTTAGCTCCATGTAATTAGCGTTGAAGCTCCACCCCTACTAGAAGGATGAGGGACATAATACTAGCTTGTTCGGTCGGATGATGCTCTACTGAAATATCTGTTAGCACTGGGCTTCTATCTCATCCTTTGTGGAATAAGGTATCTGTTAGGTCTCGCTATACTACAAACAAGAACTTTTTTACGATTGTGAGACGAGAGAATGAATACTCAAAGGGAAAAAAATATACAGTCATGAGGTGGGCTGACGTAGAATGAACACTTAAGGAGTATTAGGAAGGAAGAAACGAGATGGCAAAATGGAGAGGCAATTCAGAGAATGAAGTAGATTCAATTCATTACATTTTTCATACAATGTTTAGGCTTTTATAATGCCTTGATATTACATAGAAAAATAGCAAGAGTTAATATGATGATCATTCACGAGGGTAATCATTCTCCGCGATTACATATCTTATTAAAGCAGATAGGTGGTGGTTAACCGGTTACAAACATATCATTTAATACCCTTCCTTAACTTGAGAACCGCAAACATTGGCTGAAAACAATCCCGTCTGAGCGGCTTGGTAAGAATGTCAGCCAGCTGCATCCTGCATGGGCAATATTCCAGTTTGATTTCTTTCTTCTCTACTAGCTCTCGAATGAAATGGTGCAAATGTCAATTTGCTTGCCCCGATTATGTAGGACATGATTCTTTGAAATGGAGATGTCTAAAGTGTTATCTCACTTCAGGATAATTGGTTCTTCATCTTGATTTTCTATTTCTTTGATATGCCTTTTAATCCAAAGTACTTCGCAGGCCGCCAAATTAGCGTTATGAACTCGGGTTCAGAAGAGAATAGGGCAACAATTTGTTGCTTGCGTGAGCTCCAAGAAATGACTTTTGACCCAAAGAAAAAAATGTATCCACCTGTGCTTTTCCTTCCAATTGGGCACCCCTCCAATTGGAATTGCTAAAACCTATGAGCTTTCGGTTTGAGTCGTGAGAGTAGAGGAGGCCGTGATCCTTTGCCCTTTGAATGTAACACAAAATACGCTTTGCCAATGATAACGTGTTTGATTAAGGGGCTTGAAACAAAATGAGAGAAGATGTTCACGACATTCTTGATGTTTTGATGGGTATTGGTAAAGTAAATTAATGAACCAACAAGGCTGCTATATAATTCTCCATATGCTCTTTCTTCATCTTTATCTTTGGTAAAATTGTTCCCTGATTGGCATCAACTTGAGCGACGCATTGTAATCTTCCAAATTGAATTTCTTTAGGATATCCCAGGCATATTTCTCTTGTGAGATGAAAATGGAACCAGGTGACTGCATGATTTGTAGCCCTAAGAAGTATTTTAAAGGGCCAAGGTCGGTCATTTTGTATTTGTCTTTTAATTTGCTTCAAATCTGTGAGATAAGAACTTCAGAGGATTCTGATTAACTCTTCCACATAACCGATCATGATACGATCGCCATTTGTAGAGTTTTTGTAATATTAAGTAGGTTCGTTCTTACAGCGAGTGAAACCATCTTGAAGGAAAAACGAGTCAATATTAGTATACCCGGCCCTTGGGGCTTGTTTTTTTAAGCCATATAAGGCTTTGTGTAGCTTACATGCTTTCTCTTTCTTCCCAATTACTTCATATCCTTGTGTCTGTTCGACAAAAATTCCTTTATAATGACACAATTCAAGAAAGCCGATTTAACATGTAACTGGTAGACAGGCTATTTGTGTTCAACAACAATTACAAGGAATATTCTAATGGTGTTCATCCGAGCCACTGGCGCATATGTTTCGTCATAATCCTGGCCGGGCTTTTGGCTGTATCCTTTTGCAACGATTTGAGCTGTGTTTGATGATTTTACCGTCTTCATTGCTTTTAACTTTGTAAACTCATTTCAAGTTGATGATATCACGGTCTGGAGGATTTGAAACATGGGCCCATGCTTTATTTTTCTTTATAGATCTCATCTCATCGTCTGCTTTCTTCCAGCTTTCGTTAGTAGCATCTTCTTTGTATGTCCGAGGTGCTCGACTGAGCAGGGCAATGCTACAGTTGTTGCAAATATCATTTATAGATCGATAATTGTGGGGGAGCGATGATTCCAACCAGTCATCAGAATTATCAGAATATGATTCAATAGGGGTGCCCAGGATGGTGTTGGGTGATTTTTCCATTACAACTGGTTACCTCAGTGGGCTTGGAGACATGCCCGTTTTATTACCCCGTCCCAAGAGCTATTCTCATGGAAGCTGACATCCCTGGATATTAGTAATTTTCTTTTGTGTGGCTGATACAGTCTATACCCTTTGGTTTGCGAGCTATAACCAATCAAGATACATTTCTCACTGGTTTCATTTAATTTGTCTCTTTTATCCTTGAATGTGATCATAGCAGAGGCACCCGAAGGTTCTAAGATGTGCAATGGAAGGGTTGTTCTTGAACAATGCTTCATATGGAGTGCCTTTGTGGGTGTCCTGTTAAGGATGTGGACAACAGTCGAAGTGGCTTCTGCCCATAGTTCTTGGGGCATTTCTTTTGTATTATCATGGCTCATGCCATTTCAACAACAACATGATTCCTCTCCACGACTCCATTCTGTTGTGGAGTTCCTGGAGCAGTCATCTTTCTTCTAATCCCATGTTTTTGGCAGTAGTTCTGGAACTCTGATGATAGGGATCTCCCTTCCGGTTGCTTCTTATTGCTTTAATTTTCTTTCCAAGTTGATTTTCTATTTCCCTCTTAAAATTATTAAAAAAGTAAAAACTTTCTGATTTTTGTGATAGATAGTAGATCCACATGTATCTGGAATGATCATTTACAATGAGTAGGTAGTATTTCTTTCCTCCAAGGGATTCAGTGGAAGCATGCCCCCATAAGTCGATGTGAAGTAGGTCCAGCGGCTCACGAATTCTTCTGCTGGCGGATTTTGGGAAGGGTAGTCTATGTGATTTGCCAAGAGCGCACAATTCACATTCTTGTGGCCTAAGAGAGAGATCAGGTATCCCAACTACTAGGTTTTTCTAAAGCAGAGCCTTCATACTTAAGATGACCTAATAATAATGCCAAGTGAGGCTTAGATTTGGATTGCAGTCCTTTTTACAGGTGAAGGCAATATGATTAGCAGCCTCCATTCTGAGAGAGAAGACCTAATTTTTTGGCATAGAAGCTGATGCAACAACGGTTCTTTATTTCTGGTCTATGATGGCGAAGTGACTGTCCTTGAAAATGGATTATCCTTTGGTCAGAAGTTGACCAACGGTCGGAAGGTTTTGGGCTAAGAGGGAACATAGTGAACTTCTATTTTGGTGTTTTTTACGACATTTATTTTTACAGCTATGTTTCCCTTTCCTTCTATAATATTAGCTTTCCCGTCTCTCAGGTAGACCTTGGACTTAAAATTCTCATCAATATCTGTGAAGTAGGCCTTGTCTTTGACCATATGGCCACTGTCAATGAACTTGGTTGATGCTAGGAGAGATTCTATCTTGGACTTTAAACTGGAATAAAATATCCCTTCACATTCCTCTTCTGTGAACTTAGCTTCTTCCTTTTGACAAAGCCTACAATCTTTTTCAAAATGTGTCGGCTTCTTGCAGTGTGTGCACTTGTCGTAACAAGTCTTTGTGTTGAATGTGATTTTTTTACAAAGATTGTAGTACATGGTTGGAGGTTGGCCTCTATCCTGTTGGAAGTGTTCTCTACCTCTATCTCTTCCCCTGTCTCTCCCTCCAATTCCTTTCTTAGAGTAATGTTGCATGTGTTTCAGTGGATGAGTTCCACCGTCAGCTTTGCGCCTGTCGACATGTTGTGAGGATTGATTGAGATTCATCTTGGTCTAGAAAGCATGATCTATCATTGTACTTTCTCGATTGAGTAGATCTTCTTGTGATTGCCAAGAGCCTAACAACTCTTGAATAGTCAGAGTGTCGCGGTCCTGTGCTTCAATGATAGCAGAGACAACGTGATTGATGCTCTTTGTTAAGCTTCATAATATTTTTTCGACTATTTGTTGATCTTCAATGATGTTTCCTAGATTTCTAATCTGGTTGGTGATGCTTGTAGTTTTAGCGCAGAAATCTTGAATGGACTCGTCTTTCATAGTGAGAGCATCAAAGTTTCTTTTGAGAGCTTGCAATTTAATTCTGATCACTTTTTAGATCTTTTGAATTCTAGTTTCAAGGTATCTCATGCCTCTTTTACTGTCTTTGCGCCCATTATTTTGGGGAATACGATGTTCGACACTCCTTGTTGAATTGTTGGAGTGCTCTAGATTCGCGCATCTTCTCTCCTGGACTAATTTGCGGCGGCGTACCGTCAACGACTTTACCAAAGAGAGCCGATTTGATCCCGTGCTCCACAAGATCCTGTAAGCCTTGTGAGTTGAAGAGGGTTTCCATTCAAATGTTCTAATAATCTTAAAGGTCTCCTGTGAACACAAGGATAGTCACTGCCGAGGGAGATGAGGTAGATGATGAGGCCATCAAATCTGAACCAGTTGATTAAGCTCTGGCAAAGAGGATTCAATCCATGTCTCTGATTACCATTATTAGGAAAGGAGAGACGAGATGGCAAAAACAGAGAGACAATTCACAGAATGAATTAAATTCAATTCATTTCTCATACAACTTTCAGGGTTTTATAATGCCTTGATATTGCATAGAAAAATAATAGGAGTTAATAGGATGATCATTCACAAGGGTAATCATTCTCCTCAGTTACATATCTTATTAAAGTAGATGGCGGTTAACAAGTTACAAACAAGTCATTTAATAAAGAGAACTTGCATTAAGCAATAACAATATACGAGTTATAATCCAAAGGCAAGCTTCGGCCAACTCTCAGAGAATGGGTCCTCCAAAGAGCTTCTCTCTTAAAGAGAGCATAAACTAAGGAATCCAAAAGAGGAGGTATTATTCAATTAGGGAGCCCTTATAGATGGATGCGTCAGTATAAGACAAAATATACTAAGGAAAATTACATAATTAACTAAGAAAATAAGATAATCCATAAAGGTACACGCAACTCAAGGGCAATTTTGTCGGGATCTTTTCTATATTTTTGCGCGAAAATAATTTCTTCTAAATTTTGTATTGGCTGTGAAGGGGTGTCATAACCAAAGAGGGGAAAAGCGCAATTCAAAGAGCGATAGTTGTATAAAAGCAACAAAGGCACATGTGGCGTGTGATGTGTGTCTGGTTGTGTGGAAAGTATGAGAATTAAAATTGAAATCATTTATCCCGAGCAAGAATTGGTGGGGAAAATAGGTGTGTTGGTGGGTGAAAATCTAATCTGAAGTGGACGGAGCTTGAACCTTGGATGTGATCTTGGGTAGAAGACTGCTGGGGTAAGAAGTTGAGGGATCAATTATGAGAATTAGATAGGGAGGCCCACTAATTTTAGGTGGAGAGAGAGAGGGGGGGTGTGTGAGAGTGGGTATAATTATATTACTGTGATAGTGGGTATAATGATATATGAGAGCAGTATGCTGGAAAAATGTGAGGGTAACTGCCACCGTGGGACCCGCAAGGGATTAACGATAACTGTTGCAGGATAGGAGATGACTGTAAATTGGTAGGAAAAAATCGCTTAAAGTGTCGCGTAGCTTCATTGAAAGAGACATGTAGCAGGATGATTGAAAAATATTATGGAATGTGTCTTGTAGCCTTGCGACAGACTTCAAAACTGCAAACAAAAGGTAGTTTGTTGGACTCGAGAAGTAGGGACGGAGTAGTTATATACATCGGGTCTAGCGCAGTACGAGAGGAGCTGAATGGCGTCGGGACTGGGAACGAAGGAGCGCACATTGAGGGGAGGTTGATGGTAGTCACCAGAGCTTGCTATGCGGAGCTGCGAGGAGGCATGGTGCTAGTCGTCAATGTCAGAAAATCGAGTAAAAGTTGAGGATGAGGACGGTGGGGGCTATCATGCAGGTCCGAGACGAGTGTTATTGGAGTCGAAAAATTTAAGGCCAGCCCTTGTACACCATCATACGTGGAGTCCAGAAGAGGAGAAAGAAATTGTGTTAATGTTCGTGGCGGAGGAGAGTGATTGGAGGAGATTGCGTCATTTTGATCGAAGCTCTCGTGTAACAATGCCGCAATGGTTGTCATGGCAGAGGTGAGTGATTGTAGCGGAGTCAGGAGTGTCCGATTTCTTATTGGTTGCTGAAAGAAGGGCTAGTGGGAATCCAACAAAGAAGGCAACAACTAAAAAATGGCAGGTCAAATCAATTGTTTCGAGCACAAACTTTTTACGATCGTGAGGCGAGAGAATGAGCACTCAAATAGAGCTTGCGTCGAACATTAACAACATATGAGATACATTCAAAAGGCAAGATTCGCCAACTCTCAAAGGTTTAGTCCTCCGAAGAGCATAAACTAAGGGAACCAAAAGTTGATCTACTCTTCAACTAGGGGGTCCTTATATAAGATGGATGCTCCCACTACAAGACAAAATATACTAAAAATAGGGTACATAATTAATTATTAATACTATAAAGATAGACGCAACTCCACGTGCACTCTTTATAGTGAAGCCGGTCGTCTGCGCACGTGTATCATGTATCTTTGAGGCATAGACGTCACAATGACGTATACGTTAGACACCACCATTGGTGTTGTACCTGGCGATCATGCACCCGTCGAGGGGGAAGATCTCTAGGATCTTGAAATGTCAATGTAATCACTGAGAAGGTTCTCCAGCAGGTTCGTGGGGATTGGGTGTTGGGAATTTTTTTGGATTTGTTGATACAAACTTTATCTGATTGATGATAAAGAAACAAGAAGAGTTAGTAGTCCCTGCTTCAAAAGGAGTGACCTTGAAGCAGAAAGAGGAAGTGCGGAGGAGAGTGATTGGAGGAGATTGCGTCATTTTGATCGAAGCTCTCGTGTAACAATGCCGCAATGGTTGTCATGGCAGAGGTGAGTGATTGTAGCGGAGTCAGGAGTGGCCGATTTCTTATTGGTTGCTGAAAGAAGGGCTAGTGGGAATCCAACAAAGAAGGCAACAGCTAAAAAATGGCAGGTCAAATCAATTGTTTCGAGCACAAACTTTTTACGATCGTGAGGCGAGAGAATGAGCACTCAAATAGAGCTTGCGTTGAACATTAACAACATATGAGATACATTCAAAAGGCAAGATTCGCCAACTCTCAAAGGTTTAGTCCTCCGAAGAGCATAAACTAAGGGAACCAAAAGTTGATCTACTCTTCAACTAGGGGGTCCTTATATAAGATGGATGCTCCCACTACAAGACAAAATATACTAAAAATAGGGTACATAATTAATTATTAATACTATAAAGATAGACGCAACTCCACGTGCACTCTTTATAGTGAAGCCGGTCGTCTGTGCACGTGTATCATGTATCTTTGAGGCATAGACGTCACAATGACGTATACGTTAGACACCACCATTGGTGTTGTACCTGGCGATCATGCACCCGTCGAGGGGGAAGATCTCTAGGATCTTGAAATGTCAATGTAATCACTGAGAAGGTTCTCCAGCAGGTTCGTGGGGATTGGGTGTTGGGAATTTTTTTGGATTTGTTGATACAAACTTTATCTGATTGATGATAAAGAAACAAGAAGAGTTAGTAGTCCCTGCTTCAAAAGGAGTGACCTTGAAGCAGAAAGAGGAAGTGCGAAGGAAGCTCTTCCGGAGAAGAGGACAGAAAGAGGCCTATCTCATTTTGAAGCCGTCGAAGATCGTCGATCGGGCATTTGTCAATTGGGGACTCGATCACTGATTGTGTACCTGATCACCGATTTGAGAACGGGTCGTAGACCGCCGTTCTCAGCTGCAGTGCCCCCTAGATCGCTCAGAGATTGCCGTTCGTGGACTGGAGCTAAAGCTGACCGCCGGCCGAGCCATCCTTTCATCAGTGCTCAAAGAAGGAAGATTCTGCACTTGCTGATCACTAACATTAGCTTAATGATCGCCGACCGACCTGGATCAGCTATTGCTGACCGAATGGAAAACTTTGTCAGGACTCAGAATAGAGCCGTTCCAAGTCAAAAATATGAAGCCACTTTCTGCGCTTCGGGACTCAAATGGGAAGAAATACGAGGATTCCTTGAATCCTCTCCAATCCGAGGTGTCTATTGAAGAAGTGCGAGGACTTAAAGATCAGCGTGGTGAAAGAAAAAGTGCATAGAGAATGCATAATACAAGTTACAGTGGGTAGAATGAAGAAATGAAAAAAAGCAATGCCACTCGTCCAAGGAAATCACATACAGAATGGCGAAAAAGCAGTTTGTTGAACTTTGACCCGCACTCCTGCGCAGATAACTATGTTGCAAATATTCTCCATATTAGCAATTGCAGTATTCATTTTGCAAGAGAGAGGTGTAATTTGATATATGATATATTGTAATTTATATGATACAAAATCAATAAAGTTTTTCTTTGATTGCTTGGAGGATTTTTATTTTATATTTTATTTTAAATACACACCTGGTGCAACATATCCGACCGTTCCCTTGACTCCAATCGATGCCGTTGAACTCCGACCCAAGTTACTTTCTAGAAGTTTTGCCAGTCCAAAGTCGCTCACATGAGCGGTCATGTCATCATCAAGAAGGACATTACTAGGCTTGAGATCACAGTGAACCACCGGCGTCGAACCATGGTGATGCAGATATTCTAGTGCAGAGGCTACATCAATGGCTACATTTATCCTCTGAAGAAATTTCAGTCTTCTTCCTTCCCTTTCTTCTGAATGCAGCCACTCCTCTAGGCTCCCATTGGGCATGTACTGAAATATTAAAGCTTTGAAAATATTTCCCTTGTTATCCATACTGGAACAAGAAGTTATTATCTTTATGAGATTGCGGTGCCTTATTACTTTCAAGGCATTGCATTCAGCTGTGAAGCTCTTTAAGGCTCGTTTCTGATGGAGGTTGAGCACCTTCACTGCAACAACCTTCTCTTCACCACCCAAGTTCAAAATTCCTTTGTACACACAGCCATGGCCGCCTACACCGATCAGGTTGGCTGGAGAGAACCCATCGGTTGACTTTAGTATGTCAAAGTAGGAGACTTTGGCATGTTGAGATTTTTCCTTGGAATCTTTTGGTGGAGTATTCTTTCTTTCATGCATCCAATACCAGAATCCAAGAAGACATAGTAGTAGGAGCGCACATAGAGAACCAGCAGAAATTGAAAGGATTTTTTTGAGATCTCTTTTTGGATGTGATTCTGATGAGCAAGCCGGCAAGTTTAGTTGTTGATCTCCACAGAGAAGTTCATTTCCTTGTACCGAAACGGCACTCGTATTCCCGAAGACTCCATTCGCTGGCACCTGGCCTTCAAAATTATTGAATGAAAGATTCAGGTACTGCAGAAAAGTAAGGCGTTCGAGGAACTCCGGTATAGATCCAGACAAGTTGTTGCGGGCAAGATCCATGACTTGAATGCCCTTCAAATTGCTCAGTGATTGGGGAATGGGCCCTTCAAAACTGTTGCGGTCCACGCGAAGTATTTCTAAGACCTCGCACTGGCCAATGGCGTTGGGAATTTCTCCGGACAAATTGTTCAATGCGATATTCAATTCCCGGAGGTTTCTTAGCCTTCCAACTTCGGGAGGCAGAGTTCCAGTCAGTAAATTGTTGGACAGATCAAGATATTTGGAGAGCGACGAAAGGCTCAGAATTTCCTTGGGTATGGATCCAGTGAGTTTGTTGTCAGAGAGGTCGAGAGTTCCCAATGCTCGGCAACCGCCAAGGCTTGCGGGTATGCGCCCTTCCAAATCATTGGCTTTCATATTCAGTAAAGTCAGTTCGCTTAGGTTGCCCATTGAGTCAGGAATTGAACCAGAAAGCTTGTTTGAAGACAGGTCAAGTGTGTTAATTCTCTGGAGCTTACCTATGGTGGCAGGTATGTTTCCTTCAAGGGAATTGTGGTCCAATCCAAGAATTGTGAGATTAACAAGATTTCCAATATCAGCAGGTATGATTCCTGTTAGCTGGTTTCCTCCCATTGTCAGCCATTGTAGAGTTTTTGATAGATTTCCTACAGAGCGAGGGAAGTATCCCCCAAGTCTATTTAGTTCCAAGGAGAGTACTTGAAGGAGGCTGCAATTTGTTAAGGAAGATAAGAAGCTCCATCCTGCCTCGTCTCCAGCTTCGAGCTGATTCCGATCAAGGCTCAGCCAGTAAAGTTGCTGCAGTTCTCCCAGCTTCGCCGGAATTTTCCCTGTGAAGTTGTTTCCAGTCAGTTCAATGTCCTGAAGGCCAGTTGCATTTGCCAGTGAAGCTGGTATCTGCCCGTGAAAATTGTTGAAGTAGATGAAAAATTTCTTGAGACGTGGGAAATATTGTCCGAAATTACGGGGAAGAGTGCCGACAAGGTTGTTGTTGGCCATGCCGAGGTACTCGATCGATGATAGGTTGTAGATTGATCGAGGTACTTCGCCTGAGAGAATGTTGTGTGAGAGTGCCATTACTGAGAGAGAAGACAGTTGTCCGAGTACTGGCGGGATGGTGCCGGAGAAAGAGTTTTCTGTCAACGCGAGCACTTGGAGAGAGGAGAGGCGCCCGAGTGACGGTGGGATGCCACCGGAGAGCGAGTTCGTGGTGACATCGAGAAGGACGAGTGAAGAGAGGTTCCCCATTGAAGTTGGCAGATCTCCTGTGAGATTGTTGTAGGAGAGATCTAAGTATTGCAGCGAGGAGAGGTTGGTGAGAGATGAATGGATACTGCCGGTGATGCTATTCCGGTACAAATGGAGGAAGACCAGAGAGGAGAGTCGGCTGAAGGAAGGAGGGATTGATCCTGATATCGTGTTTTGAAATGCTTCGAGGGCTGTCAGTGAGGAGATGTTCCCCAAGGAAGAAGGTATACTGCCTGTGAGATTGTTGATTGCGACGTCGAGGTAGAGGAGCGCCGGGAGGAAGCCCAAGGCTTCTGGAATTTCTCCGGAGAGCTGATTGTCTTTGAGGGTGATGATCTGCAGGCTGAGGCAGCTGGAGAGGTTGTGTGGGATTCCTCCATACAGCTTGTTGCCTCTCAAGGATATGACTTGGAGTTTGGAGCAGTGGGAGAGTGCAGCGGGTATCATGCCGTCGAGAGAGTTTGCACTGAGGTTGAGATGTAGAAGGCGGCGCAGGCCGCCGAGCTCTGGTGGGATGTGTCCGTGGAGGCGGTTGTCGGCGAGGTTGACTCTCTGGAGGAAGGTGAGGTTGGCAATGGAGGGAGGAATCGTGCCGGCGATGTTGGAGGAGCTGAGGTCAATCTCGGTCACTCGCGCAGAGTGGCGGCGGCTGCATGTCACTCCTTGCCAGAGGCAGAAATCGGCAGAGGAATCATTCCATGAGGACAATGTTTGGAGCGGGTCGTCGGTGATGGATGCCTTGAGGGAGAGGAGAGCAATCTGATCGGAGGCGTGACATTGGAAGGGGTGGAGGAGAACATGGTGGAGGAGGAGGAGAAAGAGGTGGTGGTGGTGGGGGCGGAGGGGGAGTACGTGAACGAACGAAAGTTTCATGGTGGAGTGGCAGTGGTTTGGTTTGCATCTGATAAAAAAGAGCTGTGAGAAAATGATGGTCTTTGATAAATAGAACGCGGTTTTTTTTTGAAAGATAAAACTTTGCTGTTTTGGTCAACTGTTGACTTAAGGGGCCTTATCACGTTATCTCTCAGGTTGTTTATTTGGAGTGGACCTTTCAAAGTTTGTTTGGAGTAAAAGAAAGTGAGGAGAGTAAGGAGTCGAAATGAAGATTTTAGCATTTAAATATACATGCAGTCCTGCAGGCGGTTTTTCCTTGCAACAGTGGGACACTGCAATTGTCAAAATGAATATTTTATCAATGGGTGTTTTTCTCTCTAGTATATAGATATAGCATCCAAACACACTTTCATTGATTTGCAGGGATGCCAATGTCTTGTACCATTTTAGGCAGATTGCAGGTTGAATTTGAACTGATTTAACTCAAACTTAGGAGTTATTTGTGGAAATAGGTTTTCACTCCTTTCCACATTCCCTACTCGCTTTAAATTTTTGGGTATGCATCGTGGACTGGTTACGCTGCTGAAACATGATCATATTTTGATTGAGAAATGTTGGAATTTGGCGTGCAGTTAGTGGCCTCCTCCCTTTGGGATTAGTTTCACATCTCAGATTCTGTTTTTGGGTCTCCCTCTTGTGTGTATATATAAGGGAGAAATGTATTGATTCGTATGTCTGAATAATAAGTTTTTATTCCTTTTAATTTCTACTCGGTATCAGAGTCAGGTTTGAGGAAAAAAATCAGTCCCCACAAATCCCGTGATTCAGCCCGCAGTTTTTTTTCTCCTTTCCTTTTCTGGTAGTGTAGGGAAAGGAACATCGCACTGCTCAGTGTTGGGAGAAGGAACGCGCAAGAAGAGGCGTTCACGTCGGAATCTGGTTCACAGACTGCGATGATCTCGTAGAGGCGCCACGCGCAGGAGAAGGATCAGTGTTGCTCTTGGATCATCACGTACATGAGAAGGGAGAAGGATACGCGTCGATTGCGGGAGTCATAGGAGCGCGCGACAGAAGGCTTCCCGCGCGCGTCTGCGAGGAAGAAACACATTGCGGTGAGTACGAGGGGCTTCTCGCGTGCGTAGAGTGAGTTTCCATGCGCCGATTGCGGGAGTTGCTGCGCGCACAGGATTTGTCGCATGCGCACGATTGCGATAGCGCACTGAGCGACAGAGGGCGCAGAGGAGCACATCGTCTTTGCATGAGGGTTTTCTCGGCTGCGCCTTCGTCGTAGTAGGAGCGAGCGGGTCTCTACTGTTTTGTCTGTTTACGAGATGCATGACGCTAGGAAGAGGCGTTGCGGGGAATCAATGGTGTAGCAGTACAACAGGAAGGAAGGAAAAAAATAAGAGGATAAATAAATTATCTTAGAGTTTTGTGTACTTATGGAGAAATTGGTCGCCAAAATGGAGGAGACAGATTTTGAGTTCTTGCGGATGTCCAAATGCGAGGGCTCGGCTTAGTCGTCGTCACCTCCAATGAAACTGGATCTCCCCCCTGAGGAGTTGAAATTCGATGGATTAGCTACATACTTATGCTGGTCTCGTCGAGTGACGAGAGCGCTATATGAAAGGAATCTGGAGAGTTATCTGACTGATGAGAAGGGGGAGCCAGAGAAGAAATCAGATGGATACAACGAGTGGAAGACTACACATAACCTTCTCCATACTTGGCTCCTAAACTCGATGATCACATCTATCACTGTCACAATGGTTGTCATAGAGACAATGAGTGATGTTTGAGGAAAGTTGCAGAGAATCTATGCTATAGCTGACAATAACATGAAGATTTTTCAGATTGAGAGAGAGATAGAGACGATTATGCAGGGAAATCGATTGATCCAGTAGTATGTCGCAGATCTGGAGCGACTGTGGGCAGACTATGATCATTTCTCTCCAGTTGCTTGCTGTAAAGACCCTGAATGCAGAAAAGGCGAGCAAAATGCTCAGAGGCGGACTATGCATTTTATGAGAGGATTGAACCGTACATTTGAGCTGAGGTGTGCAATACTGCTTGCTCAATAAAAAATCACTTCCCTGGATGAGATGATATCAATCATGATGTAGGAGGAGAGCAGAATTAAGCTCCAGTCTGGCACAACCACTCTTCCTGGGGTGAAATCGGCTATAGCGGTCACCAATTTAGGGCACACGAGATACAAGAGCGAGACACGACAATGTTACAATTGTGGAGAGATAGGTCATCTTTGCCTGGCTTGCCCCAAGACACCAAAGGAGCGAGATACAGGTGGGCGGGGTCACTTTGGAAGTTGTGTTCGCAGCCGTAGGGATCGTAGAGGGGGTAGAGGAGGCTATTGTGCAAATCTAATGATGACAGACAAGGAGGTAGAATGAAATATGGATGATGCAAGTTACTCAGAGGAGTAGAGAATCGTAGATGCCTATTCTCAACTAATGCGGAAAAAACAGAAGGGTATGACAAATGACACACTCACTGCAGTTTACCAGTTCCATCTAGGGGTAATGTTACCTCTTTTGCTTACATCGCCACAGGTACTTATAATACACTTATCCTCACATCTGCATGTTCCACTGGCTCATTAGATTGGATAGTTGACTTACACGCCTCTCAACATTGTACTGGGGATGCAAAATAATTCCTTTCGTACACTCCCTAGCAGTCCCAGAGCGCATTCAGAATGCCGATGACACTGCTCTGCCAGTGGTTGGTAAGGGTACTGTGTAATATGCCAATATTTTAACTTCGTCCAATGTTCTGTATGTTCCTTCCTTTCGTGTGAATCTCTTATCCATTAATGCAATTATATCTCAACTAAAATACGTTGTCTTGTTTGATATCCCAAATGTGATCTTTCAGGAAAAAGGAGACTGACAGGAGACTTGAGACTGACACATGACATAGTGGCTTGTGGTACCTAGATAATGAGAATATGGACTCAGCTCTTTCAACACTAGTAGAGAACGCTGCAGAGGGTAGAAGATGCGTAGAGAACTTGCTCCTACTTCATCACTGACATCTGGGTCATCCTTCCTTTCCTGTTTTGAAACAAGATGCATCTTGTTTTGTTTAAGAAAGTTAATTATAACAAACTAGTATGTGATGCACGTGAACTGGAAAAATATACCAGAAACTCTTATTGCAGTTCTGGTAGTAGGTATTCTTATCCTTTTAATCTAATACATTCTGATGTTTGGGGACCATGTATCACACCTACTGTGAATGGATTTTGGTATTTTGTGTCTTTTATTAATTGTTTCTCTCGTCTAACTTGGCTTTATCTAATAAAAATAAGAGTGATGTGTTTGCCTGCTTAAGGATTTTTATAAAGGGGTTCAAACTCAACACAATGCAGTTGTAAAGGTGTTGAGGTCTGACAATGAGACAAAGTACACCAATATGGCGTTTGAAGAGTACTTGTCCATACAGGAAATCTAACATCAAACTACTTATTCATACACACCAGAATAGAATTGAGTAGCGGAACAAAAGAACATACACCTTCTGGCAATAACTCAGAGTATGATGATAACAATTAAGATGCCAAAATATTTGTGGGGACAAACCGTGCTAATTGCAGCCTATTTAATCAATCGAATTCCCTCACAAGTATTGGATTAGAAGTCTCTGATTGAGATACTGCGAGGGAAGAGTGAAAGTATTCTTCCCCTCAAGACCTTCGGTTGTGTGTGCTTTGTGCATGACAAAAGATGAAATATGGGAAAATTAGATCCAAGGGCCCCGAAGTGTGTTTTTGTTTGATATTCAGCTACCCAAAAAGGGTATGTATGTTAGAGTCCGGTGAAGAGAAAGTTATTCGTTAGTATAAATGTCACATTAGAGAGCTTGAGTCATATTACTCATCTTCGATTGACTCGCTTCTTGGAAAATCACTCGGTATAGAAAATATGAGGCAAGAGGGGGAGGATAGCTGTGGTGGTGAGAGACAGATAATGAGTATCCCATTGACACCTGTGCCAAAAGAAGCAAAGTCAGTTGAGATGCCGGTTCTTGAGGAGAGTGAATTTGCTTATGATGGACCTCAAACTCAGGGAGAGTTAAGAGTGTATACGAGATGAAGGCAGTCGAGTGAGACTACAATGTCTACATTCTCACCTGTGTCAAGTCTCCTGCCTGTGCCTATTCCGATCCTTGAGACACTTGCACCATCCACCACAAGTTCAGATATCCCTGGTAAAATAACCCCTTATCTCTCTACTTCCATTCCCTTGTCGGTAAGACGAAGTTCCCGCAAGAATGCAAGAGTCTCACCTGATCGATATGACTTCCCACATAACATTGCCAATTTTTTTTCCTACTCACATATATCTCCTGCGCATGGAGCATTCGTTACATTTTTAGACATTATTTCTATTCCCAAGTGTTGGCAGGTTTCTAAGAAGGATCCACGATGGAAAGATGCAATGCTAGAAGAACTTGGCGTATTGGAGGAAAACAAAACCTGGAACCTCGTGTCGCTACCACCAGGGAAAAAAGATAGTTTGGTGCAAGTGGTTTTTCACTGTGAAGCAAAACCCAGAGGGCCAGGTTGAGCGCTACAGAGCTCAATTGGTAGCAAAAGGTTACAGTAAGGCTTATGAAATCGACTACGAATGTATAACCTGTAATTCATCGAGATCAGAGATGTCTAAGGAGACGCATATTCACAGACCTGGCCACGAGCAGAGGAAAACTTGGGTGAGCAGAGGCGTGCTTGTGCGAGCAGAGGCGGACTTGTGTGAGTAAAGACGAGCTTGAGCGAGTAGAGGCAAGTACCTCACGAGTATAGGCGAGTAGCCCTTGATACTCGCTAGTGGAGGTTGGATACTTGCCACCCCTAGGATTTCTCTATAAATAGCCCCCCAGGGGTACTAGAAATGAGACTTTTGGAAGAGGTTGAGGCCCCCCAAGATGGATACTCGCCAAGTCCATGTCTGCTTAGTATCTCGCCCACTTTTGGTTGCGGAGGGAAAGTTTCTTCCAAACTTCCGGGTATATGGTGAGACCTCCCCGTTGGAGCACTTGTGGTGTGCTTATAGACAGTTTTTCTCTCTCGTGCTAGCTATCTGAATTGTGGCGTCGTATACTCGTATCGTAGAATCAGTAACCTTAGGCTGCATTGATCCAAATATTTTGGAGTTGAGATTTTCCCGGCTTGAACACTTTGGTGCGGTGAACGTGGAACGTAGCCGAGGAAGAAATTTTGCGAGAAGACTTTGTAGCTTAACATGGCGAGATGGAGACCAAAGACAACAACTCGCAAGCATTCGATAAGGTGAGCGAGTTTTCGACAAGGTGGGCGACTTTCAAGCTCGGGGGCTTCATGGGGCGAGCTTCCCAACTACTTGCTCATAAGCGAGTTCTAGATCATGACCTCCTTAGACGAGTTCTAGATGACGGACTTCAATTAGCGAGTATACGCAGACGAGTTGCAAAAGGCGATATGCTTTGGCAAGTTCCAGATAACGAGTTCCAAATCAACTCGCAGGTGTCCTACTCGCAGGTTGGCGAGTTCCCTTGTTGCTTTCCATAGACGAGTTCCATATGACGACAACCCTAAGCGAGTATATGCAGAATGACAACTTCAAGGAGGCGAGTTCCAGTTGGCGAGTTTTAGTGGGCGACACCGAAATTGACGACTTCAAAAAGGCGAGCTTCCCTGTTACTCGCCCATAGAAGAGTATAGGTGAGATTGACGACTTCCAAGAGGCGAGTTTCCTTGTTACTCTCCCATAGGTGAGTTCTGCATGTGACGTACTCGCAGAACCCCCGAAACCTCTGCGTAGGGGGTCTGGTGTCAAAAGGGACACTTACCCCGGCTTAGTCCCTTCCTTCTTCAATATGGTGCTTTTCATACATGTTCATACTTACGGGTGCTTTGGTAAAACCCGTGAATACTTTTTGTATGACTAACAAACAGGGCAATTCACGACAAGTTCACCAGGAAAATACATATGATGTGTTCTGCGAGCTCCCATTCTGCGATGATCTCACCAAGAGCTTACATTTCATGCGACAACTTACTCATGACGTCTTCAAACTGGTATCCTGCGAGCTCCTACTTGCGATGACAGCCTACATTCCATGAGACGACATGACATCTTCAAGTTAGTATTCTGCGAGCTTCTACTCGTGATGATTTTCATGCTTACTGGGTGCTCTCTTCAAATCCGCGAGTTCCATACTCGCAAGGTCATCTCTTGAGAGCACCTTATCTACTCACGAGTTCCAATCTTGAGAGCACCCTATCGTTCACATACTCCATCTCTCGCGACAGAGAGGGTGCTTTCTTTAATTCCGCGAGGTTCATACTCGCGAGGTGATCACTTCAACAACTATGGTGCTCTCCTTCAATTCCGCAAATTACATACTCGCGAGGTCATCGCTTCGACAGATAGGGTGCTCTCTTCAATTCTGCAAGGTTCATACTCGCGAGGTTATCACTTCAATAACTATGGTGCTCTCCTTCAATTCCGTGAGTTCCATACTCGCGAGGTCATCACTTCGACAGATATGGTGCTCTCTTCAATTCCGCGAGATTCATACTCGCGAGGTTATCACTTCAATAGCTATGGTGTTCTCCTTCAAATTCGCGAGACTTTTGGAAGAGGTCAAGGTCCTCCCAAGCTGGATAATCGCCAAGTTTATGCTTGCCTAGTACCTCACCCAGCTTTTGGTTGCGGAAGGGGAAGTTTCTCCCAAACTTCTGGGTACGTGGTGGGACCACCCTGCTGGACCTCTTGGGGTGTGCTTATTGACAATTTTCTCTCTCCCTCCCTAGCAATCTGAATTGTGGCGTCGGACCGCAGAATCAGTAACCTTAGGCTGCCTTGATCCGAATTTTGGAGTAGGGATTTTCCCGGCTTTAACAACGATGAGACCTTTGCACCCGCTGCAAAAATGAGTACGGTACAGACATTAATATCCTTGGGGGAAAATGAGGGATGAAAACTGCACCAGCTCGACGTAAAAAATGTCTTTTTTATGGAGATCTGATGGAAGAAGTATACATGGATGTGCCACCAGGCTTTGACCCAAAACAAACGGTAGGCAAGGTAGATGCGTAACTCAAGAAATATCAACACGCCCCCTGTATATGGATGTGCAATCTCCTCGAGCCTGGTTTTATAGGTTTAGGAAAGTGATGGTTAACATGAGATATCAACAGACCAATGTTGATCATACTGTGTTCTTTAGGCAGAGTAGAGATCACACTACAATACTTGCTGTGTACGTGGATGATATGATTATTACGGGTGATGACAAAAAGGAAATTGCCCAGCTAAAGACGAGATTGAGCAAAGAGTTTGAAGTGAAGTATTTGTGGTAGCTAAAGTACTTTCTTGAGATAGAAGTAGCTCACGTTGCAGAGAGAATCGTTCTATATCAACGAAAATATGTGCTAGATATACTCAAAAAGATGAGCATATTGGGGTGCAAGCCCGCAATTGCTCCTATTGATTAGAAAACCAAGCTCGACACTCAGGCATGAGAGCCAACTGATAAAGAGAGGTATCAGAGGCTTGTAGTTCGTCTGATCAATTTGAGTCACACCTGTCCTGACATATCTTTTGCTGTGAGTATAGTAACCCGTTATATGCACGATCCTAGAAAGGGGCACTTAGATACAGTGTATTAGATTCTTTGATACTTAAATGGTGCACCATAAAGGGACTGATCTTCCAAAAGAATGGACATCTGAATATCAAAGGCTATTGTGACTCTGATTGGGCTAGCTGTGCTGTTGACTGGATATTCACTTCGGGATATTACATGTTTGTGGGGGGCAACATTGTCTCCTTAAAAAGCAAGAAGCAGACTGTAATTGCGAGATCTACAGCCGATGCAAAATACAGGGCCATGGCCTTAAGTGTAGGGGAGTTGTTATAGTTGAAAGCCCTACTGAGTGAACTAAAGAAAGATCAAGATAGATAGATGGTATTGTGGTGTGATAGCCAGTCAGCCATTAACTTTTGTAAATAATCCCGTCCAACATGATAGAACTAAACATATTGGGATCAATAGGTTCTTCATCAAAGAAAAGCTGGATGGTGGGATACTGAATGTTCAAATTTGAGCATTCACCTGCTAAACTTCTTCCATGGTTGAATTTGTCGTGGGAAGAGGTTGAATTTGATGCAAATGAGCTTGCTGAGTTTCTTCTCGCCGAGAAAGTTCATTTCATCCCGTGATGCATCTTTTGATACAGAGCAGCTAGGATATGCTTCGGGGAGGCTTTTCTCGGATTAGCAAGAGGAGCAGGCAATGTTTTTTCCAGACCAGGAGAAAAGAGTGGGGAGAAAGTTCATAAAAAATGATACATAGTCGTCCACCACCCAACTTTCCTGGGAACTTAGAGGTGGGAACTAAGAGGTGCGATGATGGAGGATCAAAATGCGCCGTGGATGTCGGTAAAATGGAGGGGGTCCTCGAGGAGGCAATTAACCTAGATGGAGCGGCGAAGAGACAGTGTGTCATGGGATTCGGATTATTTGGTTTGCACTTAGTAATTATTTAGGATAATGGCTGTAGTACATTCAATTTTTGTAGTGGCACACGCCTGAGAGCACTTGGAGTTTGATACATTTTTGGGTTGAATTTTTACTATATTTTCTCCCATGTTTATATTTTTATATTTCAAGTCGTGTTATGTTATTTTATGCGTTTGTTAACCGCACCTCTCATTTAGCTATTCATGCCCCAATTTTTTTAAAAACACTTGTTTTTTTAAGTTTACTCGCAACCCTAAAACCCCCAGATTTGCCACTCCGTCTTTCCCTCGCTGTCCCTCCTCGCTGAGCCGCTCTCGTCTCTACCTCCTCGCTAAAGCCGCACGATGGAGGCCGCCTTCACCCGCCAACGCAAACGCCGAATCATCGTCCGGTGACAACCCATTCGGCGACATCGACCACGCCATTTCCCTCGAGCGTCAGAAATTCGTCAAGCAAGGTCTCCTTCCTTCCAAACCCCCTAGAAGTAAGAATGAAGTTATCCATGGTCTTACCAAAATATCCATGGATGAAATTGAGAAGGAGAAGTCAATAAGAATGCTAGAGAAAGAGGATAAGGCAGCTGCTACACTTCCTAATCCACCATCGTTTGAGCTGGATCTGGACAGTTTGAGCAAGTCCAGGGATCAGATATTGGAGTCCAATTTCAAGATGATGCTTGCCGAGCTACTGGATGAGAGCCGGGTTGTTCCAGTGTCTGTTCATGGCCATTTAAAGGCGCTGATCACCGGAATTCAGCATGATCACAAGGAAGTTAGCTCCGGTGATCTCTTTATTCGCTGTGCTGGGGCAAGCACTGATGGGCATGATTCTTTAACTAAAGCAGATGAGAGAGGAGCAGTCGCTGTTGTAGCTGATAAGGAGATAAATTTAGAGAGAGAGACACTGGCATTGAAGGCTCTTCTTATTGTGGAGGACACCGATTTAGTGCTGCCAGTTCTTGCTGATTCTTTTTATCGTAATCCTTCCAGGTCACTGTATGCAATTGGCATTACTGGGACACATGGTAAAACCGGCACCTCCTTCCTCTCCCACTGAACAAGCCGGCGTCGTCTTCCCACTTCAAATATTTTTGGTTACGGTTAAAAACGGGGTGCGACAAGTCAAATATCGGGATGCGGTTATATTTTTGGTTGTGTTTAACATTGTGGTGCGAACAGTGAAAACCGGGTTGCGGTTAACAATCGCCTTATTTTATCTTAATTTTATTGTTTTCGTTCTTTTTTCTATTGTAAGATAAAATTCAATGCTCATGGTTGTTGCAGTGTGGCACAAGCCTCCTTTTTTAATAGTAATAATTTTTATTTATTTTGTTTTAGGATAAAATTGAACGATCATGATTGTCGTGATGTAGTATGAGATAGCAATGTTTTATTATTATTTTAAGCCATGTTTTTTTTGTTTAGTTTAGTTTTATTTTATTATTTCTTTAAAATTTATTTGAAGCGTCCACATTGTTGTGATGGTACAGTATGATTATATATATATATTATAAGTTGAGTGATTCATTAAAGGCGGCCTAATGATAATCAATAGAAATTAGGTCACATATCATGTCTCTGCTCCTACAACTGACTGGTTTTGAGTTAGATGCTTATATTCTAACAAATATGCGGTTGTTTTTGTTGGATTTTGCGGAAGAAAATAACAAAAGACTTAAACTGAAAGTGAAAATAAAACTTAAAGCTGAAAATGCAAGTGGGGGGAGAAGGGAGAGGCGGAAGGAGCAGAACTTTCTAAGGATTACATTTCTTCAAAATATTTCTCCACACAGGATTTTTGATATAACTTCTTCATGTTTGACTGAAACTTACTCAAGCCTTAATATTGAGTCTACAACTCATTTAAATAAAGAGAAAAGGTCAGCATATTAAAGGAGATGCAACTGTTAGCACATAGTCCAAAACGAGCTTCTTATCTTCAAGGTGAGAAGAGATTTGCTCCAGATATTTTGCTGATTTCTGCAGGTATGGCTGTGAGGAAAAGGCTGACAGGATATGGGATTTCTTCATGCTGTTGCTTTCGGTGCACGCACAAGGCTCAAGGTGGAATTGCAGATGAAGCTTACTTTCAACAGTTTTTACATGTTGCTGAAGGAGCGAGGGAGGAGCACGGGAAGCTGAACAAGGTGTGAGGCATTTGGGAATGCACTGAATTGCTTAACGAATTTGTGGACTACATTGACCACAATCTCGACGAGTCTCAGATCGAGCATTTGTTGCAGACTGACAAGGCAAAAAAGAAGGAATATCCAAATGAGGATTGACTGCATTGGCCTTATACAGGGTACATGACAACAACAATTACACTCAATATTCATAAGGGTGACTAAATTTTACGCTGACCGTGTACCTAACACAATCCTCGTCATTTTTCATCCGGGCTTGAGACCGGCATAGGCAGTTTATGGTACCTAGTGTACAACCCGTATTTGATGAGGAGGGATCCTATCGTAGTTAGCTCAGCAAGAGTCAAAGTCAACAAGTCAAGACTAAAGTCAAGATCAAGTTGGGAGCCTGTGGAAGACCTGGGCGAGTATGGCGAGCTCCCCTCGCATTCTCGCCAGTAGGCGACTAGGGCGAGATACTCGCCCAGCCTGTGCGAGCTCCCTAGGAAGTCGCCTAGTTGCCGGGGTGGGGGTATAAGTAGTGACCCCCCTCCCTTTGGTTTTCTCTATAAATAGGACCCCAGGGGTACGAGGGAAGGGGATGAAGAATCTCGGATAAATACTCGCGAGCCCTTTGGATTCCTTTTCCTTGGAGACCAAGTCGCGACCTGCGACTTAGTTGCTAGCTCGTTTCCCTCGTACCTAGCTCGGCCATTCTGGTTGTGAAGGGACTACTTCTTCTAAGCAGCCGGGTACGTGGTGGGACCTTCCTGCCGCAGCAACCTGGGGTCTTGTTCCTAAAGCTCTTTTTTGTTCTTGCTTCCGTGGGCCGTCTAGATTCACTGCTTGACCAGTAGCCTTAGGCCGTCTAGTCCGATTCTGAGGTGGGGAATTTTTCCCGGCTTCAACACTTGGTGCGGTGAGCGTGGATAGCGGCCAAGGAGGAAAGTTTGGTGGTTGAGAAAGATGACCAATGGTGGCGATCAGGGCGAGTTGACGGACAACTCGGCAGGAGCTGGAACCTCGGAGCGGGGTGGTGGGTTCGTGACAGTAGTTGATTTTGAGGAGTTTGCGAAGAGGATGGAGTGGACAATACTCGTCGGGTTCTCCAACCCCCCTGAGGTCACGACGACCTCTCCCCGTCGCCTGACCCCATCGGGCGAGGAAGTCCCGACCCGACGAGCAGGAAAGGAGCCCGCTTGGGCGAGAGAAGAGCGACCGATGCCGTCGCGTCAGCACCCTGCGAGCAGTCAGGGCATCAGGTTCCGAGATCCTGAACTCTCGGCGAGGTATAGGGATACTCGCCGATGGAGCGAGTATGATTACTCGAGCAGAGATGATACTCGTCGTCGCCAGGAAGGGAGGAGCCCCTTCTGCGACGAGATCCACGCGGCCCCCGTCCCCGACAATTTTAGAGAACCCGCCCCCACCTACTACTCCGACAAAGATGACCCGGTAAGGCATCTTCAGTGGTTCGAGGACGTGGTCTCCATCCGCAACATGTCCGACGCCTTCAAGTGCCGGTTTTTCTCCATCACCTTCAAGGGTAGTGCGAGAGACTGGTTCCACCAGCTGCCAGCAGGATTCATCTACTGCTTTTCCGACCTTCGTCGGGGCCTCGTGGCGAGATTCGCGACATACAAGAAGCGGAAGAAGGAAGCGACGGCCCTCTTTAAGATCGTGCAGGGGCAGCACAAAAGTTTGGGTCGCTACATCGACAGGTTCCAGGAGGAGGTCCTGGAGGTGGAGGAAGTAGACGGGTTCACCTTGATGGTAGCCCTCAAGTTCAGCCTGAAGAAGGGGCTGTTCAACATGGAGTTGGGGCATAGACCGCCCAAATCGTTTGAGGAGATGGTGGAGAGGGCGAACGTTTTCATTCAGGGGGAGGAGAGGAATAAGGAGTTCTTGGCAAGACTGGATGGGGATAAGCCGTTGGGGGAGAATAGGGGAAGATTACTGGAGAAGAAGAGGCGGTCGGAGAGGCGCAATGATAGGAGGCGGGAGGAGCCGAAGATGAAGGAAGAAGAAGAGAGGAAGAAGAAGAGAGGAAGAGAAGAGAAGAGCCCAGGAGGGTGAAGGAGAGGGGGCAGGAGAGGCCTCAAAGGCAAGAATAAAGGAGGCCCATCGAGGCTCCAGAAGGAAGAAGAGAGGAAAGAAGATTCCAATACCCGATGGATCGTCCTCAGTGGAGGCGACCGATCCGGCGGGAGGAGAGGAGGAATAACAACCCGAGGGAGCAGGGAGGAGGAAGAAGGGAGACGATGGCTGTCACGCGACAGGAAAATAAGCGTCGGCGAAAGGAGGAGCGCCGGGAGAGACAACAGGAGGCGGCAATTCCCCTCTACTGCGATATCTATCGGGTAGAGGGGCATGAGACCTTGGCTTGCCCAGAGTTTTGGGAAGCAAGGAGGAGGCTGGAAGCGACGGAAGCGGAGAGAGAACAGCCAAGGCAGGAGGCCCCGGTGGGGCAAGTAGCTTTCCAAGCTCCACAGAGGAGGAGGAATGAGGATAGGGTCGACCAGGGAGGTCGAGGAAATGTTATTCCCGATCCGGGAGGCGGACACGTCGGGGTGATCAACGGAGGTGCCGGGCTCAGAGCTTCCCGCAAGGGTAGTCTCCACCAGATCTACAAAAGGAGCGTCGCCTCGACATCACAGACTCCTCCGCTGCTGAACGAGATAACCTTCTCGGAGGAGGATATGCTGTGGAATGAGAATCCATTCCACGACGCGTTGGTGATACAAGCTGCAATCGAAGACTTCATCGTCGACCGGATCCTCGCGGATAACAGGAGCTTCGTGAATGTCATCTTCAAGAGAACCTTCGTCGGGCTTCAGGTGAAAGCGTCCAGGGTCCAGGCTGCGGATGGACCTCTCTTTGGCTTCTCGGGAGAGAAGAAAGAGGTGGAAGGGGGAGTGGAGCTGCTGGTCACTCTCGGGGGTACTTCAATCCGATGCCGTTTCGTCATCGTCGACGCACCCAGTGGTTATAATGCCATCTTCGGGCGGCCCCTTATCAACTATTTCAAGGCCGTCCAGTCGTCGTACCATCAGTGCCTGAAGTACTGCCGGGATGACGTCCAGGTCCGGATCAGGGGAGATCCAAAGGCCTCCAGGGAGTGTTATCTGAACGCTGTTAGCACCATCAGCTGGATGGGTGACGCGAAAAGGCTGGAGAGGATGATGGAGAAGGAGGAGGGCCTGCAAGCTGCTGAGGAGCTAGATGAAGTGTTGGTGATCTCCCCGAGAGGAGAGCCTGGGCTGCTAAAGGTCGGTGGATCCTTGCCCCTGGAAGGGAAGGTGGAGATAGCTGCTTGCCTGCAGGATAATGCTGACATCTTCGCGTGGAGTGCCGCCGAGATGCCGGGGATTGATGCCGATGGTGCTTGTCATCGCCTCAACCTAGATCCTGCGGTAGCTCCAGTTCGCCAAAAGCAGAGGAAGAGCGCTACCGCGCTGGCTGGACCGATCTGAGAGGAAGTGGGGAAGCTGCTAGAGGCGGGGTTTGTCTCGGAGATCCAGTATCTAGGCTGGGTCTCCAATGTTGTAATGATGAAGAAGTCCGGAGGGGGCTGAAGGCTATGTATCGATTTTTCTATATTGAATAAAGCTTGCTCGAAGGATTGTTACCCCTTGCCTCAAATCGACGCGCTGGTTGATTCTGCCGTCGGGTTTCCCGTGATGAGTTTCCTTGATGCTTTTTCAGGGTATCACCAGATCTGGATGCATCCCCCCGATTGCCGCGACGTTTTCTTCATCACCAGCGACGGCTGTTATAGATACAAGATGATGCCCTTCGGGCTCAAAAACGCCGGCGCGACATATCTTACTCTCCAACGCTCAGAATCAAGGCGCAGACAGTGACAGATTTTATGGACGACTTCTCGACCGAGGTGGAGGTAGACGTAGGCACTTCTCGACCAATTTCTTGGAAGATGTTTGTGGACGGGGCTTCGGGCAAGCATTCCGTGGGAGCCGGAGTCGTGCTGGTTAGCCCTCAGGGAACCAGGATCGAGCAGGCCGTCGAGATCCTCTTCCCGGTGACGAACAATCGGGCATAGTACGAAGCCATGGTAGCTGGCTTGCGTCTCGCCAAGGAGCTAACAATCAAAGACATTCGAGCTTTTATCGATTCGATGGTGGTCGCATCCCAGATTCAGGGGGAATTCGAGGTCCATGATCCCATCCTGCAGCAGTACCTGGTTAAGGTTAAGGGTCTGATCGGGGGTTTCCAATCTTTCTTCGTCGAGCATGTACCCCGAGAAGATAACTCTGAAGCTGACTACCTTGCCAAGTACGGTCCCCGGGCCGGGGGGATTGTTACCGAATTATTTCGGCCGTCCATCGAGGAAGGAGAGATGATAGAGATTGAGCAGCGGCCCTCGTGGAGAGATTCGTTCGTTACGTTCTTAACGACGGGTCAGCTGCCCTCAGACGGGCATGACCGAAGAAAGTTCTGATACAAGGCCGCGTACTACCTGCTACAAGGCAGCAAGCTTTATCGCAAGACCATCTCGGGCCCCTTGGCCAGATGCTTGTCAGAGATCGAGGTCCCTTGAGTTCTCGAGGTGATTCATTCAGGGGAGTGTGACAGCCACTCCGGGACTCGTACTCTGGAGCAGAGAATTTTGAGGCATGGCTACTTCTGGCCAACCATCCGAAGGGACGCGGAATCCTTCTTCAAAAAATGCTCCCAATGTCAGCTCTTCGCGCCTCTTCAGCTTCTACCAGCTCAACACCTCCGCTCGATCACCGCTCCATGACCCTTTGTCATCTGGGGAATTGACTTGATCGGCCCGTTCCCTCAAGCCAGTGGACAGAGGAAGTTCATACTTGTGATGATCGACTATTTCTCCAAGTGGATCGAGGCCAGGGCCTTGGCCAAGACCACCTCCCAGATCGTCAAGAACTTCATTTGAGGAGAAATTGCGTGCAGATTTGGGATCCCTCTGGCCATTGTCACCGACAATGGGCCACAATTCGCCAGCTTAGAGCTAGTGGACTTTTGCAAGCAACTGGGAACAGACCTTCGGTTCGCTTCAGTGCACCATCCTCGGAGCAATGGACAAGTAGATGCCGCCAACAAGCTTATCGTCAACCTACTGAGAAGAAGGTCACCAATCTCAAAGGGAACCGGGCCGCGCAGCTCCCCTCGGTCCTATGGGTTCTGAGAACAACCCCAAACTCGGACACGAGGGAAACGCCTTTCAAGTTATCCCACGGGTCTGAGGCACTCATCCCGGTGAAGTTCGAGGTGCGGAGTCCAAGAGTTATTGCGGCGGAAGACGACGGCGAAGAATGGCGACTGGAGAATGAGGATGCCCAAAGGCTCTCCCTGGATTACGTCGAAGAGCTTCTGGACTTGGCCTCCATACGCCAGGAAGTGATCAAGAGGCGCATGGCGAAGCACTTCGACAAAAATGTCCGCCTAAAACACTTCCTCGCAGGAGATCTGGTCATGAAGAAGGTGGACGCCGCAGGGCGGGGAGCCGCCGTCGGCAAGCTACATCCCAACTAGGAAGGGCCCTTCATCGTCCAAAAAGCCTTGGCCACGAGGGGCTATTACCTACAGGATCAAGTAGGGGAGCAACTAAACGGAACCTGCAGTGGGGACGATCTGAAAAGATTCTACCCCTAGTGGTAACACTTGTATTTACTTTGTAAGCATGTTTATTGATATACAATGTCGACTGGATTGTTCTCTTTTTTTGTGCTAATATACCTCGAAACTTCTGAGTGCTTCTAGGATCCGCCTCGCAGTCGACTCCGGGAACCAGTGGTCGGTCTGTTCCTTATAAACAGCCCAGTGCGAAAGATAGGACGATGCTTCAGGACTTTAAGCGCTCTTGTAAGACCGAGTCTCTGCATTGTCGGCCGAGGTCAGCTCCCCCCTTGCATGTCGGCTTAGGTATCCCCGAGTGCATCTATCTTCCAACTGGAGGAACTACCAGGAACAAACTTGTACCCTAATCTCCCGGACTCGAGAAGAGGCCGACCTCGTCAAGCAACCATAAGAAGAGGATTTTAAGTTATTGACAAAGCAGGATAACCTGCCGAAGAAAGGGTAAGGACGAGCTCAAGGGTGCGTGTTGGTTCCGAGTGCGTCCTTAAGGACCCTGGATGAAACATGACCCTCCGTCCGGACGCTGGCACTCATGGCCATTAAGCGTAGCTGGAAGCGATCTTCGCTATCAGATCGGGATGCGTGCCTTCAACCCGTTCCTCCTAAAGAGCTCAGTACGGATGATAGGACGATGCTTCGGGACTTTAAGCGCTCTTGTAAGACCGAGCCTCTGCATTGTCGGCCGAGATTAGCTCCCCCCTTGCATGTCGGCCTATGTCTCCCCGAGTGCATATCTCTTCCGACTGGAGAAATTATTAGGAACAATTCTGGACGCCAACTTCCCGATTTGGCAGGTTTAAGAGCTTCTCTCCGAAAAGAAAAAGATTATCTTCTCGCCAAGATATCTATGCGATTAATCCTCGACGTCTCTCAAGTAACAGAATTGTATCACCTAAAATCAAGATTTCGAGTGACAGAAATGTCGTAAGTCCGGTTTCCCACGAGCTCCTCCTCGGGGATCGGCTGATCTCCTCGATTTAAATCAAGACTTCGGGTGACAGAAATGTCGTAAGTCTGGTTTCCCATGAGCTCCTCTCCTCGGGGATCGACCGATCTCTTCGATTGAAATCAAGACTTCGAGTGGCAGAAATGTCGTAAGTCCGGTTTCCCACGAGCTCCTCTCCTCGGGGATCGGCCGATCTCCTCGATTGAAATAAAGACTTCGAGTGGCAGAAATGTTGTAAGTCCGGTTTCCCACGAGCTCCTCTCTTCGGGGATCGGTCGATCTCCTTGATTGAAATCAAGACTTCGAGTGGCAGAAATGTCGCAAGTCCGGTTTCCCACGAGCTCCTCTCCTCGGGGATCGGCCGATCTCCTCGATTGAAATCAAGACTTCGAGTGGCAGAAATGTCGTAAGTCCGGTTTCCCATGAGCTCCTCTCCTCGGGGATCCGCCGATCTCCTCGATTGAAATCGAGTCCCCGAGTGGCAGGGTAAATGTAAGTCCGTATCCCTGCACGAGCTCCTCTCCTGCATACCGGCCATTGAACCTCCTCGAGGAGATCAAGTTCCTCGTTGTGAGTGATGTCGTAGCTCGTCAACTCTGCACGAGTTTCTCTCATGCGAACCGACTACTTGTCTCCTCGAGTCGACTCTCCATCCCCGGTTAGGGGATCAAGTCCCCGTTTAGAGCGATTGTCGTAGTTAAGCTTGGCTCCAGAGAACCAACTACTCGCCACCCGCTGAGCTCAGATCCTGATTAAGCAGGTGCGAGTATGCCTTGGCGAGTAGGTGAGTACGCCTCAAGCGAGCAGGCGAGTACGTCTCGCGCGGGCAGGCGAATATGCCTCGAGCGAGTGAGCGAGTGTGCCGTAGGCATGCGGGCGAGCACGTCATGACGAGCATGCGATTAGGTGTTCATGAGTAAATGCGTATGCAAGTTGAACAGACGCATCACGGGCACTCTTCCCCGAGCCTATGAGCCTAGCGAGCAACATCAGACCAGCGTGCGAAGAACAGAATGAAAACTTGTATAAATTCATATCGGGTACAAATTACAAGTGTCAAAAATTTGTTACATTCACTCACAAATATCGGCGAGCAACTAGGACTCATCGTCGCCAGTATCCGGCCGATATTCCTCATCTCCGACGTCTACATCATCCTCATCTTCCTCGCCATCCTTTTCGCTTCCTTCGCCGCTGCCGCTGCCGCTGCCACTGCTGCTCGAGCCGCTAGAGCCTGACGACGGGGAAGGGACGCGATCGGGCGAGATCGTCCCCTCAGCGAGCAGCTCGGGGATGAGCTCGTCAACGGTGAGCTGCTTCTCTCTTTCGACGAGCTGTCCATTGATTCTCAGCCGCGCGAGTATTATGTTCCCTGCCGCCCGCGCTATCTCGCGGTGGACGGACGACCTCTCCTCCCATAGAACTCGGGACCGCTGGACGGCCCACTGCGGATCGTCCTCCAACCGCTGCGCCCCCGACAACGGAGAAGAGGAGCTCGCGCGTCCTTCAGCGGCGACTAGCCGAGTCTCCATCTCGGCTGCGCGAACTTGGGCTGCCTCCAGCTCAGCCTGCGAGGTGGCGAGCTTTTCCTCGCACTCGGACAGCTTCTTCGCAGCCTCGATCTTGGTGGCCTGCGAGATATCAACTGTCAATAGATGTCGTGGAGAGTCATCGAATATCGCCAGCAGGAAGCTACTTACCTCGTAGTCCTTCCAGCGGACTGACTGCATGTCGAGGTCTATCGCCTTCTTGGAGACGACCTTCAAGGCCTCCGTCGTCTCCAACAGCTTCCTCGCCGTGAAATGCCCCAACTCGGCAGCTCGCGCGAGCGAGCATGCGGACTGGTGGACGAGCTCCGACGGGACGAGCTCCAACATGGACTCGGCATCGACTCGCCCATACAAGGCATGGAGGACGGCGAAGGCCTCCCCCTTGTCCTTCCAATCCGTCGACCAAGATGGTAGGTTGGTGCTCAACAACACCAGATGCTCATCTGCCGACCAGGTCACCAGCGGGAGACCATGGGCATCCACCACGCCTCGCCCAAGGTTGTAGTTTGGGTGGAAGCGAGGGGACCGAGCTTCCATCGGCGACTCCTGGTCGTCGGACTGAGACGATGACACTCTCTCCTTCTTACTCATAGGCCCCGACGACCTGGTTTTCCCCTTCCCCTTGGCGACTTTCTTCCTCTCCCCAACATCAGCCGGAGGATGGACTTCAGTAAGAGGGGTAGCGACTTCCTTTGTCGAGGGCAGCGGCTTGTCGGGAAGCTCGTTGGCCACTGCAAAAGTCACTCGACATGATTAGTGCGAGATTCAATGAATAGGAGCGAGCAGGCGAGCATTCATCATCTCGCTCAAGTTTTACCCTCATGGGGATGGATCGCTTCCAGCGAGTCGACGTTGAGCCGCCAGAAGATAACGTCGAACCGGCGACCTCGGAAGGATTCGAACAACTGCTCGCGAATACCTTCCAAGATCGGCGGAAGGAAGACGACATCGGCGGGTTGGTGCGGCCTTCCAAGAAGACCCCCAAAGTCGCCGTGCACGATCACCGGCAGCTCGCTCCAACGGTGGACTTTGTTCGCGGTCCCCACCAGAGTGCAGACATGGCTACTAAAGAAGACGACCCCCTCTGAAGTCGCGGCGAAGGCAAATACTCGGCGAAATACGGAGAGGTCAAAGGCAATCCTCTCCTCCCGGAGGTAGCAGAGGAACCCCATGATAATCGCCATCCCGTTGGGGTTGAGCTGCGCGGGAACAATCCCGAAATATCGCAGAATCTCGCAGAACTCAGGCCAGAAAGGAAGTCGCAGGCCAGCATCAAAATGGCGCAGCGACAACACTAGCGCGCCCTCAACATAGGTGTTGAGTCGCTCGCCGCGAGCAGGAAGCCTCGCCGAATACCCCTCCGGCAGTAGGCGCTCCCTGAAACTCTCCAGATCCTTGTCTGAAGTTATTGACTTCTTGAAAGCCGCGTCAATGAAATTGATGGCGTGAGCTTGTCGGCGAGCACTAGCGTCGTCACCAACCATCTTCGCGAGCTACGTATAAGAAAAGGGGCGAGCAGAAGAAGAGAGGAAGACGAAGCGAGCAGAAGGGATACTCACGAGACGGAATGAGAAGTTCGCAGCAGCGTACTTATGTTCTACCTACCCCTCCTATTTATAGGCCAAAGGCAGGGGGGTATTCATCTCGGCGAGTATCGGTCGAAGTCGCGTTTGAGGGACAAGGCAACACACATGCGATATTAACACTATCTCGCGCGACAAAGCAAAGGCGCTGCAATGTCCGCCAAAACCTGCATGAGTAAACTCTGCATACCGCGGAAATAAACAAGCAGGTACGGAGAAACAAGTGGCGAGATGCATAGTCGCTTATTAAAAGCAAAAAATAATAATAATTAAAGTTTATCACAAGGTCGCCGATGGCGAGTTCAGCTTTAAAGAAAACAAATTCTACGTCCTAGGTGGTCGCTCCGGGGGATGAGGATGTCGCCCGACCCAGCCCATCTCGCGCGCATGCCGGAAGTGCTCCGTCGCTAGCGCCATCGCGTCGTCGCCAAGCCGCAGCTGCTCCTCCATTCTCGTCAGCCGCCCCACAGAACCCATGCTCGCCCGAATCCCAGCCAACTCGTCGAGGACTAGCTACAGGCGGTGGTTTTTCAGCACCAGCTGGCGATCATTCTTCTTCATCATATGGAAGCGTGCCTCGTAGCTTTCCAAGGTGGTCTGGAGTTCTTCCATCTTTGCCAGTCGCACCTCCAGAGCCGAGATCCGGCAATGGGGGTCGCAGATGGCGAGCTGGTCGAACTTGATCTCCAGCTCCATGTAGGGGCGAGCTGCAGCATGGCGATACTCGCTCCCCGACAACCCGATGGCGTCGATGAAGGCCGCCCCAGGAGTCGCCGGGCGATCTGTCAGGGAGAAGTCGCAAGGTCAGACAAACATCCAAACGATCAGAGAAAACAACGGGAAAACTCACCGCGATGAGGAGACCGAGACCGGCGCGGTGAAGGGACGCGACCGGGAGTATCTCGCCGACTAGAGGATAGACCACCCGAGTGATCGGCTGATCTGCCCTGTCCGCGACCTCCCTGCCCGCGACCTCCATAGTCGGAGTCTCCAACTCGCGGCGGGAAGTAACTCGGTCGGGGTCTGTCTGGCTTCTTCGGCAGAAGCGAAGCCTGCGACGAGCTTGCTGGCTGCTGCGAAGTCTTCGGCGGAGGAGGCGGGGGACGTCGCTGCAAGTCCGCTTTCTGCTGGGCAGACAAAGGCGGCGGCGGCGGTAAAACGGTACCCACCGCCTGAATAGAAGCCGCGTCCAGAGGCGGCGGCGGCAAAGGAGTGCTCTCCGCTGACAGTGTCGAATCTCGCACGGAAGCAGGAGCGTCCTTGCTCGCCGGGAGAGACCCTTACTCTCTGGAGGGTCCTTTCTCGCCGGGAGATCCTTTCTCCTTTACTATTCGCTTCTCGCCATGAGGTCCTGCGTCGGCAGTTCCTTACTCGCAGGAGGGGTTTCTTTCGCTAAAGAGGCCCCCATCATCTTCTTAGCAGCGATATTAATCCGGACCGTATGCGCGGTCCGGAACGGTTTACCAGCTGCGAGGGCGAGCAACGGCGCGGAGGTCAGAGGGGCGACGTCCAGCGGAACATCGACGTCACCCGGAGGGGAGTCTGCACAAGAAAATCAGGTCAGCGAGAAGCACACGATGACTAACGATTGGAAAGGATAGTCAGAGCGGCGACCTGTCACGGTGACGACTTTGACCTGGGACGTCGTCGACTCCTTGGCGACTTCGGGATTCTCGTTTGGGCTGAGGGCGACCGAGTCAGGAACATCGTCCAGCCCAAGGTCGCTGAGAAGCTTCTGGGTACTGACGGAAGGCGCGGGTTCGGCAGTCGCCGCCGCAACTGGCTCAGATGGCGGAGGCGAGTCAATCGCCGAAGAGGCGGGTTTCTTGGGCTTCTTGGTTTTCTTCTTTTTCGACGACGGCGAGTCGGCCGCGACATCTTCCTCGTGCGGTCTCTTCGGTCTGGCGATGCCGAGGAGACCAGACAGGGCGGCGAGGCTGTCTTTGAGAAGCTTCGCGTTAGCGTCCGACATGGTGGGCGAGCTTCGGAGATCCGCCCCAGAAACCAGGCCTCCCCCATTTATAGACTTCGTCGAGCAGTAGACGAAGCGAGCAACCCAGATACTCGGCATAGTAGCTCGTCGAATAAGTGTTGTATGTTTCTTTCCGAGCTCCCATGTTGCTCAAAAAGAGCGGGGATTGTGTACAACACGTATTCGACGAGGAGGGATCATATCGTAGCCAGCTCAGCAAGAGTCAAAGACAACAAGTCAAGACCGAAGTCAAGATCAAGTCGCGAGCCTGTGGAAGACCTGAGCGAGTATGACGAGCTCCCCTCTCATACTCGCCAGTAGGCGACTAGGGCGAGATACTCGCCCAGTCTGTGCGAGCTCCCCAGGAAGTGGCCTAGTCGCCGGGGTGGGGGTATAAGTAGTGACCCCCCTCCCTTTGGTTTTCTCTATAAATAGGACCCCAGGGGTACGAGGGAAGGGGATGAAGAATCTCGGATAAATACTCGCGAGCCTTTTGGATTCCTTTTCCTTGGAGACCAAGTCGCGACCTGCGACTTAGTTGCTAGCTCGTTTCCCTCTTACCTAGCTTGACCATTCTGGTTGTGGAGGGGCTGCTTCTTCTAAGCAGCCGGGTATGTGGTGGGACCTTCCTGCCGCAGCAACCTGGGGTCTTGTTCCTAAAGCTCTTTTCTGTTCTTGCTTCCGTGGGCCGTCTAGCTTCACTGCTTGACCAGTAGCCTTAGGCCGCCTAGTCCGATTCTGAGGTGGGGAATTTTTCCCGGCTTCAACACCTAATTAAGATTTTTTTAGTTTTAATTCATTTATTATATTTTTAAGATGGATTGATCAGACCTTGGAAAAGTTCTTCATCCTTACTTTGGTGAGCTTTCTCATTGGGCTGTAGTTGGTTAGCTTTCTCAATGGGCTGTAGTTGGTGAGCTTCATCCTTCCTAGTAGAAATTTTGATTTGTACTCCTTTCGAAGATATAAATGAGAAGAGAATCTCAAATAGATTTGGAGCCTGCAGATACTTGATGAATAATGAAGACAAAAGGCTCTGATGCTAATGAGGAAGCTCCATTTGTACCGCAAATGTTGATTTGGGACTGTTTGTTTGCACAACAGTTTGAATCTTATTAAAAAAATGTGTTTTTATGTTTTTGGAAAACAGCCCGTGACCCCACGTTCAGCGGACGAGACTCCCATTCAAGAGCTTTTACACGCAGAAACCTTTCTCGTTATCCATTTTGTGAGCTTCCTTTCATTCTCATGCCTAGCCCCTTCCTCCTCCCTCTCCCGGCACTCGCTCTCTCCACTCGTGCACCATTCAACATTCCCCGCTCGAGCCCCGCCAGCCAGATCCTGCTCCTTGTCGGAATCCCCGGAGCATGAAGCCTGAAGCAATCATTTTCTAGCTCTAACGCTCAAGAAGCAAGCCAAAACCCCAGATCTTCCCATTGCTCTCTCTGTTCTCATCCTTACCTAACTCCCAAGACAGCTAGCCGCTGCCGCAGATCCCAAATTCCTTCTTTGCCTCATCTGGAGTTCCACTTCTTCCTTTCATTTCTCTAGCTCCCAGATGATTCAATTTTACTGCGTGCATTTTTTTAAATTCTGCTTGCCCTTGCAATAGTAGCAGTATGGCTTGTGTATGGATCATTATTTCAGGCACCCTAAGATTTTGATTTCCAAGCAATTTTGCATTGCTTTCATATTTACTGTGTAGTGAAGTCATTTGATACGATAATTAAATCCATAGTTGAAAAAATTGTTAATTGTGTTCCAATTTTTGTTTGTTTGTTTTCTATTTCCAGAATTTGCTTCTTTAGTTGCTCAATCAATGTATCAGTATCATTGCCAGACTGCATTACTTCCAGTTAAAGTGCAGATGAATTGAATTGCATTGCTTGAGTGCATGCTTCAGGGCTTTACGGTTGCTAATTGTCTTCGGAATATCAGAGCTTCAGGGCTGTATGACTGCTAATTGTCTTCGGAATATCAGAGCTTCAGGGCTTTATGACTGCTAATTGTCTTCGGACTATCAAAGCTTCGGGGCTTTATGGCTGCTAATTGTCTTCGGAATATCAGAGCTTCAGGGCTTTATGGCTGCTAATTGTCTTCGGAATATCAGAGCTTCAGGGCTCTATGGCTGCTAATTGTCTTCGGAATATCAGAGCTTCAGGGCTTTATGGCTGCTAATTGTCTTCGGAATATCAGAGCTTCAGGGCTTTATGACTGCTAATTGTCTTCGGACTATCAAAGCTTCAGGGCTTTATGGCTGCTAATTGTCTTCGGAATATCAGAGCTTCAGGGCTTTGTGGTTGCATTACTTCAGGTTTCTATAGTTCGAGAGTGTGATATCAAAAATAATCACGCATTCCAAAAAAAATGAATTGTATACTTATTTCAGGAGAGATAATTGATCATTTTGATCAACTCTAATTCTCACAGAATTGATCATTTTGATGGTGAAGTCATTTGATACTAATTACAAGTTGTATGATTTGCATTGTGTGGGTGATTCTTGTTGGAGTTATCTGAATATTATATTCATAATATTGTATTAATGTATTTGAACTTATATTTGTATATATGAGGTTGCCTCCGGTTTGAGGCAAGGATTTCATTATTCGACATGGTATCAGAGCGACTTCATGCATCCTAGGGTTTGCCTGGCCGCCTGCTGCTTCCGCATCTCACCGCATTGGAAGCTTCACGTGTCCCACCGTCTACTGCTTCGTGTGTCTCGCCGCTTTGGGGGCTTCCGCGCTTCTCACGTTCCGCCGCCACTCGGGGCATCCCCGCATGTGGGTTTCACCCCTTCCTTTGCGCTCGATTGTTGTCGGCGTCGTCTCTTGCTAGCTGTAGCGCCTCCCGCTGGTTTTTCCAGCCGTTCCGCCGCCTCAACAGGCTTCCCCCCTCGATTCCGCAGCCTCATATCCCCGTCAGAGTCTTCTCTAGTGGTTTCTCCGCCAATGCTCCTTGGTTTCTTCGTGGAGACCTAATGGCGTCCTCGTCTTCTCCATGGCGTCGTCTTCTTCGTCCTTCGGTCCCCGTTCTCCTTTGCGAGAGGGATCTCGCTACTCGTTATTTCTGTGCTTCATGGATTCCAATGATACTTATGGCTCTACATGACGAATTACTAGCGTCCTCGATGAAAAAAATTATTTTTCATGGGCTACTTCGATGAAAGTGGCTCTTTCCGTCCGGAATAAGCTTTTCTGGCTGACCGGCGGCCCTACGATGCCCAAACCGACTGACAAAGATGACAGGAAAGATGAGTTAGTCAAATGGTCGACTGAAAAGTACATGGTTTTTGGGTGGATTCAGTGCTCGATGGAGCCTCGCATCTTCAGTCAGTTCATGCGTTTTGAGGATATCTCCGAGTTGTGGTCTGCTCTCCAGCGCACTTTTGGCCACACGCGTGTTGATGCCCAGATTTTCAGGATTTTTCAGGGCATCGCTTCCGCCATACAGGGGGAGCGCTCTGTTCAGGAGTGCTTCACTTACATTCAAGACCGTTTTCTTGAGCTTAACGATCTTGAGCCTCTCAGTGCCCTGGAGTCTTCTAATGATATCACCCTCATTCGGAAACAACGTCAGAGACGGGAGACATACCAGTTCGTGATGGGGCTTCACCCCGAATATGAGTCTACTTGTGCTCAGATTATGGGGATGTCACCTTTGTCAGATCTCCTTGAGGCCTACTCCATTGTTGCAGAGCATGAGAAACGCATGCAGAGGCAATCTAGTCTTCCCGGCGTTCGTGCTACCTCCTCTCTCCCTACTGAGCAGATGGCCCTTACAACTTCCTACCACCCTCCCACCTCCAACACTTGTAGCCGTGGTGGTCGGGATTCTTCTACTCATCCTGGTGGTCGTGGCTCTTTTGGTGATCGTTGCTTTACGTGTCCTCCAGGCCCTTGCTCTCATTGTGGCCGTCTCTACCATGATCGCAGTGGTTGCTATCAGCTATACCCACACCTACGAGGCTCTGAGCGTCCTACTTTTGGTAGTGTCCCCAGGCACACTGTTTCTTTTGCCGAGTCTTCTGAGCCCATCGAGCGCATCTTGGGTACCAACTCCTCTGATTTCTATCAGATGATGGCCTAGTTTCAGCAGTTTCAGTAGTCTCAGCCTTCCACTACTGTCTCTGCCTCCACTTTCTCTTCTTCCTCAGGTACTCCATTTGCTTGCTCCGCGACCATGGTTTACCAGGATTCGTCACTCTGGGTGATTGACTCTGGTGCAACCGATCATATGATTGGTACGTCTTCCCATCTGCTTCAGATTGTTCCCTGCTCCAACCGGGACGTGCGCCTTGCTGATGGATCAGTTACTCCTGCCCTTAGCCGGGGCAACGTCCCTCTCTCTTCCTCTCTCTTCCTCTCTCTCCCTTGACTTTGTTCTTCTTGTCCCTCAGTTGGCTCTCAACCTTTTATCTGCTAGTAGTATTACTCGCACTTTGAACTGCTCAATAACTTTCTTCTTTGATCATTATGTTTTTTAGGACCTGAGATTTGGGAGGACTATTGGTACGAGATATGAGGAGTGGGATGTGCTACCTGAAGCTACCTCCTACCACTGCTGCTACCACCACCACTACTACCTTCCCGCCTACCTCGTTGTCGAAGTATGAGACCGGGCGGTCTGGCGGTTTGAGCCTGGCGGGTTGTAGACCGGGCGGTCTGGCGGTTTGAGTCTGGCGGGTTGGTATCCAGGCTGTTGCTGTGTGGTGTCCGACGGTCTGACGGTTTATCTCCGGCGGCTTCGAAATCGGGCGGTCTAGCGGTCTCCTACCGCATCTCTCTCTTGCTTCTGGTATTGCCAAACGGTTAGAACGTTGTCTAACCGCGCGGCCTGTTCCGTTGTTCTAGCCGCTCAGACCTGTTGTATAGCTTTAGTCCCACATTGTTAGTTTGTACTCTATCCTCTCTCCTCCATTCTATAAAAGGGAGGCCATACCTTTGTAAATGATATCTTTTTGAATAATAAAATTTCAATTATTCAAAGTTCCGGCTTGTTTTCTAGTCGTTTTTTCGCTACTTTAGTCGTTTGTTCGCTACTTCTCACACTCGTCTGCTGCTTATCCTACTTTGTCGTCTAACTCGCTTTGGCACACACGTTTCGGCCATGCCAACCCTCAACGGATGTTGTCTGTTTGTCCTGATGTATCTTTTGTTTTTTTCCCTTTCGTTGTGATGCATGTGAACTGTCCAAACACAAACGCAACACGTATGTTCCTTTTGTTAGTATAACTATTTCTTGTTTTGAGTTAGTTCATTCTGATGTGTGGGGCCCTGCCCCCGTTGTGTCATTTGATGGTTTCTCGTATTTTGTAACTTTTATTGATGACTATTCTCATTACTTATGAGTTTATCTCCTCAAACATAAATCTGAGGTCCTATCAGTTTACTCTCATTTTTCACGTATGATACGAATCTAGCATGGTACATCAGTTCATATCCTCCGCTCTGACAATGGAGGTGAGTACACTTCTCGTCCCTTTGATCTCTTCCTCCGAGATGAGGGTACTCTACACCAATTTTCTTGTCCGGGGACCCCAGAGTAGAATGGGGTGGCAGAACGCAAAAAACTGCCACCTCCTAGACTCTGTTCGTTGCCTTCTTCGGGGAATGAATGTCCCTAAGCCCTATTGGAGTGCTGCTTTTCTTACAACAACTTTTCTTATTAATAGGACTCCCTCTCGTCCTATCGGTAGCGTTACCCCCTACAATCTCATCCATCCTTTTGTCTCCGGATTTCCCATCCCTCTCCAGGTCTTTTTGTTGTGCGTGTTTTGTCCAGAATCGGCGCCCCTCTCGGACTAAACTCGACGACAGGGCCATCCGCTGCCTCTTCCTTGGCTACTCGACTACCACTAAGGGTTACCACTGCTATGATCCCCAGTTGCACTATGTCATTCACTCTATGGATGTGACATTTCATGAGGAGGTTCCCTTCATTCCTGCACATTCGACCCCTCCTGCGCTTTCCACTATTGCGTAACCTCTCCCAGTCATCTCTCCACCACCAGATGCTGCCCCTTCTACTGCTCCATATGTCCTGCTAACTTACTCTCGCCGCCCTCCGCCACCTCCACCCGGTGCACTCCCTTCTTCTCCAGTCCCAGATCCGCAGCTCCTTCCGGTCGCAGGTATCTCTCTTGAGCCTCTCTCCTCTACTTCTTCTGTTGATTTTACCTATTGCCTTTCACAAGGGCAAGCGCACTTGTGTTCACTTCTCGGTTACTGAGCACCCGCTGGCTAGTGTTGTTTCCTACTAATGTTTCTCACCCTCTTATCAAGATTTTGTGGCTGCTGTTGATTCTGTCCAACTACCTACCTCGACTACTGAGGCTCTCCTTGACCCGCAGTGGGTTCAGGTTGTGGAGGAGGAGATGTATGCTCTCCGTCATACTGGGACATGGTCTCTGGTTCCTCTTCCTCTCGAGAAACCCACAGTTGGGTGCAAATGGATTTGCACCGTTAAGTACTCTGCTGACGGTACTATTGATCGCTACAAGGCTCATTTGGTGGCCAAGGGCTTTACTCAGGCTCCGGACGAGTTTGGTGTCACGTTTGCTCTCATGGCTAAGTTGACCAGTGTCCGTCTTCTGCTCTCGCTTGCGGCCTCTCGGATGTGGCCTCTCCACCAGCTCGATGTCAAAAATGCCTTCCTGCATGACGAGTTACAGGAAGAGGTATATATGGCTCCTCCAGGGTTTGCCCTTAAGGGAGAGTATTCGGGGAGAGTTTGCCAACTGCACAAATCTTTGTATGGCTTAAAGCAGTCACCACAGGCCTGGTTCGAACGGTTCAACTCGGTCATCCTTCTGTCTGGCTTCACTCAATGTCGTGCAGATCACACTTGCTTTATTCGTGCCATTCCTGAGAGACGTCGTGCCATTGTCCTGGTGTATGTTGATGATATTATTCTCATTGGGGATGATCCCTCTGACATCTCTTAGGTGAAAGCTACACTTCGCTTAGCCTTCAAGGTGAAAAACCTTGGGCCTCTTCGCTACTTCCTTGGGATTGAAGTAGCTCGGTCATGACAAGGAATCTCTATATCGAAACGAAAATACAACTTAGATCTTCATCGGGACACGGGTCTACTTGGATGTCATCTTGCAAGTACTCCTATGGACATCAACCATCACCTCCATGCTGAATCTGGTGATCCTCTTTCAGACCCCTCTCAGTACCAATGGCTTGTTGGTCATTTGATATACTTGATCAATACCAGGCCCGCCATCAGCTTCTCAGTGGGTGTTTTGAGCTAGTTTATGCATTCTCCCAGGACATCTCACCTAGAGGCTGCTCGACGTGTCCTTCACTATCTTAAGCGCGCACCTGGTCTTGGGCTGTTCTATCAGACAGACAGTGCCACCCGTTTCTCCTGCTTCACAGATGCAGATTTTGCTGGATGTTTGATAGATCGACGCTCTACGTCAGGTTTTTATGTATTCCATGGTGATCATCTTGTTTCGTGGCGGAGTAAGAAACAATCCATTGGTTCTCATTCGTCCGCTGAGTCAGAGTACCGCTCCATGGCACACGACGTTACTGAGTTGGTTTGGCTTCGATCGCTGCTGACTGAACTTGGCCTATCTCTTGTTGATGACTCGACTCTCTACTTTGATAATAAGTCAGCTCTCCTACTTACTCAGGATTTAGTGCTACATGAGCGCACCTAACACATCGAGATGGATGTTCATTTTCTGCGTGACCACGTTCGTACTGAGACTGTCCTTCAAACTTACGTCCCCTCAGGTGACCAATTCGCTGACGCCTTCACTAAAGCAGTTGGTCCTACTCGTTCAGATCTGACCATTTCTAAGTTGGGCATGATTGACATCTTTGCTCCAGCTTGAGGGAGAGTATTAGAGTTATCAGAATATTATATTCATAATATTGTATTAATGTACTTGAGCTTATATTTATATATATGAGGTTGCCTCCGATTTGAGGCAAAGATTTCATTATTCGACAATTCTGTATGTGTGTGTTTGTTTATATGAATATGCTGAATTGTGTGAGACATTTCTCTTTTATTAATATGTTCAATTTTGTGTGGGAAAAAACATGCATCAACTTACCTTTTTTTTTTAAAAAAATAGCTTTCAAATAGCTGTTCTGCTAAACATTTAAACATGACACTCTATTTTAAACAACACTAAGATTCTGTTTGGGGGGACTTATTTTCACTGGTCAAGCGGTTACGATCTTGACCGGTGAAAATAAGTCCCCCCAAACGGAACCTAAAACATATTCTCCAAAGAGTTTGCAATTTTTTCACTGTTTTATGATAGCTCTATTCTTGCTATTGGTTTTTTTTTTGGGCAAAATTATCAAATTGGTCCATAAATTTTGAGACCTTTTTCAAATCAGTTCCTTTACTTTCAAATGATTCAAGTAGGTCTCACAAATTATTAAAATCACTTCAAAATAATCCCAAAAGGGTTTTAATTATTATAATATCTTCTTGTTTAATATATTATTTACTCCTCCCCCACTTCTCATTTCCTCGCCCGATACCAGTTGCTGTGAAAAGACGGTCCTGCTCGGTGATCTTCCCGACCATGTACAAGGCCTCGCAGTTCTGCTCGCCGGAGCTCATCCATCCTCCCCGCCGGTGACATTATTGAAATGGTAAGTTTCCTCCATTTCTCTCGCTGTCTTCTATTTCCCCGACCGATGTTTAGGGTATTTTGTTCTGCTCGCCGGATTTTATTTTAGAGTTTTGTTTTAGGATTTTGCTTACATATATATTTCGCTCTAAAACAGATGCAGTTAATGTGAAAATTATTTTGTGACAGCTTGGTTGTTTGAGTAAATTAAAATGCTTTATTTTTTATAATTTTATAATCATTTTTTTAGAATTATCTAATATTAGTAATATTGCAGTGAAATAAAAATTTAATTAAATAAGAAAAAAAAGAAATAAAAAATCATTTTGGGATTACTTTGAAGTGATTTTAATAGTTTAGGAACCTATTTGAATCATTTGAAAGTTTAGGAATTCATTTGAAAAAGGTCCCAAAGTCTAGGAACCAATTTGATAATTTTACCTTTTTTTTGCATAAACACAGCATAAGAGACTCTCAAATGCCTGTATTTATTCAAGTAAGGTGATGAAGTTATTGTACTCAAGATCTGTTCACATCCGGTTTTCAAAATCTATTACTTATCAAACTTAGGCTCCGTTTGGAGGGACTTATTTTCACCGGTCAAGCGGTTGAAACCGCATGAATCGGGACTTAATTAAGGTCCGATTCATGCGGTCGCAACCGTTGACCGGTGAAAATAAGGCCCCGTTTGGTGGGACTTATTTTCAGCGGTCAAGCGGTTATGACCGCATGTACCAAGTCTTAATTAAGGTCCGGTACATACGGTCGTAACCGCTTGACCGCTGAAAATAAGTTCTCTCAAACAGGGCCTAAGTCCTCCCAAACGGAACCTTAAAGTAGATGTAAATATATGGATGCATCTGATTTGTGATTGCCTCCGTCACCGTTTAAATAAAAACCTTCAAATTCCCTCCCAAATATTTTGCATCCTTCTTTCAATTTACAGGCACCGCCGCACCGGCTCACCTCATTCTTCTTTGAATCTTTTGTATCGAGCTCCACAGTTTATAAGTGGAGCAAGCAAGAAAATGGCAAATATGAAGCTAAATATGACGGAGGAGACTGTTAATTGTCAATGCTAAACACAATGCATCATCGAAGTATAGAAAAAAAAACGTAATCAGGAAATATGAGAGAAGATAAAGAGGGGTAGGCCACCCATATAGCCAAATGCGCCTATTACACGTACATAAACGAATAAATTGTGTAAATAAAATCTATTTGGGAGGACTTATTTTCACCGGTCAAGAAATATGATTATATGAATCGGGACTTAAATAAGTCTCAGTTCATACGATCATGACCGCTTGATCGGTGAAAATAAGTCCTCTCAAATGGAGCCAAAATCTGTTTGAAGAACTTAGGCTCTGTTTGAGAGGACTTATTTTCACCGGTCAAGCGGTCATGACCGCATAAATCGGGACTTAAATAAGACCCGATTCATGCGGTCATGACCGCTTGACCGGTGAAAATAAGTCCCCCCAAACCGAGCCTTATTTTCATCAATTAGGATTGTATGAACGGGACCTTAATGTCTATTTATGTAATTTATGAGTTCTAGGCTCCGTATAAGTCCCGATTCATGCGGTCATGGCCGCTTGACCGGTGAAAATAAGTCCTCCCAAACGGAGCCCTAGTTGCTCGGAAATTTTTTAGCTCATAAGCCTTAATTTCTTTATATTTTTAACTTCTTTATATTGCAGTTGTTTTCTTAGGAAGAATTAGGGACCGGGAAAAAATGGAGCGAAGTGGCGGCGGCGGCTATCCACATCCCATCCGGCCGGGTGAGACTGTCGTGGGATGGATCGGCACCGGCGTGATGGGAGCCGCCATGGCCACTCGTATTCTTGCTGCCGGGTACTCCCTCGCCGTTTACACACGCAGCCCATTCAAGGCTGCCGATTTGGTCGCCGCCGGCGCCCGTCTCGCCTCCTCTCCGGCTGACGCTTCTGCCGGAGCAGACGTAGTCTTCACCATGGTAGGGCACCCATCTGACGTCCGTACCGCGGTCCTCGACCCCGCCTTCGGCGCCCTCGCCGCCCTCGCCGCCGGCGGTGTTCTAGTCGACCACACGAGCAGCCAGCCAGCCCTAGCGCGGGAGATCGCCGCTGCAGCGCTGGCGCGCAGCTGCTGGTCCATCGATGCGCCGGTATCAGGCGGCGATGTCGGCGCTCGGGAGGGCAAGCTCGCAATCTTCGCCGGCGGGGACAGCGCCATCATCGAGTGGCTTGGGCCTCTGTGGGGGATTTTGGGGAAAGCGACTGCGATGGGTCCTCCTGGAACAGGGCAGAGCAGCAAAATTGCGAACCAGATCGCCGTGGCGGGGAGTATTCTGGGGCTCAGCGAGGGGCTTGTTTTTGCGCGGGCGTCAGGGCTTGACGCCGGCGAGTTCCTTGCCGCGATTCGGGGTGGAGCAGCTGGGTCGGCGGCTTTAGAGATCTGGGGCGATAGGGTTAGAGCGGTGGATGATTTCCCGGCGGGAAGATTCGGGGAGTACATGGCTAAGGATTTGGGGATGGCTTTGGAGGACGGCGGCGACAGCGAGGAGGGATCATCTCCGGCGGTCCTTCCCGGTGCAACGATCTGCCATCAGTTGTTCCAGGCGATGGCGGCAAATGGAGATGGGAAGCTGCCATTTGGGCTAATTACTCTAATCGAGAGGATTAGTGGCAAGTAGAGGTACTTACAATTTTTTTAGGTCATTGTTAACCGTATCTCTTATATGGCTATCCGCACCCCCCGATTTGTTTAAAAAACACTGTTTTTAAAAGTTTACTCGCAGCCCTAAATCTATTCATGGCCGCTTCGTCTTGATAATTGTGTCATTTGTAATATATTCTTGAAGCAAGAGATAATTGTGTCATTTGTAATTTCATCAGCAATATTTTTTTCAATATAAGCAATTAAACAATCACTCATCAATTCATCACTCATTCGGTTTCGCAAACGACCATTTCTTATCTTCATTACAGAAAACATTATTTCAACACTGGCTGTTGCAATTGGAAGGAGACATGTCAACTTTAATAATCTGAAAACTAACTAAAAATATTTGTCAATTTTCAATTTCACTAACAGCTGAAGAAGTCCATTAATGCCTTTAACCTGAGATAATTTATCAACAGAAATTGTGCGCATGTCACAAATATAAGTATCAAGTTGGCCTTCTAGTAGTTGCAGTTCTATCGGAGTGAATTTGTATGTATAAAATTCTGCAAGTTGAATGAACTTTTGTTTGTCATAAGAACCAAAGTTATCACTGAGATCAAGACAAGAAACACATAACAACAACTCAGTGTTTACTTCATTGAAACGACCATTCAGTTCATTTAACATCTAATCCAGTACTGTATTAAAAATTTCAACTCTAAAGTGATGGTTATTTGTAATCTCATTTGCTCGACGTCTTGATTTCCCTGGTTACACACAATTCTCATCCATATTTGGGACTTCTATAACATGCTTGCTACAAAATTTGGACACTTTAATCATGAAGGCTTGTCATTCAATATCATTTCTCATTGTGAAGAGTAGATGTTTTGATGCCTTCACAAAATTTATTGCATTTACAATATCTTGATTTTTCTTTTATAAGGCTTGAGATAATTTATGTGTTTTTGCAAGAATATTTTTCATCAAATGCAGTAAAAATATAAAATCAAATGTCATGATACGAATAAGAAGAGTGCTGGTCATTCTCCTTTGGTTTCCATCTACTACATCAACTGTAATAATCTCAAGAACATCAATAATAGAAGAAAATATACGAATAAAATTCAGTACGGTGCTACAATGTGAACTCCGTCTTGTATCTCCAGCTCTTTTTAGTTCCAAAGTTTGATTCAATTCTTGATCGCTTTCTAACTCACCACAATCAAGCTCCCGAGCAACTCGACCAACTTCCAAAGCTCTAAGTGAATCACGTCACTTACTAGAGCCTCCAACCACATTCAAAATAGTGTTAATAAGTTAGAATAACTCCGCAATTTCAAAGTGCCCTTCTGCTACAGCCACTAGGACTCGTTGAAGTTGATGAGCAAAACTGTGATTGTGCTCTTGTAAACTTGACCCCGAGGTCCCCGACCCACCTTTTTAACAAAAATTTTCCATCCAAAATCTAAATAACAGTGTACAAAATTGTCAAAACACCTAAATTGCTGAACGAACAAGGTGAAATTAATCATTCAACACAATGAACAACATCATCCAAAATATTTACTAATTCATATGAATTAACAACAAACAACAGATCTGAAAACAATTCAAATCATGCAAATAACACAAATTTCTGCCATCAATTAAGGTATTGAAAATCTGGAAACAAATTCAAAGGGATAAACCATACCTGATGGGCTGAGGGGCCAGCGGGCCTGTGGCTGCTGCACTTGTCGGAGGGCCAGAGGGAGAATGGAGCCGCGAACAACCTGATCGGAACGGTGGCTGCCGGTGATGTCGGAGGAGGAAGGGCACTGCAAAGCCGCAGAAAAACTAAGGAAAATATATGTGGAAGATGAGGAGAAGAAGATGGAGGAGAAGATAGAGGAGTAGGAGACGGCGATATTACCTGGGCTCGGGGAGGAGTCCGGCCGTCAGGGAAGAAACTAGGGCAGGAACTGCCGATGATGTCGGAGGAGGAAGGGCACTGCAAAGCCATAAAAAATTAGGGCAAATATATGAGGAAGATGAGGAGGAGAAGATGGAGGAGTAGGAGGCGGCAAGATTACCTGGGCTCGGGAGGAGTCCGGACGTCGGGGAAGAAACTCGGGCAGGAAGTCGCGCGAGGGAACACCGAATGCGTCGTGAGGCGGAGTTCGAGATTTTTTACACCTGGGCACGTGCCCAGGCGTGTCCCTTAATAGGTCCGCCTATGCCGACACCAAAAAAAATGGAAAAACAGTAGTGTAAGTTCCCAACACAGGTTTGTTGTCACAGTTTCTTTCACACAAAAACCGCTAAAACGCTATGGCTGTCCCAAACAAAGCTCAACTATCTTATGTTTGCACCTAATAGTTTGTAATTTCATTTCTCTTTTGCCAATGAAAGATGTGAATTTTTCTAGGAAGACAAATTCACTGCCAAATGGGTGCCTTTTGGACACAATTTGCATTTATGAAAATCAATTCATTCCAAATGGATGTATTTAGGACATGTGGGTTGAGGTTGTACAATGTTCAATGCACTCACTAGATGAGTAAATAAAATTAGAATTGAAGTTTTATGTAGTTGAAGTGGTTGATGCAGACATTGATCTATCGAGAGGTCAATCCCGTCGTTGAAGAGATCTGTAGCCGTCAGCCGCTCATCCCTGCAAACAAAGAACAGATTCAGTCATCCGGCAAAGAAGGAGAAGTCCTTTACCTGGAGCCATGACCCGCCGCAGCTGTCTCTTGGGGTTACATCTTCCTTTGTCTTATCAGTACCCTGTTTTTTGTCTTGTTCCCTGTGTATATAAAGGGAGCAGCTGTTTTGTGTTATATATATATAATATATGAAGTGGATGTAGTGGGTGAGGAAGTTGTAATATTTTCCTTTGGATGAAATGAAATATGTGCAGTGCCGTCTGCCTTCCCCCCTCTCATGTGTGTATGCTTCTCTAATTTCCCTTATGGTATCAGAGGGAGGTTGTCTCCACCATCAGTAAGAGCATCTGTTCCTGCATTTCCATTGCATTTCTTGTGTTCTTCATCCTATGGCATCATCGAGCAACCCCTCCTTAAACTTTCAATATTCCCCCAGTGGAGTGCCAATCTTTGAAGGAGACTCTTATGACTTTTTTCATGTGCAAATGAGGACCTTATTTATCTCCCAAGGCCTTTGGGACCTGCTGCAAGATGGGTACACAAAACCCACGGCAGAAAACCCCCTAACTGCCTGGGAACCAACTCAAGTCAAAGATTATTCAGAAAACTACAAAAGAGATTCTGAAGCCCTCCTGTACATTCAACAAGGTGTTGCCAGGAGTATCTTTCCAAGAATTATGGAAGCTTCCACTGCCAAAGATGCATGAGACTCCCTCAAGAAAGAATTTCAAGGTTCAACCAAAACCATGACCATAAAATTGCAAAATTTGTGGCAAGAGTTTGACACTCTTAATATGAAAGAAGATGAGAATGCCCACAGTTACTTTTCCAGGATTTCCATCTTAACTAACCAGATTAGAAGCTATGGGGACAGTTTAGAGGAAAGGAAAGTGGTAATGAAAATCTTGAAAACTCTGACTCAGAGATATGCCTTTGTTGTGGGTATTGAAGAAGGGAAGGATATCAATATTCTCTCTCTATCTGACCTGATGGGCTCTCTCCAATCTCATGAGGAGAGAATGAAGAGGTATGAACTCCAGTCCTTGGAACAAGCCTTCCAGACCAAAGCTCAAATTAAATCATCCAGCAGGCCAGAAGAGGAGGACCTCCAGGGTAATCCCAGGGAAGCTTATTCCAAACCTCTATTTTGCAAGCTTTGCAAGAGGAATAATCATGAAGCTCAGAACTGTTTTTATCGATGCAAGAAATGTAAAAACTTCACTCACCTCAACAAAGATTGTTGGTCCAAGCAAAGACAAGCCACACGACCCAAAGAAGAGGCCCACTACTGTGAGCAGGAGGAAGAGGACTTTGTATTCTTTTCCAGTATCAACAATGGTGAAATAGGAAACAATATTTGGTATCTTGACAGTGCCTGCTCTAACCACATGACCAATAACAAGGATGCCTTTATCTATCTAAATGAAGATCTCACCTCTCAAGTGGTGTTTGGAGATGGCTCTATCAAAAATATAAAAGGGAAGGGAACAATTGTTGTAAGAACTCAGAAAGGTCAGTATAAGCATATTTCAGAAGTTCAGTATGTTCCTGATTTGGCCCAAAACCTGCTCAGCGTCGGGCAGCTAGTAAAAAAAGGGTATAAGCTTGTGTTTGAAAATCTCAGCTGCACCATACTAGACAAAGATTCCTCTCAGGTTGTTACCAAAATCAAAATGACTAGTAATAAAGTGTTCCCTATATCCTTACCTCTGGAGGATACCTGCATGGCTGCAGTGCAAAAATCTGAAGCAAAGACATGACATCTAAGGTATGGTCATCTGAATCAACAGGATCTGCAAGAACTTCAAAGTAAAGAGCTTGTAATTTGTCTCCCTAAGATAGGAAATCAAGGAAGTGTGTGAAAACTGTGCTATGTGCAAACTCCATAAGCTTCCACATCCTCAGGCCATCAAGGCAAGGACCTCCAAGCCTTTGGAATTGGTCTATGCCGACATTTGGGGACCTGCCAGAACCAAGTCCCTCTCAGGTAAATCTTATTACTTATCGTTGACGATTTTACTCGGATGATGTGGATTTATCTTTTAAACTACAAATCTGATGCTATACACAAGTTTAAAATTTTCAAAAACCAAGCAGAGAGAGAGGGGACAAAAGATTATGGCCCTAAGAACTGATAGGGGAGGGGAATTCCTTAGTCACGACTTCACCAAATACTACCAAGAGCTGGGAATAAGGAGAGAATTGACAGTGAGAAGTACTCCTCAACAGAATGCTGTCGCAGAGAGAAGAAACAGAACCATCATAGAAATGGCCAGGTGCATGCTCCATCATAAACAACTACCTAAATCATATTGGGGAGAAGCTGTGAACACGACAGTTTACCTCCTTAACCGAGCCCCATGCCGAGCTCTGCAACAATCAACTCCTCTTGAAGCTTGGTCGGGACCTAAGCCATCTGTGAGCCACCTCAAAATCTTTGGAAGCATTTTTTTCAGCCTCCAGCTTCAAAAAGGAAGAGACAAGCTGGCTGAGAAAGGTGAAAAGGGGATTCTTTTGGGATATAGTGAATCATCCAAGGCCTACAGGGTCTATAACCCTCTCACAAAGAAACTGTTAATCACCAGGGATGTCATTGTTGATGAGAACAGCAGCTGGAATTGGAATGAGGCTCAGGATCAGTCCTTGAAGCCAGCGGTTGCAGTGGAACCTGAGCTCGAAGAAGACACTACCATCCCTTCCGGAAGACGAAGTTCCTCAGAACCCTCCAGCAGAGCTGTGCACCCCTCAAGGTGCCTCTTCTGAGCCCCGCCCTCCTCAAATTGCATCACCTCCATCATCACCTCAAAAGTTCCAGCTGTTGACTGATCTCTATCAACATTGTCAAGTGGCATTCCTAGCAGTAGAGCCACAATCCTTCAAAGAAGCTGCCACCAATCCTAACTGGAAAGAAGCCATGGATTCAGAAATGCACATGATCACCAAAAACAATACCTGGGAGCTTACCAATCTGCCAGTAGGTAAGAAAGCTATTGGTGTTAAGTGGCTATACAAAGTTAAGTACAATGATCATGGAGACATTTCAAAACATAAAGTAAGGTTAGTGGCCAAGGGGTATTCTCAAAAGGCAGGTGTGGACTATTTTGATACATTTGCTCCGGTGGCCCGATTTGAGTCAGTTAGACTCCTCATTGCCATTGCTACCCAAAACAACTTCCTAATATATCAAATGGATGTGAAATCGGTTTTCTTGAATGGTGAGATTAAGGAGGAAATATATGTAACCCAACCAGAGGGCTACATCACCAATGACTGTGCAAAAGTCTACAAGCTAAAAAAGGCCTTGTATGGACTTAAGCAGGCCCCTCGGGCTTGGAATCAAAAAATTGATTTCCACCTGTTAGAAATTGGGTTCACCAGGACCACAAGTGAACCAGCTATGTACATATCAAGAAAGAGGAGAATGGTAAGTATATCATACTATGTATCTATGTAGATGACTTTCTAATTACAGAGAACTCTTAAGAAGAAATCAACAACCTTAGAGCTCACCTGAATTCAACATTTGAAATGACAGATTTAGGTGAGACTAAATACTTTCTAGGTCTCTAGATTACTCAAGGAAATGGCAGCACAAGCATTTCTGTTACCGACGCAGTGGAGGAACCCCCGTGGCGGGTGTACACACGACGAGCTCGAGGAAATGCGGACTCAAGCGAGGCGTCGGACCGGCCGACGGATGGAGACAACACGGAACCGGGCGGCTCGGCGGGCGTGCTAGGCGGACCCGGACCGGGCGGGAGTGCAAACCGGGTGGCCCCTTGTTGAGGGTTTGGTTTATTTATGCTTTGTAATAATTTCGGTTCCCTATATATGGGGACTTGGACTTTTGCTTTAGGGTTATGTTTTGTATCTTGGAACTTTGGGGGCTGATCCCTCTTCTCCTCTCTTCCTCTTGCCTCCTTCTTCTTCTCTCCTAAACCCTAACCGACCCTCTCTTTTGACCGGATTCCCCTTATTGCATTTTGTTGGTATTAATTTCCCATAGCAAGTATGTTGTTGACATACTCTCCCGAGCTGGCATGTTGAACTCAACTCCCAGCCCCACTCCCATGGTGACTGGGGAAAACTCAGTAAGGAGGATGATTCAGAGAAAACAAACCCAGAGGAATACAGAAGAATCGTGGGGTCCTCATATATCTCACCAATACCCGTCCCGACATTGAACACTCTGTAAGTATTGTGTCCCGGTTTATGCAAGAGCCTACTATCAAACACATGGCAGCTGTCAAAAGAATTCTCAGATATGTCAATGGGACAAGGATGTATGGTATCAACTTCTCCAAAGAAAAGGACAATGCGCTTATGTGCTACTTTGGTAGTGACTGGGGAGGGTGTGACGATGATCGGAAGAGCACATCAGGTTTTGTAACAATGCTAGGTTCTAAACCTATCTCATGGAGCACCCGGAAGCAGAGAACTGTGGCCCTCTCGTCGACGGAGGCTGAATATACTGCCCTAGGTGAAGCGGTCAAGGAAGTTCTCTGGCTCAGAAATCTGCTTTCAGAAATGTTTGGGAAATCCCCTACGCCTACTGAAATTCGAGTCGATAACTCTTCCGCTATCGCCCTCGCATACAACCCCGTGTTTCAAAAGCGATCCAATCTGAAACTGCACTTTCTTAGAGATCATGTTAGTAAGAGGGAAATCGGAATCAATCACTGTAAGTCTGAAGATCAAGTCGCTGACATATTAACCAAGCCGTTAACATGCGCAACGTTTAACCGTCTCCGACAACACCTGATCAACCCTACCTCCGGGATCACGGGAGGGTATCGAGAGGTCAATCCCGTTGTTGAAGAGATCTGTAGCCGCCAGCCGCTCATCCCTGCAAACAAAGAACAGATTCAGTCATCCGGCAAAGAAGGAGAAGTCCTTTACCTGGAGCCATGACACGCCGCAGCTGCCGCTTGGGGTTACATCTTCCTTTGTCTTATCAGTACCCTGCTTTTTGTCCTGTTCCCTGTGTATATAAAGGGAGCAGCTGTTTTGTGTTATATATATATATAATATATGAAGTGGATGTAGTGAGTGAGGAAGTTGTAATATTTTCCTTTGGATGAAATGAAATATGTGCAGTGCCGTCTGCCTTCCCCCCTCTCATGTGTGTATGCTTCTCTAATTTCCCTTATGATCCTACCAAAGGGCACAAAACTAATATTGGGTTTAGATAACAAGAGGTGTTCCTTCCTCTTGAGAAGAATTTCTTTTTTGTGATGAATGTAAATAGCCAACAAGAATCATCAATCTGTATTACTTTCGATTAGCAAAGATAAGCAATATCTTTTACATGTTTTTAGAGTTCCATTCTTTTGATTCCTAAGAAGGCGACCATCATTTTCTCTTTACATTATAAAGGATATGCAAGAATACTCCTGTCCAATAATAGGTTATTTTGAGGCAGAGATCATGGTTGATTGAGCCAAAGTTGCAGAAGCCATGGAGATCATGCTCCATTCTGTCTTGGATTAGCATGGGTTCTAACTAATGAGCTCCCAATACCCGAGGTATTTTTCTTTATCTCAACACAACCCAACCCATTAAGTTGAGCCTAACTGGTCAACTTAGGTCATTCATCGTAGTAGTATTTTCTCTCGAGTTTGATCAACTAGTTGAGAAAAATGAAGAGAATATTATTTCCCAAAAAACTAGAACTTAACTATAACATGACACATTTATATACACACAAAAGAGGAGAACTCAAACCAAAATTGGAGGTGTGAGACTAAAACAAAGAATATGAGTATGAGTCTTTATAGTAGGTCTTTACAATGAGTTTTAGTTTTCTTAATTTACTAATTTAACTCTCCCCCCTCAAGATGAGAGTATATGTCGATAATTCCCGGCTTGGAGATATTATTTTTGAAGGTGTCACAACTCAGGTCTTTGGTGAAGATGTCTGCAAGTTGATCTTGAGATTGAACGAATGAAGTACACATATTGCATTTTGTAGTTGGTCCTTAATGAAATGTGATGGGGGGACCATCTGACGTGACTCGGCGCAAGGAGAATCCCACTTTTGTTTATTCACACAGACGGACTTGATCGAATCAACGATTCGCCAATGCGGGTGCGTCCAACTTACCGTTCCAAAGTTTTTTCATATATAACATTGTTATTTTCATCTTTTATTTCATGTATTTATAGCCTTGATATCACCGATCAATCATAGCCGTTGATTTCATGTGCTATAATCATGGTTTCTTATAAATAAACATTAGGGCTCTAGTTTTTAGGGATTGCTGAAATTTGGAGAGTCTTCTTCCTCATTTTCGGTGATCTCTCCGCAGTGCCGACTCCCTGGAACCCCTTGGTGACGAATCCTCTGAAAAGGATCGATTTACCACGCGCTTGTTTTTGTCCTTCCTTGCGGAGGAAAGTCAACGCATTAAGCATAAAATAAATTCTTCTTTCGTTTATTATTTGATGTCATGTTAAGTATGATATTTACGGCATGTGTTAATGGCTAATGTCTATCTACATGTAGTGCATGCATTGATTAGTCATTGGGAAGTTGAGAGTCAACCCTCACTCACCACTAGTGTGCATTCTAGGAGTCCACTACCCCCCTTACCCTACATTTGTTGGTATCAGAGCCCAAGGTTTGCGCCACATTTATATATGTAGTGGTAGGTCATATAGAGTCTTTAGGTTCTTCCGTGACTAGTTATCGTCGGTATTCCTCTCCTCTATTTGGGAATCTCGAGTTTATCTATAGCTGATCTCATAGAGCCCCTTCAGAGAAAATCTCACGTTATTATGATGATTATTATCGTCTGTGGCACACCCCTTTCAGAGATCGTGTCGACCCTTCGAGATGATTCCATTCTGCTAGAGATGAACACCATGATGAAAGATCCTCACATTATCATCATTACACCTCTCTCCGACCTTATGATGGTTGGACTGGGTACCGTTCGGGTCATCATCGTTACACTTCTCCACTATTAGAGGAATCGGAGTTCATATATGCTCGAACCCATAAAGTTCCTCCAGAGAGGTCCTCATACTATCATGATGATCATCCTCGCCCGCCGTTACGTTCATCCACGAGCACGAACTGATTATGTCAAGAACGACCGTCGAGATGAACCTCATGAGCCCTATAGAGACCAACATCGTCAGGATCACATCATATGTCAAGACCCCCATAACATTCCACAATCCAAGATACCTGAGACCAATTTTTAGCGGCTAGTTTTTGATCAACTTGATCTCTTGGATGCTCATTTTGATCACATGAGGTCTGCCTTAAGAAGAATCAATAGGAGGAAGCCTAGGGACTTAGGAGTTAGGTCTAGCCACCGATGTGTCTAGTAGTGCTCCCACCTACATGAGAGACCTAACATCGGATTTTGATTCATCTCATATGGAGGAGACTTAGTTCTCACTTGACCTTGGAGTCGAGTTTGATCATGACTGTTTCATACAGGTGTAGAGTGATACTAGTATGACTAGTGAACATGATCACGAGAGTTGGGAAGAGCGACCTAGTGACATTGTAGTGGTATATCCACCCTCTATACCTCACTTGGACTTAGTTTCCCCTTCGGCTAGAAATCCAGAACTCGACATTATACCCAGTGGCCTCTATTGAGTATGGAATTTTCCCACTCCTCCCTTATCATTGTCTCGAGCCACATGGCGATCAAGAGCGTAGTGTTGATCTTGTAGTGACTGCCCCACCTGCTTATGAGGACACGACCCCTATCAACGATACTCATCTGGACGATCTCCTCACTATTATTGACTTCATTGTTAAACCCTTTGATGAGCCTCCTGATGAGCCACTACTCCATTGGGAGGGTCATGAGTCTAGTATTGACTTTGTTAGGGGCGGTTTCCTTTTAGATGATCATCTTGTCATTATTGACCCCCTAGGGAAACCCTTTGTTGAGTCTCCGAGAGACCCATTTAACGTGCCTCCCTTCCTAAAGAGCACTCAACTTCGTATGCTTGCTTGTGTCTTCGCATTAGTGAGCTGAATATTTGAGAGGACTTTTCTTATATACCGCCCAAAGAGCCCCCTGGCGGGCCTTATCATTTGAGTAGTACCAGACACACCATTGCGTTGCATTCTTTTGTCACCTTATGCGCCGGTCGTTTGGGTGGCGTCATTATTCACGATAAATTTTTCTATCTACCACCAGGTGAGCCTCCTGATGGCTCACAATCCTTGGAATGTATTTGACATTCCATAGTTTTGCAGCTCAGTGTCGATGTATCAAGAAGTCATTTCAGTATTCTTTGTCCACTAGACGATATTTTTACATTCCACCGAAAAAACCTCCTGATAGACCACTACATTTTAAATACACTCTAGTCATTACCAGATTATTCTCTAGCAAGTGTGTCGTGTCTGTAGTATTTTATTTGCATCATTTGCATTATCTGTCTGAGTCTGTTGACTTATTTGTTCGTCTTTTGCATGAGTTGATGAGTCAGTCAAGCGCAAAATTAACACAAGTAATGAATACTATAAGGAACATGCAGATAAGCGTAGGCAAGACAAGATCTTTCTAACAGGTGATGGTACGAGTCCGCGCTAAGAGGCTCCCTCAGGAGTCTACTAAGAAACTAAGTGCTATGCGAATTGGTCCCTACACGGTCATGAGACGCATCAGGACAAATGCTTATGAACTTGACATTCCCGCGAGCATGAGTATCCATCCCGTGTTCAATGTCGAAGACCTGACGCCATACTTTGCATCTCATGAATATTTGGACCAATATCTTGACAGCCCTCCCGAGCTATCACAACCGCTTTTGCCACCCACCACTGTCCGCTCCCGAGCCTTTGCCACCGCATTCACTGCCTCTTGCTCAACCCACATCCGACCCCCACCTACCCGAGATTTTGTCTCCATCGGTTTCACCATTGACACCACTGATTCCACCGGGTCCACCTACTGGTGCATTGAGCGATGAGCATATCACTGAGATCATTACGCATGAGTACGTCCCCTCTACGAACGGTCTTGTGTGCTGCTACCTGGTTCGCTGGCGCAGACGACCCTTCACCGACGACGCCTGGATTGCTACTGTGGAGTTTGATCGACTTGCCCATGGACTTTGACCGTCATTTGATCGTCTCCCTTCATCGGAGATGAAGACTTTTCAGTCGAGGGGAGTTGATTGGACCATCTGATGTGACTCGGCGCAAGGCGGACCCCACTTTTGTTTATTCACGCAGGCGGACTTGATTGAATTGGCGATTCGCCGCCGCGGATGCATTCGTCTTGCCATTCCGATGTTTTTTCATATATAACATTGTTATTTTCGGCTTTTATTTCATGTACTTATGACTCTGATACCACCGACCAATCATAGCCGCTGATTTCGGGTGCCCTAATCTTGGTTTCTTATAAACTAACATTAGGGATGTAGTTTTTAGGGATTGCTGAAATTTGGAGTCTTCTTCATTTCCGGTGATCTTTCTGCCGACTCCGTATAATTCCTTAGTGACAACTCCTTGGGAAAGGATCGATTTACCGCACGCTTGTTTTTGGCCCTGCTCGCGGAGGAAAGCCGACGCCTTAAGCCTAAAAAAAATTCTTCTTTCATTGATTATGATATTTACTTCTTGTGTTAATGGCTAGCGCCTATCTACATATAGAGCATGCATTGAGTCATTGGGAAGTTGAGAATCAACTCTCACTCACTACTAGTGTGCATTCTAGGAGTCCACTACACACCCTACCCTACATCAAAATGTCTATCAATTTCAACATGCTTTGTTCGATCATGTTGAATGAGATCATGAGCAATGTTGATAACAACTTTGTTGTCGTAGTATAGTTGTATAATCTTTCCATCTTGTAGTCTCAAATCCTGCATTATATATCGAAGTCAGATTCCTTCACATATCCCTTGTGACTAATCGGTATTATGCTTCTACGTCGAAACGTGCTATCACATTCTATTTTTTACTTCGCCAGGTCACTAAGTTTCTTACAGCAAATGAGCAATATTTGGTGGTAGACATTTGCTCATCTTGGCTTCCAGCTCAATCAGTATCTGTGTATACTTCAACATTCAAATGTTTATTCTGGGATAATTGGATTCTATGTCCAGGAGACTTCTTTGGGCACCGTAACACTTGTATAGCGGCTTCCTGATGTCTCAATTTGGGAGAGTGCATGTATCTATTAAGAATCCCAACTTCATGTGTGATATCAGGACGAGTGTGTGTGTGAGGTAAATTAGCCTTCCCACCGGTCTTTGATAGCTAGCGGAGTTCACCTCCTCACCATCCTTGTCTTTGTCGATTATAATTTACTTCAATGGGGGTATTTGCTGATGTACAACCAAGCAGTCATGTTTTTCTAGAAGGTCCAAGACATATTCCTTTGAGAAATAAAAATTCCACTATTTGATTGCGCAAATTCAATTCCTAAGAAATATTTCAACTTTCCTAGATCTTTGACTTCAATCTCTTTGCACAGGCGTGCTTTAAGCAACATGATTTCTTCCAAATCATTTCTTGTGATAATAATATCGTCGACATAGACAATGAGAATATCTACTTTCTCTGTTTTCCTCTTAACAAAGAAGGTATGATCAGAATGACCCTGTTTGTATCCTAATAGAGTCATGGATTTTTGGAATTTTCCACATCTTTGGGAGATTTCTTCAAACCATAAAATGATTTTTTAAGTTGACTGACTTTCCCTTCCGATCCCGTCTTTAAGAAGCCTGGTGGAACTTCATGTGTACAAGATGGTCTGGTAAAAAAGTATTTTTAACATTCAGTTGTTGCACATCCCATGCTAGACATGCACATGATAAAATAATGCGGACATAATCCATTTTGGCAACTGACGCAAAAGTTTCGTGATAGTCCATTCCAGGAGTTTGAGTATATCCCTGAGCGACTAGCCACACTGTGTATCTATCTATGACCCCTTCTTGGTTCCATTTGATAGAGAACACCCATTTAATGCCAATGATTTTTTTCCAGTCGGGAGATGGGATAGTTTCCAAGTGTGGTTTTTCTCTAATGCAGACAACTCTTGTTCCATTACCTTTCTCCATTCTGGCATATCTATCGCTTCCTATCAAGTGTTATGAATACGACGAAAGTCAAAGAAAAGATGACGGTTTTACGTGCCTTTGTCGGATTGTGATATGAAATATAATTGACAATTGGGTATTTAGAAGAAGTTGACTTACTCTTTAGATGTATGAGAGGTTGATGGAGATCCTGGTCATCGTCTGGTTCAGAAGAGTGTATCTGTTGTGGTGGAATGATAGAGGTTTGTAACATCTCAACACCAATGTTAAGACTTCAAACAACAGGAATTGAGGTGAGGACAGGAGTGGACATTGTAGTTGGACAAGTGGAGACATGAATTGGAGTGAGGGTATGAGTGGACGTGGTAGTTGAACAAGTGGAGGTAGGAGGAGATGAGGCCACAGGAATATTGGTAGCGTCAACGTCATTGTCCTCCCTCTGATGAGAGCCAAAGAATTGTTCCTCTTCACAGAAAGTCACGCCCATGGTACAGAAGAAACATCAAGAGGAAGGGTGATAACAACGATAACCTTTCTTAGTGGAATATTAAGCGAAGAAACATTTACGAGAATGAGCATCCAGTTTATCATGATTGTATTGATGAACGTGGACAAAGTAGAAACATCCAAACACACGAGGAGGGAGATGAGATGTGTGAACGACACATTTGGTGGACACATGAAAGACATATTGTACGATAATGGGGGGAAGATGGTTAATGAGGTAAGACACAATGAGGATCACTTCGCCCCAATAGGATTTGAGGAGATTTATTATAATGAGGATGCATCGGGTGACTTTGAGTAGATGTTTATTTTTTCGTTCGGTGGAAGTATGAACGCATGTGGCTTGATGCATGAAACCATGATCAACAAGATAAATCCCCAAAAGACCGCGATCATCATACTCCCCCACCCCCCTAATTATCACCACGAAGGACACAAATTTTTACGGTCAAACTAAGTGTCCACCATTTTGTGAAAAAGTTTAAAGCAATTAAAAACATTACTCTTCCGTTTTAATAAGCACACCCTTGTAGTGTGAGAAAAATTGTTAGTAAATGTAACAAACCAACAATGATCAAATTATGAGGTAACAGGAGAATGTCCTCAAACGTCCGTATGAATAACATAAAAAAATTATACTTAGTGATGATAAATTAGTCGGACTATACCGTACATGTTTGTAGAAAGTACAAACATTAGAAAAAAATGTTTATACACTTAAAAAAGCAGAAAATATCTTGAGAAGATAATTGGGGGATGGTGTCCTAGATGTTGATGCCGCCGTTGTACATCTATGGAAGAGGGAGCAGAAGTACTAGAGAGAGCTTAGTGAGTAGGATGGTCCAAGATGTATAGGCCCCCGCAGTTCCTGCCACTGCCAATACGTTGCTTCGTCGCCAAATCCTGAGAAACACAACCATTAAAAAGGAACATCACAAAGCAGTTAAAGGGTGTACTCAAGCGATTAATAGATAGTAAATTTCTAGGGAATGTAGGAACATGTAACACAGAGGTGAGGGGCATGATAGGGGAACATAAGACAACCCCTTTATCAACAATGGAAGAGAAGGAGCCATTGGTGGTGATGACTTTGTCACCACCCGAGAGGGGGGTGTATGAGGTAAAACTTGATGGCGCCCATGTCATATGATCGGTTGCACCATAGTCGATGATCCACTTAGATGGGATAACAAAAACAGATTGGGTGCTTGGAGTTCCAGAGGTGGCGAAGGCAGCAATGGAAGAGGTGCTTTGAGAACGCTGTAAACGTTGTAGAGCATTGAGATTTTCTGCTGAGAAACCTTTAGAGGGAAGCTTCCTAGTATCGTCAGTATTATGGGCAACAATATGATGATTATGCTGGCGAGGATTGCCACGTTCACGATTGCTATTAATCTCCCACGATTGCTATTAATCTTCCGTACAAGAGCAAGATGAGACGGAAGTAGGAGTCACAGACATGTCCTTGTTTCAGATATCTTAAATCCTAATAGAGGAGCCAGAGTAAAACTGGCCTTGGCCAATGCCAGCAAGCGCAAAACAAAAGAGAGAGACGAATATATTGGTGCTAGGGTTGAAGAGGAGAGAGAAGAGTCTAGAAGGAGGAAGAAAGAGAAACGAATTTCAGCCCCTAGGGCTCTTTTTTATCATACATCCAAGCTTCCTCAAATGAGAGATACATATATGCTTATATAGTGTCTCTTTCCAAAGTACACAAGGACAAACGATAAATAACCCATGACGAAATACACGTGCGATAATAGAAGGTAAGACTGACGATTGTGCTACACCCGTGCGCCCGACTAGCGAACGTCTGTCGTCGAGTTGGGATTTGTGTCATCAATGTACCTGTATAGTTGATGGCTGTTGATCGCATGTTGTGTTGCACGGGACTGTTCAAGGTAGTTGGAACCGTCTAAAAGCACAGTGGTATTCTGGATGGAGCTAGAGGAACCTTTGCTTTGCAGGTAATCATTACTTGGAGGGTTTCGTAATTCTGAATACTGGAACTCGAGGAACCCTCCATCTAGATATTTGAAGCAGCAACAAAATGGAGTTACAACGTCCGAAGATGGTCTCGCGAAACAAGGTTCAGAAGTCCGCCACGAAGATCTTGCTGGAGCAGGGAGCAGGTCTCGCCAAAAACACACAGGATATGCGGGAAGAGCTCGCAAGAGATCACAAAAAAGTGCAGACTGAGGTCGCAGTCAATGCGGGAAGAATTCGCAGGAGGTCGTGGTTTCGTGGCTTCTCGCCGTCGACGCCAACTTTGCATGCGAGTTCCACAGGGGGTGCAACTCCGATCTACAATCTGAAATGCGAGTCCGGGGACCGAAAGAGCCTCGAGCGCAAAATGAGCAGCTAGCGAGTCCCACTCTGAAGGAATTGGTGAGAATTATGACACGGTTAATATTGTATTAAGAAGCTACGGAATTCTTCAAAACACTCCATCTGGTGTTAGAACGAGAAGAACAGGAAATTGATGTTAAAGTCTTAAAATTTGTCACGTGTTTTTGTTATTGACAATTATCATGTCATTTGTCCTTACCTTTCCTTCTATTCATTATAAAGGTTTTAGCGTTCTTTGTTAGTTATGCTATTTTGTGTAAGCTATAAATAGTATTTATGAATCATATAATTGAATTTTTATCATTTAATAAAATGAGTTACATTGCCGCCTTGAGAATTTTAACACTCGATCAATGAGCATTTATTTCAACCCTTCGGGAATGATCTGTGTTTATATAGTCTTGTTCAGTTTATGAACTTCCCAGTTCTACGTTTTCTTCGCTGCTTCTTTTATCATGAACTGCTGTATGATTTTATGCCATTAAAACTTGTATTTACTGTGGCAATTATAGGCTAGCTAGAGTTAGTAGAACTATCACCTTGCCTTTTTTATATCTTGGGATATGCCATTTGAGCTTGTTGCAGAAATATACTAGTCTAGGATTATTTTTCCTTTGTCTCCTTCGCCTCTCTTTTTATAAGTTTATCCCCCCTTAGGGCCCTCTCTTTAGAATTCTACCAGCTCTTGCTCTATTCTTTTGAAAGGTAAGCCAAGGTCCAAAGTGACCGGACCAAATAGCCAATGTTTTCATTCCCGTTTGCTTTGTTTCGAATCAAAAATTGTCCTTTTTCTATATAAAGAAATAGACTTCTCTTGCTATAAAGTGAAAGTAGAACCTTTCTTCCTTCATTCTATACAAAGAGGATACCTGTCCATTCTTCTTAGGTGATTAAAGGTGATAGCTTAACATGATCTTTTTTTTTGAGATACACATAAGACCATGTTATGGAACCAGCAAAAGGAGGTTATCCTGAGGTTTTGTCTAGGGATAAAACAAAACTTGACGAGCGGCTTCCTTCAAGCGAAAATTCTTTTCACTGCATTCCAGTCTGTACAGTTCTGGTATCATTCAATCAAAGTGGGAGAAAGTATGGCTAGTAGCAGTCTAATGGTATCATGACATGACCATCTCTTCCCTTGAAGTGAAGAATTCTAATCTTCATGCATTTCAATCGAAATCTTAGCAAAAATGATGAATCTCTCGTGGAGTGGTATATTACCGGAATTTGTTAGTCCACATGTATTTTTTATTTAATAAAAAATACAAATTTAATAGATACAGAAGTGTTGTAAGTTTTTTTTGGGAGTTTTGGCGGGGCAGCTATTCCACCCAAACGAATCTTTTAGGCGATTATCGGCGTTCTGGGCCTCCGATGGAGATTGTCACCACCAACGGTCTCGCTGGGACGAGGCGAAGCTTCCCTGAATTTTTTGTCAAGTTCCTTGAATTTTCATTTTTTTGGGCAAGGCAGCTGTTGTTATTGGCCGTCCCCTCTCTGGTCAACTTGACTGGGCTGCCCGGATCCGCCCCTGGGGCATGAGTCTGTTGTGTTGTCTGTTCATCGCTTGCATGTGTGTCATGAGTCGGTCCGACGAATAATTCATATTGGTAATAAATCTTATAAATCACATGCAGATGTTCATTGGGAAGTGTAGGTACTTCTTGAAGAAGATTAGGTGATGATGAGAATCTGCGTTGTGACTTGTGTGGCTCCGTGCGAGATTTGCTAAAAGTTTGAACGTTCGACGAATGGGTCCCTACCCAGTCTTGAGATGCATCAGGACAAATACTTATGAACTGGACATCCCCGCGAGCATGGGTACCCATACTGTGTTCAATGTCGTGGAACTGTCGCCATACTTTGCACCTCACGAGTATTCGGGCCCACATTTTTGCGGCCCTCCTGAGCCTTTACCACCGTTTTTACCACCCACCTCTCAGTCTACCCCCGAGCCCTTGCCACCACATTCATCTCCCCGTGCTCAACCCATCCCTTGCCCCACTTACCCGGGATCCTGTCCCCAAAAGCTTCACCATCGGCACCTCGGATCCCACCGGATCTTTCTACTATAAGGCTACCCCGCAGTGGAAGAAAACTCGCCTCACTCGCCTCTTTGGCTTCCCCCAGGTTGAGGAGTTTACCTATTTGGGTATTAAATTGGCCCTCCGAAAACTACACAAGGCGGACTATGCGGACATCATCCGTAAAGCTCACTCGATGATTCAAGCGTGGGGCTCACGCCATCTCTCCTTGGCGGGGGGGGGGGGGGGGGGGGGCTGTTTTGATCAATCACTCTCTGCTGGCCTCAACGACATATATTATGTCATATACTCTTGTCCCGAAGGGTGTTCTAGATGCTTTGGAGCTCGCGGCTCGCAGCTTTCTCTGGCAGCGGTCCTCTAACAATCGCGGCATGCATTATGTAGATTGGGCCTCACTTTGTAGACCGCGGAAATGTGGCGACTTGGGTTTTCACGCCACCGCGACCTGGTCGGGCCCGCTCCGTGCTCGATTTGCCTGGGAGTATTTACAGCCCCAACGGTCCTTATTTGTGCGAGCTATGCATGGCCGTTATTCGGAGAAGTTATTTACCTGTCCAGCTCGCCGTGGCGATTTTGTTGTCATCAAAATCCTCCGGGACGGCGCGACAAGCTTGCTTTCGGTCTACCGCTGGCGCATTGGCCACGGTAATGATATTAATATTTTAGCCGGGCGATGGATTCAGAATCGGGTTCTTGCCCGCTGGCCTACCTTCATCCATTCTCAGCTCCCCGACTCCATGTTGCTCTCGGAGATGTTTACGGTAACTGGGGAATGGAATCGTCCCAAACTACTGTAGTTTTTTGGTCCCCCTCTTGTTAATACTATCATGCAAATACCGCTCTACCCTGATGCGGGCCGGGACAGATTGGAGCTCAACTTTCAATAGAGTGGTAAGACGATTGCTTCCTTGGCATATACGGCCTGCTTCCCGAGCCCCTCCGCGGACTTCGATTGGCTTTCTCGGCTGACCCTTGGGCCTCATGAACGTATCTTTTGGTGACGCTTGGCGCGGGATGCCATCCCCACCCGCTGCTGGCTGCTACGACGGGGCCTCACTGATTCGGCTGTGTGCCCCTGGGGCTGCTCATCACCTGAGGACCGGGACCACATCATGCGGGACTGCTCCAATGTTACAGCTATCTCGCGGGAGCTTCACCGGTGGGGGATCGATATGCCTGCTGTCCAGGACTGGGCGTCCTTCCCGGCCCTTGCTGCTTCTACCCACAAGCTCAATTTGGGCCCTCTCCGCGTATTCTGCTGTGTCGTGTACCAGCATTGGCAGGCACGGAACGCCAAAGTTCATGGGCGGGAGTTTGGCACGCCGCTGGTTCTTGCCACAACTATCATGGAGAACATCACTTCCTCTACTGATTTTCCATCTACGCGCTACTGGCGCACCAATCGGCCGGACAGGCCGTATCCATCGATTTCTTGGTGCCCCCCCCCCCCCGCCGGACTGGATTAAAATCAATGTCGATGGTGCTCTTTTTCCAAACAACAAGGCTGGCATTGGCATCGTCGTCCGCAATCACCGCGGGGCTGTCCAACTTGCTGCGGGCTTGGGCCTTTCTCATTGGGATCCCGGGCAGGTTGAGCTTGCGGCGCTCCTTTCTCTCCGCCGGCTTCTCACCCCTGCCATGCTCGAGGCTAAGGGGATCATTATTGAGGGGGATTGCAAGAATGTGCTGGATGTCTGCCGCAACTCTCTGCACCGGGCGAATTGGAACGACGCCACCTTCATATCACATGACCTCTGCTTCCTGGCTGAGCTCAACCAGCTACTCATCCGGCATATTCCACGGGATGCCAATAGACTCACGGACTTTTGTGCTAAGTACGATAGCTCTGATAATTTTGTATGGAACGATGTGGTTGCTGCCCCTCCCGAGTTCATGGAAATCGTCCATGATGACTTTGGCTAGGGTGCTTTCTTTTTCCTGTATCTTTTTTACAACACTTTATGATGCTAATGCACTTATCATGGATCCTTCTACTAGTGTGTTGGGAGATGAGCTTATCACTGAGATCATTGTACATGAGTCCGCCCCCTCTACAGACAGTCTTGTGTGTCTCTACCAGGTTCGCTGGCGCGGACGACTCTTCACCGACGACACCTGGTTCGCTGGCGCGGACGACTCTTCACCGACAACACCTGGTTCGCTGGCGCAGACGACTCTTCACCGGCGACACCTGGATGCTATCAGCGGAGCTTGATCGACTCGCCCCGGGACTTCGACTTCAGTACAACCGTCTCCATTCATCGGAGATGGAAGCTTTCAGTCCGGAGGAGTTGATTGACAATGACACTTTTCCGGCGATGACACTTGGACGACCTCTGGTGGACCTTGTTATGTGTCATATTATGAGTCGGTCATGTTATCATGTTGTTGTATCTTTATTATCATGTTAGGTGTCTAATGTTATTATTATATGGGAGCCTCGAGCCCCGGGTCTAGTTTTAGGGTCATCATGAGTGTTTCGTCTTATTATGAGTTGTAGCCTATATAAAGGCATGAGTTCATTGTTTGAAGGTAAGCAAGAAAGTATTCTAATTTCCCTTCTTTCATTGTGAGATCTTGGTGGCTCTCTCCTCCGACGAGCAACCCCGCTTAGGCAGCCGCGGTCACGGCTCCATAGTATCCCCGTCATCATCTCCACCACCATCATCTCTACATCCGGCCACCTCCGATCATCCGTCGTCGACCTCTCCTCCGGGCAACATTAGAAGACCCATAACAACTTGGTATCAGAGCTAAACCTCCTCCTCGTTCGCTGTTTCCACCGAGCCAAACCTTCTCCTCGACCGACGCCTCCTCCCCTGTTTCCTGCTGCCATTGCCGTAGCTATTTCCCGTCGTTTTCACTGGCCGCATATCCAATCGCAGGCCCTCTGTTGTTTCCCCGTCGTTTTGCAACTGCTCTTCTTCCCTCCGCGTCTTCCACCTTCCACGGTACCTTACAGCTTCATCAAACCCGACCACTCTCGCCAAACACCACAGCTGCTCCAATCCCGACGACAAGCCCTGCGGGACGCCTCCTCCGTCGCGCGATCCACAGTCCCGTGCAGTCGGGAATAACCGACATCTCCCGCAGTCCCCATCTTCTCCATTCCAAAACCGCAACAGTCTCGAGCCCCTCCCCTGCATCGTCGCCGCGCACAGCCGCCCTTCATCGAGCCCCGCACAGCTGCGCCATCACCACGATCGCAGAGCACGACACTGCCACTTCCGACATATGCTGCTACAGCAGTTCCAGCTTTTACTTTTTATCAAGTCCTGGAGCTATTTCCTCGAGCCCCTCCCCACAGCAGTTTTAATTTATTAAAACCCTACCAATAGCAGCCATATTTTATTAAACCCCTCCCAACTACTCTTAATTAATTCCCCTCTCACACCAAGCCATTTTTTTTTAATCTTTTTTCTGCTGCCTCTTCATCACGCCACCAGCTTTCTATTCTCTCCTTAATTGACTTAAGTATTTAGCTATTACTTAAGTTAATTAATTACTTTAATAATTAATTAATCATGCCATTAAGATTTAGTAACGCAGATAAAGCCGCACTAGATTCAATTTGTTTCAAGTTACAAGATTTCATGGCGTCCATGGATGCACGCCTTCGGAATGCCGACGCACTCCTCCACCACATTAAGAATCCGACAGCCACCTTTTTGTCGCAGCTCGTGTCCCTGCCGCTTCCACCGCCGTCTCTTTTCGTGCAGTCACCATTCGCGCCGACCCCGATGCCAGCACTTGCTCCGCCAGCCACCGCTATACCGACCCCGACGGTCACCTCACCGCCAACAGATCCATTCCTTTTGCCGGTCAACGCTTCCCCGACCTACTTGCTGATGCTGCTCCTCACCGCTCCACCGACCTTGCCGAAGTCATTACTTACGCCGCTCGTCTTTCCAACGGCGCCGCCGCTGCTCACCGCCACCGCCGTCGTCGCTACGCGATATCATGCACTGTTCTGGCAGGAGATCAAACTGCCGGATGATCCGGTCACCACATGGAGTTCGAGCTTGAGGGCAAGCTCGGTTTCAAGGAGGGATGAGATGTTATGTGTCATATTATGAGTCGGTCATGTTATCATGTTGTTGTATCTTTATTATCATGTTAGGTGTCTAATGTTATTATTATATGGGAGCCTCGAGCCCCGGGTCTAGTTTTAGGGTCATCATGAGTGTTTCGTCTTATTATGAGTTGTAGCCTATATAAAGGCATGAGTTCATTGTTTGAAGGTAAGCAAGAAAGTATTCTAATTTCCCTTCTTTCATTGTGAGATCTTGGTGGCTCTCTCCTCCGACGAGCAACCCCGCTTAGGCAGCCACGGTCACGGCTCCATAGTATCCCCGTCATCATCTCCACCACCATCATCTCTACATCCGGCCACCTCCGATCATCCGTCGTCGACCTCTCCTCCGGGCAACATTAGAAGACCCATAACAGACCTCTTCGAGTTTTACCTGGATTACAACAAGATAATTCTGATCCCTATTCATCGTGAGATGAGTTCTTTCAAGCCGGAGAGATTGATGCGGAGCAGAGACGAGGACGAGCTTTGGGTCCATTCATGGCTGATTTGACAACTTACCATATATGGCATGCCCGGATCGACGATCCGACTCTGTAGATGTTTCTTGATTTGCATTGTGAATCATTTTCATAGATAGCTTTGTACTTTTCGGTTTTTATTTCATGTAGTTTTGGCCCCAAGACTAATGACCAATCAAAGCCGTTGATATAATTTTATTTCTTATAAATAGGATATGTAGGACTGCCGTCATCTTCATTATTGAATGTTTGAAGAAGAAATCCCTTCATTCCGGTGATCTCCGTGATGCCGACTCCGTGGAACACTTTGGTGACGACTCCTTGAGTAAGGTCCGTGTATCTTTGTATTTTCCTCCTCCCCCACCCTCCATACTTCCTTATTTAGCTGTCAAGCCACTCCCCCCCCTGCAGGAATTTTTCCTGCTATCCAGCCATTGAAAATAGCCGCCGCCCCTCTGCTTTTCCACACAACAAGTTGCCGACCACCTTCAGGAAACCCTCCAGCCGCCTTCCTTGCTTTGTCCAGCCAACACCCCCCATACAAGAATCTTTTCAGTTCCTGTCCAGCAGCCGCAAACCCCCACTGAAGCCTCTGGCCGCCTCCCCTGTTTTGTTCAGCCACCTCCCCTGCTCTGTCCAGCCCTACTACTACCTCCCCCGATAGCTTCCTGACTGTTTCCAGCTCCAAAAACAGACCAGATCCGGGAAGTCCATCCCAGATCCAGACACCCCGTCTCTCCCAAATTGCTGTCATCATTCCCCTTCACGTGGAACCACCTCCATACCTCCGCCCACCGTTAGATCTACCCAGATCTTAGCATTTCATCCCAGATCCAATCACTTCCCTCTCTGATCCAGCCTTCCTAATCCCCCAACCATCCTTCCCCTTACTTGATCCGGTCCACCAACCACCGGTACCCCTCTTTGAGCCCTCCAGCGTTCAGATCTGTTTCATTGGCAGCAATCCTAATTTTCCTATTGTGGCTTGTATTGATTTTGGGTTGTAAAACATAGTCACAGATTTGCTTATTACATGTTAGTTTGGATGTTTACTTTATTTTAGTTATTTATGCCCGGATTAATCTCTAATTGCAGGAAGGGTTTTTTTGTCGCACGATCGTGCTTTGACCCTCCACGCGGAGGAAGGCCTAAGCTTGTCTCGCTTAAATAAATTATTTTGCCTTGTCTTAAAATATTCTGCATGAGATGATATTATTTATTATCTAATACGCGATCTAGCCATCGGATTTGCGGGTTAGGTCGCAAATTTTTCTGCCGCATATAGATTCGCCATGCATCACTTTTCCTTCTATTAATTATAAAGGTTTTAGTGTTCTCTGTTAGTTCTGTCATTTTGTGTAAGCTATAAATAGTATTCATGAATCATATAATTGAATTTTTATCATTTAATAAAATGAGTTACATTTCCGCCTTGAGAATTTTAACGCTCAGATCAGTGAGGATTTATTTCATCCCTTCGGGAATGAACTATGTTTATATAGTCATGTTCAGTTTATGAACTTCCCAGTTCTACGTTTTCTTCGCAGCTTCTTTTATCATGAACTGCTGTATGATTTTATGCCATTAAAACTTGTATTTACTGTGGCGATTATAGGCTAGCTAGAGTTAGTAGAACTATCACCTTGCCTTTTTTATGTCTTGCGATATGACATTGAAGCTTGTTGCAGAAATATATTAGTGTAGGATTATTTTTCCTTTATCTCCTTCGCCTCTCTTTCTATAAGCCCCCCCCCCCCCCCCAGGGCCCTCTCCTTAGAATTCTATCAGCTCTTGCTCTATTTTTTTAAAACCTAAGCCAAAGACCAAAGCCGCCCCCCCCCCCCCCCCCCCTCAGGGCCCTCTCCTTAGAATTCTATCAGCTCTTGCTCTATTTTTTTAAAACCTAAGCCAAAGACCAAAGCCGACCCCCCCGACCCCCCCCCCTCTTAGGGCTCCTTAGAATTCTATCAGCTCTTGCTCTATTTTTTTGAAACCTAACCCAAAGACCAAAGTGACCGGACCAAATAGCCAATGTTTTCATTCCTGTTTTGGTTGTTCTGAATCGAAAATTTTGTCCTTTCTATTTAAAGAAAGGGACTTCTCTTGCTATAAAGTGAAAGCAGAACCTTTCTTCCTTCATTCTATACAAAGACTCACAAACTCAGCGGTCTCCCAATTCAGACCGTCAAAGTCGCGATTAGCCAACCTCTAACCGCCAAGTTACAACTCCAGGGAGATTGCTGAGACAGACTGCAGGAAAAGAATACTTGCCAAAAAACGGCTACCCACCAACACCTAACTGCACTAACCGTGAGGTTACTGCGTTCTGTGTGGTATGCACAATTCAGACCGCCACTTTTACTTCAATATTTTCAACACTCCCCCCTTGAAGTGTAAGTGGAAATCATACCGAGCAATCCTCGTAACCGCACAAACTGTCCCTTCGACAGCGGCTTTGTGAAGATGTCTGCGACGTTGTCCTGGCTCTGCACATACTCTACCAGCAGAGATCCTTCCAGCACCTTCTCCCGAACGAAGTGATACTCAATCTCGATGTGTTTTGTTCTCGCGTGATAAACTGGATTATTAACCAGCTTGAGAGCACTCTTATTATCACCGCGTAATAGAGTAGGGCCTCGCACCTTCTCATGGATGTTACACTAACCTCCGAAGCTAGATGACCTCCTGAGCTGTCAAGGCCAAAATCTTGTATTCTGCTTCTGTAGTGGAGACAGACACTAAGAGTCTGTTTGGCGGAGCGGCACAGCAGCGGCATGCAACCGATTTCTGTGCCGCTCCGCCAAACAGAAAGTAGGAACTGGCGGTGGAAAGGCTGCCACCGCCAATTTACCTGCTGCGGGTGGGGACCCGCGGCAGGCAGCGCTGCAGCCCTTAAAAGGGCTGCAGCGCTGTTTTAAAAAAAAAATAGTTTAAAAAATAATAATATATTAATATTTTATATTATATATTGATAATATTGATAATAATGATAATAATTGATAGTATAAAGATATATTGATAATAATTTATATTATATAAATTTATATTAATAATATAATTAATCAGTATAAAGATATATAATATAATAATATTATTTAATAGTATAAAGATATATTAATTTCGGCAGATTGAGTTATTTGGCCGCCTTAGCCCGCGAGCGTCCGAGCGTTCAAACAGATAAGGGTCTCCCGATGGCACGTTCCACACGCGTTTTCCTCCGTATCACCGCAGACCTTCAAGTCGGGGAGTGGTCTCCCGATAGCACGTTCCTCTTGTGTTTTCTCTCTCCGCACCCTCCAGGCGTGTCTCCCGATAATTAATTATAACGTTAATATATTAATTTTTAATATTTATATTAACATATTATTAATGTATTAACATTTTAATGTTTAATAATTTTTATTGTGGGTCTTTCGAGACGCTCGTGAATCGGTCAAAAAATAATCATTCTATCTCGTGCGCGAGTCGAGCTCGAATACGTGCGTCCTAATATATTTACTTTTATAATATGTGGCACCTGACTGGGAGGGTTCACAAATGTGGCAAATAGCTGGGAGGGTTCACAAATCCTTATCGCAAATATTTATGTCGAACAAATTGTTAATTCTAAGTTGAACATCATAAATTATGCGAACTTTTAATTGTATCCATGTTTAATTTTCGTTACTGTTTAATTTTCATTACTGTTTAGTTTTGCAACACTGTTTCACACATTACTACAAATACAATTTTCCAAACAGTTTCATAAATTTTTCCACCACTGCAAAACAGCTGATTCATACACCACTGCTTCCTGCACAGCCACAGCTTAGCCAAACAGGCCCTAAATCCTGCTTCTTGTTGCACCACGAGATAGCTGTCGATCCACACAAGAAAACATACCCAGACGTCGACTTCCGATCATCGGTATCTCCCCCATAATCAGCATCTGTGTAACCGTGCAGGTTGAAGCTTGCGTCCTTCTTATAAAAGAGACCCGTATTAGAGGTGGATTTCACGTACTTTAAAATGCTCTTTGCCGCTACCAGATGAGGTTTCTGCGGCTCCTGCATATACCAACTTACTCGGCCCACAACATAAGCGATATCCGGCCTTGTAATCGTCAAGTATATAAGACTCCCAACCAGATCAGAACACCAAGGGATCTAGAAGAACCGTTCCCTCATCCCGCCGAAGTTTTAGACCGACCTCCAGTGGAGTAGAGTTGCTCTTCCCCTCCCAAATGCTGAATCGCTTAACGATCCGCTCCGCATAGCCTTTCTAGGAAACGAGCACATCGTTCTTCTTCCTATCCACCTCGATACCAAGGAAATGGTGGAGCTCCCCAAGATCCTTCATCTCGAACCTAATAGCTAGCTCTGCCCTAAGCCTAGCCACCTCCTACTCCGAGTTTCCCATGACGGTCATATCGTCAATGTACATCAGAACCAAGACTTGAAGCTCCCCCCATCTTCTTGACGAACAGACTCGAATCAGAGTCCAAAGCAAAATATCTACAGAACTGGAGGTATTCTGCGATCTTCCAATACTACTCCTGAAGCATCTGCTTTAAGACATAGAAGACCTTCTTGAGCTTACAGACGTGTCCTGAATGTTCTTCAAAAACATAACCATGCAGTTGCACCATGAAGATATCTTTGTTAATCTTGCCGTAAATGAAAACTTTATTCACGTTGAGTTGTCAAATCCTCCACCCTTGACAAACCGTCAAAGCAATCACCACCCAAACTGAAGTCATCTTGGCCACCAGAGTAAACGTCTCCCCATAGTCTTTCCCGTACTGCTGTGAGAACCCCCGAGCTACAAGGAGAACCTTGTACCGCTCGATACTGCTGTCAGCCTTTTTCTTGAGCTTGTACACTCACTTGCAGGTCACAGGAGTGATTTCATCGACCTTGGGCACAAGATCCTAAGTCTCGTTCTTCTTGAGGGCGGCTATCTCCTCATCTATGACATCTTCTTTCTCCTTAATCATAGTGGAGTTCTCAAAGCATAATGGCTCCCGCTCATCCAAGGGACCCACAAAGAAACATGAGATGAAACTCACCATGTTCCCGTTCCTATATCGAGCTGGTGGAATAATGGTCCTTTTGGACCTCTGTAGGGCTTGACCCTAATCCACCACTTCCGTTGTCTTCTTCTGATCCAGCTCTCCTCCCGGGCACACTTGGAGCATCGCTCCCCTTGCTTCCAGATCCAGAAGCACTTGCCCCAGAGCTGGATGTAGCTGGAGCTCCTGGAGACACAAACAACTCCACCAGAAGATCCCGAGTAGCTTCTTGCCCTCCGTCTACCCCGCTCTCCTGTAGTTCCACAGATGAACTACTCTGGTATGATGTCAATTCGTTAAATACCACATTCCTGGAGACAACAAACTTCCGTGTCTCAGGATCTATGCACTTCCAGTCCTTCCTCTCATCATAGCCAAAGAAGACTAACATCCTTGCTTTCGCATCCAGTTTCGTCCTGAGAGCATCTGGAATATGCACATAGCAGGTTGACCCGAACACCCGAAGATGTTCAACGCTGGGCTTCTCATTAAACATCAGCTCCTGTGGAGAATTTATATTGTTGGGACTTAGAGGCATCCAGTTGATGACATAGGCTCCACAGACCATTCCCTCAGGTGATCAAAGTCTTGGAGTTGGTTGAAAGTCTTTTACGAAATATCCCAATCCTTTTTTGCGCATAGAAATGTGTCGCTGACACAGTTGCTCCTAGAGTGACCAAATAGGGCTTAGCTGATCTTCTCACCAAAGAGTCAACATGAATAATGAAAATTTGACCAGATTTTTTTATGCATGATCCATCTTTCAATAGACATACATTTTCACAAAGGAATTGTCCATGGCTAATTCTTGTCCATCCCTCTTCATAATAATCGTGATGACAATTCAAATGGAATTCATTTCAAGGTTTTTTCCTAGATGAAAATAGGCTCTGAGAATTCCTTTGGAGTGAAGCTAACACTTACAGGTCTTCCTCTCTGTAACTCCGTCCTGTTGTGAAGTATGCACACAAGTTATCACTCTCCTGATTTTGTGCTTCCTGCTGAAGTTGGAGAACTCGTTTGAGTTGAACTCTCTTACATTGTCTGTTCTCAATTTCTTTATTCGTAGATCGAGCCGGTCTTTCATGAGCTCCTTGAATTCCACAAACTTCTGAAACGCCTCTAACCTCTCCTTCACGAAGTATACCCAAGTATATCTAGTGAAGTCATCAACCAAAACCAACATATATCGGCTTCCTCCAAGACTGGGAGTGATGGTCGGTCACATCAGGCCACCGTTGATGCATTCCAACGACGCTTTGCACCTGGTCAGTGACTTGTCAAATGGAAGGCGATGAGCCTTTCCATATTGACACCCCGCACATACATGATTGTCGCTCAAGGACGAAAGACTAGGCAGACCTTTCATCAGGCCTCTTGACGTCATAGCCTTTAACTTATTCATCCCAACATGCCCCAACCTTTAATGTCATATAGTTGCGCTATCGTTGACCCTCATCTTCTCAACGTAGGAACTTGTCGACATCACGAACAAGTCCCTAACCCGTCTCCCAATATGAGTTACGTCAGCCTTCACAGCTGACACATTTCAGAGAAATTTCACTTCTGTCGGGCCAAACATAACGTGATACCCAACGTCTATTGCGTTGGTCACGGAGAACAAGTTTTTTTTCCATTCCAGGCACGTGATAAACACTTCGCAAAGTGAGAGACCCTTTATCACTGCCTAAAGAAACTGTACCCTTATTCTTGACTGCATGCACAATATCTCAGCAGTAAAATATCATCATTACCTGAGTATGCCTGCAGAGAAGAGAACTTTGACTTGCCCCCGGTGAGATGATGTCCACACCCCGAGTCAACGATCTAGTCATCCTTGAAGTTGACAGATGCTATGACATGAACAGTTGTTGTAGATATATCTGCATGAATGCATTCCCTCATCCACATTCATCATCCCTGAATTCAGCTTCTTTTCCTGCAGTGTGCCCCGGCTGAAGATTAACTCTACAGTCCTATTTGATATGACCAAACTTATTGCACCTGTAGCATCTTGGTCCTCTCTTCCCCCCTTCATCCTGCTTAGAAGTCTTGCTCCTCTCCTACTGTGATGAAGTTGATGGATCATCTTCTACATTTGTTTTCTTCTGCCTATCTCATCTCTTTTTCTTTTTAACAGAATAAAGAATCTCACTATCTCCTCCTGAGATAATGCATCCAGTCATCTGCATTGTCAAGCTCTCCTACGAAGCAAACAGATTTCCCAACTCCAGCAACGATAGCTGATTGGCCCAGCCATGCACAGACGTAATAAGACCACATATTCCTTCTGCAAGCCGCGGATAATGTGCCTCTTCAGTTTCACCTCTGAGATAGGCTCTTCCGGGTCCAATGCTGAAATTTCAGCACAAAGGTTCTTCATCTTCAAGAACAAAGACGAAATGGACAGCTCCCTATGAGTTGCTTTCGCCAACTCATTCTCTAAGAATTGTAGCCGAGCTACATTGTTCTTATTGAACAGGTCATCCAAGGTCGTCCAAATCTCAGCAGCCGACCTACATCCAATGATATGGTCAAAGAGCTCCGGTGAGATTGTCCGCTTTAGAGTAAACTCTGCCTTCACATTTGTTCTCCTCCAAGCCCTCACTGTCTCAGCATTCTCTCCAGCAGCAACAACCTCTTACATGACATCTCCACACACGATCTCCCAAAGGTCCTCGCCAAAAAGATAGCTTAACATGCACAACCTCCATTTTTTAATGTTGGTATGCGTCAGAAGCTCAATTCCCAGACTTCTCACATAACCAGATTTCATTGTTGTAACTATGGTTCACTTAAGACTTCCAAAGGATTAGCACATCTCTGAGGTTGATCACTTTTAACTCCTCCGTCCTTCTGATACCATGTAAAATTTTGTGAACCCGTGAAAAGTCGCAGGAACACTCAACCAAATAAAGCCAAATAAACCAGAAATAGTATAAGAACAAGAATTGTAATCGAATCAACTATCTCCTTTACAATGTGCGACATATATTGCGAGACATGATTTCACAATGTACCTGATGGAAACAACCAAAAAGTACAAGAGAAACCGGCCGGTCAGAACTCCCAGACTGCCTAGCCTCAAACTGCAAGCTGAAGCCGTCTGTCCGCCAACTGAACAACTGCTGGATACAACCTGTCCGCAACTCTGCCCGGCTGACCGCAAAGATTGGCTAACTGCAGAAGCTGCCCGAACAGATGCTGATGAACTGGGAAACAGCCAACCCGCTGAGATTGGACAAATTGTCTTATTGAACTATCCGCAACTCTGAGGAAGAAGACTTCTAGTCGCACTAACCGCAACTTGCTGTAAACCACAACTTGCTATCCGCGAACTGAATCACACTTAGCCAGTACTAGTTGCCTAGTCGCTCGGTGCTAGCCGCACAACCTGCACAACAAAAGTCGACTTCACTTAGTCGCATGGTTAACAATGTTTAACCGCAAGTTCAAGAAGCGAGCTAAGTTCTCACTGTTCTCGTTATAAATGACGAGTCGGAGACCCTTATTTATAGGCGACCAGGGGAGTGCGGTCACTGCCCATAAGCGATAGGGTAATCGCTCATCAAACTGCGACTAGCAGCAACAACTCGCACATCCGTGTGAACACCAGAACCTGACCGCAAAGCCGGGTTGCAAAGAACCAACCTGGCGACTTGAGAAACAAGTCGTGCAACCACGTGCGGTCTCCGCGAACTAGGTAACCAACATAGACTTGACACTTAGGCAACTTAGCCAAGTTAACAACACTAGCGGCCTCCGGCTATAGAACGCGCAGACAAACCACAACGAGCTCAGCGGTTAACCACCACTAACCGCGCTAGCCGCGCGGCTTCCACACGAACCAGAAAACCCGCAAACTCTGCGGTCTCCCAATCCAGACCGTCAAAGCTGCGGTTAGCCAATCTCTAACCGCCCGGCTACAACTCCAGGGAGCTTGCTTAGACAGACTGTAGGAAAAGACTACTGGCAAGAAAATGGCTACCCGCCAACACCTAACCGCGCTAACTGCGCGGTTACTACGGTCTGTGCAGTCTGCACAATTCAGACCACCACTTCAACATTTTCAATATGCCGATCTCCATAATGCGCCCCTGTACCGCTGTTTAACATACGCCCATGTGCGCCCCTCAAAAGAACATGTCCCATGTACTCCGCTAAACATATCACACTATTGTGCACCCCTCTTTAGATGTGTGCCTCGAGCTCCACGATCCAGTATCACATGTCTCGCGTGCCGCTCACGTGATCGCGCTCTCACGCGCGCTGCTGAACATTCCTCAACTTACTTTGCATCCCTCAACTTACTGTGCCCCAATGCGCTGCTCAAGTTGTCGTGCTTGTGACTGCTCAGCATGTCGCGCCCTTGCGCTTCCCTCAAAAAATTCGATTGAAAAAAACTTCATAACTCCCTCAAAAAACACTCCCAAATAACAATTCAGATTAAAAAAACACTCACGAATCGAACTTCAGCTCTACTGCGATAAAAGCGAAAAACTTAATTTGAGATTCATTTACTACCAAAAAGTTGATTTTTTTTTTATTTCTCTTTGAAGCTCTATTTTTACAGGAATCACAATGTGAGCCTCATTTTTAACTGGATGCATCTCTCTAGATTTTTGTTGTTGAATGACAGCACTCCTAAAATATTAACAAGTTTTAAGTATCTTTTCCCTTAAATTTGATTGGAGAACTCCAAAATATTTTTAAAAATTGTAAAATAATTTAGAATATTTAGGTAATTTTTACGTTCAAATCAGTTTTGTCTATGTGCAAATCGCGCTTTCAATTTTTTTTTCAAAATAGTTATGTACAAACCGGCTTATTTTAAAAGTGCGTGGAATCTTTTTTGAGAAATAAAGGTGTGGAAAATTTCTACAATATTTTTGAATTTTAGAAAATAGTTTCGGTGGTGGCGGTCGTAATCACATTGGTTAAATCGTTATTCGTTAAGGATCATCTAACAAATATCATCTGTTTGAACATAAAAATGGATGAAATTTCTTAGGTGGACGTTAACGAATGACGTTCTTGTTCATAACTGTCACCATCCGGCCAAACGAAGCCTGACTTAGCTGTTGTGAAGGGAGAAAATGAAAAGCTAAGGCTGCGCGCATAATCTATACTTACTATGTCCTGCAAAAAATTGGATTCGGATCCAACTTAAAAACATACTATTTAAAAAAAATTGGTATTCGGATAGAATACGCTACACGAATAGCTACACAGCATTTTGCCGGGATGTGGGGGGAAGGCAATGAATTGGGCCGGAATCTATCCAGCCTCGACACAAGGCAGCGTTTCACGGGATCTAGATTTTCCCGAGCGCGCAGATTGAAGCCACGTGTGCAACCGCTCTGTTTGAAGCACGTGACAAGCGGGCACGTGGATGACGCTTTTTGGCACGAGATTCTACCACGTGTACACCCGACAGCAGCTTGGCTTATCTCGGGATGCCCGAGTGCTTTGACGGCCCTCTGACGTCGTCACTGACGGTTTAACCGGTCCGGACATTAACAACTTACGGGACAGATGACACGTGGGACGTGACCCCGGAATATTTGATCGCACGACTAATTTGTGATCCTACACGCTCACTCTCCAATATCGCAAGATCATAAAATAAAATGCCCGTTTTGAAATTCTAATCGCAGTTTTGTAATCCCACGCGATCATTTTTTGTTGCTCACTAATCCTCCTTATTTTACTAGGGCGATGCTATTGGCATACAAATTTAGCTATAGATAAATCATTGTTAATGATAAATCAAAATAAATATCAAAGAGATCGACCCACCAACGCGTAAAAGGTGGTCTGCCAATGACGCAGACTGCCAATAGCCACATGTGATTTGCCGTTAAAATTTTCCTTATTATAGGCTGTGAATAATAGTCGCGTGATGTTTAGGGTGTAAAGGAGAAAATGTGATGTTCGGGGCTCCGTTTGGCACTGTGTTGGTGATCGTAAACACATAGGTTAAACCGTCATTCATTAAGGATCACCTAACAAATATTATCATTTGAACATAAAAGTGAATGAAGTTTCTTCGGTATGCGTAATGAATGACAATTTAACCCTCATGTTCATGACCGCCGCCACCATGACAAACGGAGCCGTAATGTCAATATAAACGTTGATTTAGCCATTTAGGGCCCGTTGGACGCGATATTTTTGCTCTAGTGAGTTCGGACAAAAACATCACCATTAATAAATATGAGCATGACATGACAACCGTCTTCACCGCCAACAAGAAGAAGTCTAATTCTGAACATAAAATGGACGAGGTGTCTTGGTGAGGTCGGCCGTGTATGATTGATGGTTCATAGCCACTGTGTTAATGACCTCCACCCTAGCGCCAAACGAACTCTTAGTAAGAGAAAAGAGAATAAATTAATTTTGGCGGTACTAAGGTTTCATTTGGTTTAGCGGTGGCGGGAGGAGCAAGCGAGTTCAAACGGAGCTTTTGAACCGGAGGGGGGAGGTGGGGGTCGAAACGGAGCGGTGGAGGGCGTTTCCTCCTTGCTGCGGGTGCAAACGGAGCAAATGGAGACGGAGTTTCGTTTGATTACCCTTCGTCCGGCGACGTTTGCTCTAAACGCCGCCCGAAAACGCTAAACCAAATGAAACCTAAGATTCTAAAATAGAGATAATATACTTGCTTCATAGCTAGATTAGAATGAGCATAGTTGGTTCAAAATGTTAATATGAAATTCATGTAATGAATAATTAAATTGTTTGTACTACTGCAATGGTATTTAATGTTGATAAAAATAAACTTTTGATTATGATTGATGGGGTTTCTCCTAAGAGTTGTTCAGTCAAGCCCGAGAGCCACCTCACCCGACCACCGCAACCGCTAAGGTGTAGGCAAGCAACCATTCGGCTGCAAAGGCTACGCGCGCGGGCTCCCCGGCCCGCACTGAGTTTCTGGCCAAGCGCGCGCCTGCACACTCCTTTCCTGGGAAGCACGCTCCTGCGCGCGCCATGGGAAGCGCGCGTCCTGGGAAGCGCGCACCAGTGCGCACTCTGGGAAGCTCGCACCTGCGCGCGCAGAGCCAGGCCGCGTGCAGTGCACGACCTTCTTCCTGGGCCGTCTGGCCCTCTGCCGCTGGAGGCGGGCTGCCGCCTTGCCGCCCGTCAGAGCCGCCGCCCCAACGACGGGCGGCCCGTGTTTCGCCCAGGACGGGCAACAACTTTGCCGCCCATACTGGTCGCCGCCCCTCACTGGGGCGGCCCCTGTTTCGCCCAGAACGGACAGCAATTTTGCCGCCCGTTCTGGCCGCAGCCCCTCATAGGGGCGGCCCCCCGTTTCGCCCAGAACGGGAGACAATTTTATCGGGCGGCCGCAACCCCTCACAGGGGCGGCCCCCCGTTTCGCCTAGAACACCGTTCTTGCCGCCTCCCCTCACGGGGTGGCCCTTGTTTCCCCAAGAACGGACGGAAATTTTGCCTCCTGTTCTGGCCTCCTCCCCGCACAGGGGCGACCCTTGTTTCGCCTAGAATAGGCGACATTTTGCCTGCCCGTTCTGGTCGCCTCCCCTCGCAGGGGCGGCCCTTGTTTGGCCCAGAACGGGCGGCAATTTCGCCGCCCGTACTTGGTTGCCGGCTCTCACAGGGGCGACCTTTGTTTCGCCCAGAACGGGCGGCGATTCCGCCGCTCGTGCTTGCCCGCCGCCCCTCACAGGGGCGACTGCTATGACTCACCCACCACAGCTTATCGTCTCCTTCTAACATGAAAGCCGTAAACTCCGATTGCTTCTACTCTGCCGTCTCCGCCGCCCTTAGCAATTCTTGAATTCTCACCCACCAGTCATCTGCATCGGTCGGCGTGACGACTCCCTTAAATGATGGAGGGTGAAAGCTTAAGAAATACTTCATCTGTCGGTCTCCATGTCCGACCATCACTCTTTTCGCCAAAGGCTCTGCCTGTCTGGTTCCCTCGCCCTATGTGGCCGTTGTCGCATTCAAGGTAACATGAGTCGTTTCCTGCGCGACAGGGGTCACAGCTTGCGTCGCCGCTGCGGCTTGGGCCTCTACCATTGTTTTTGCAAGCATGCGACAGTTATCGGCCGGGGTTACCCCCATGCCCATCAGACCTGGAGCAGTTACACTGCTCGCCGAAGGCTCCTCTCGCAAGCTCGACGTGCCTGCCTCGTCGCTTGCACCCTGAGCAAAAGCAAGGTAAAACAAGAATCAGCCTCTATTAGAAAAATTTAGACACTAGGACATTCACGGTCCCGCGATACTCTTATGTGGATAAATTCTTAACATAATACGATTATGACATTCGACCACAAATCCTGACATTGGACACCAACCTCCCTCTTATACCAAATTGTAACACATCTCCTATAATGACCGTATAATATGGGTCTGGCTAGAGCCCCACAACATACAGACGACACAACTTAAGCATTATAAGATGATATAAAATTCCCAACTCAAAACTTAGACTAAACACAACGGAAATAGAAAACAAGACTAGAAGTTATACACTAACATATGAGTATCAACATGGCCTTAAGGCCTTATAACAAAAAAAAGTCCAAGACTCAAACAAGAACATCAAATGTCAACGTGCATAAGCACTCCTAGGCTACCTCGGCTTGAGAGCCGAATACATAGTTCATCAAGCATAAAATTCCACAAAACAGAGCTATTACACAACATGAAACACTTCATGAGGCTTATGCCTATTTGGTCGGCGAGCTAGCTCCTACTTGCGATCCTTGCCCTGTAAAAATTGGTTGTAACGTGGCTCAGCAAAGGCTGATCTCAACTGTGTAACCAACACATCTCCTCCTGGCTGTCCCTAGCGGACCCCGGGGCACTCCATCACCTTGATGGTCAGCACTTCATATGCAAATATACAAGTACATTGAAAGTAGTAAAACATGTTTGGATGTCTCATACAACAAACATGTTTCTATATTGAGCATGAAATAAAAGTGGCCTACTATGCAGCATGTATGCACACCTCGGTTTCACCCAAGGCACCCTAGAGCGTATGCTTCTAACACATCATCAAATCAGGTACTTCCAATTTCCCCATAAGCGTTCAAGCCACAAACACAAGGGTACTTCCAATTTCCCCTAACGACATACATGCCGCCACACAGAACTCTTGCCTCGGCCCCACCCGCTTGTGGGTCTTAAAACTCGGGCTTGCCTGCAAGCTCTGACTTCTCATGCCAGGATTCTGCCATACACACAAAATAACTGATACTAAGAATCCTTGCTAGACCCCACCCGTTCACGACGACCCAGGCCCGTCTCCAATATCGGTACCACGTCCACAGAAGAAGACCCAGCGGGACCAAACTGGTATCGTCCGGGCTTATCCAAAACTTGGCGTACTCGTCAGTTTCACAGAAGGGGACTTGTCTCGCCGGTACACTCTCCACTCATGACTTGCACATCACGGGCTAGCCATCCGACCATAGAGACAAACCAAGCCTTAACACATCACAATCCTGTGAAAGTAGCGAACAAACGACTAAAAAACAAGCCGGAACTTTGAATAATTGAAAGATTTATTATCCAAAAAGATATCATTTACAAAGTTATGGCCTCCCTTTTATAGAATGGAGGAGAAAGGAGAGAGTACAAACTAACAATGTGGGACTAAAGCTATATAAAAATCAGAGCGGCTAGAACAACAGACCGGAACAGGACGCACGGTTAGACAATGTGCTAACCGCTCGACAATACCAGAAGCAAGAGAGAGAGAGAGAGAGATGCGGTAGGAGACCACTAGACCGCCCGGTTTCCAAGCCGCTAGAGATAAACTGCTAGACCGCTGGACTACAAACAGCAACAGCCTGGATATCAAACCGCTGGAGAGTAACCTTCAGACCGCGCGGTCTACAACCTGCCAGGCTCAAACCGCCAGACCGATCTCATACTCCAACACTCCCCATCAAGCTGGAGAATAGATATCAATCATGCCCAGGTTGTCACAAATGTGGAAGAAGGAAGTAGAAACTGGCTTGGTGAAGCTATCTGTCAACTCTTTGTCGGAGGTGACGAACAAAGTGCAAATCTGTCTCTTCAAGACCTCTTCTCGGATGAAATGACAGTTGACTTCTATATGTTTCGTTCTCTCATGGAAGACTGGATTTTTGGATATGTATATAGCGGCCTTGTTGTCACAGAATATAGGTAGAGGATAGTCGTAGACCTCTCCTAGGTCAAACATGAGAGCCCACAACCATTTTAACTCACACGTGGTTGATGCCATACTCCGGTATTCTGCTTCTGCACTGGACCTTGAGATAACAGACTGCTTCTTGCTCTTCCAGCTCACAAGATTACCTCCAACAAATGCGCAAAAACCTGATGTAGATTTACGGTCACCTTTATCATCCACATAGCTTGAGTCTGAGTAGGCTTCAACTCTCAGATGACCATGCTTCTGAAAGAGTAGCCCTTTTTCCGGTGCTGCTTTGAGATACTCTAGTATCTTCAAGGCAGATTGAAGATGACATTATCTGGGAGCTTGCATGAACTGACTGACCTTGCCTACAACATAGGCGATATCGGGTCTGGTCACCGTGAGATAAATGAGTTTGCCCACCAGACGTCTATACCTCGTAGCATCGGATATAAGAGGAGAGTCATCTGTCCATGTTTTGTCCTCTCTAGTAGCCATGGGATACCGGGCCGGTTTGGCACCGGTCAATCCTGCCTCTTGTAGAAGATCAAGAGCATACTTTTGTTGGGAGAGAACCAACGAGTCGGGCTTCCGAGAGATTTCTATCCCCAAGAAATATTTTGGGGAGCCCATATCCTTCGTGACTAGGTGTTGACGGAGGTGTTTCTTTGTCAAGTCCACCCCAGCCTGGTCATCGTCGGTAAGAAGAATATCATCCACATACACCGCCAAAACCACAAGGCCCGATGCAGTTTTGCGAATAAATAATGAGTGATCGGACGAACTTCTTGTAAAGCCAATGGCAGCCACAATACCGCTAAACTTGTCAAACCATGCCCGAGGGCTCTATTTCAGGCCGTAGATGTCCTTCTTCAACTGGCATACTCGTGTCTCACCTTGAGCAACATACCCAGGAGGTTGCTCCATATAGACGTCCTCCTGAAGATCCCCATAGAGAAAGGCATTCTTGACATCAAGCTGGGAAATGACCCACTCCCTGTTGACGACCACAGAAAGAAGAATCTGGATGGTGCTGAGGCGGGCAACCGGGGAGAAAGTATCAAAATAGTCAACTCCATAAGTCTGAGTAAAGCCTTTGGCCACCAGCCGAGATTTGTAACGATCCACAGTGCCGTCTGGGCGAAACTTCACAACGAACACCCAGCGACAGCCAACCACATCAGTACCTACCGGTGGAGGAACAAGGGTCTAGGTACCCCTTTCAATAAGAGTGGAGATTTCCTCATCCATGGCAGATTTTCAATGATGAATAAAAAGAGCCTCCTGGTAAGTGCGGGGAGTGGTAATAGCCGTGATAGCCAAGGCAAAGCACATGCAAGAAGGAGTAAGCCGATCATAGAAAACAACAGCCGCAAGCGGGTGTTGGGTACACGCCCGCACCCCTTTGCGAAGAGCAATGGGAAGATCCAGGTCGTCTCGTGCCTCAGGGACCGGAGCGTCCGTGGCGGAGAAAGCTGGCCCGGGACTAGAGAGAGACGGCTGCGGAGAAGAAGGAGGGGGTATAATAGAGAGAGCGGGAGACGGAGGAGGAGATGATATAGGAGGGGAGACGTCGATATGCGTGGAAGGAACACAGAGAGATGGTGGAGAGTCAGAGATAGCAGGAGGAAGCGGAGATTGAGAAGAAAAGTAGGATGCATTTTCGAAGAATGTGACGTCCGCGGAAACAAACTGTTTGCGCAGAACAGGGTCAAAGCAACAATAGCCTTTATGAGTGGTCGAGTACCCCAAAAAGACACATTTTGTGGAGCGGGGGGAAAACTTGTCACGGGTAGCAGACGGAGCATGCACAAAAGCCGTACACCCAAAGATACGGAGAGGAAGAGGAAATGGTTCCTTGCCCGGGTAGAGAATGTAGAAGGGGGTTTTGCCGTGGAGAACCGAAGAGGGAATGTGATTGATGAGATAGCAGGCAAGGAGAACAGCATAGCCCTAGTAGGAGCGAGGCACCTGCATCTGCGTCATGAGAGTGTGAGCGATATCTAGGAGATGATAGTTTTTACGCTCCGCCACCCCATTTTGCTGGGATGTGTAAACACATATGGTATGATGAATAAGACCATGTTGCATACAAAAAGACGAAAACTCATGACTGAGATATTCTTTAGCATTATCAGAGCGTAGTACTTTAATAGAAATAGCAAACTGAGTTTTAATCATATTATAAAAGGATTGTCACACAGATAAGAGTTCAGAGCGATCTTTTAATAGATACACCCAGGTGCATCTAGAGAAATCATCAATAAAAGTTACAAAGTAAGAAATACCCCGACCAACGGTGAGAGTAGGAGCAGGACCCTAGACATCAGAATGAATGAGATCAAAAGGGCGGGAGGAACCACGGCCTTGCTTCGGCGGGAAGGAGGAGCGGTGATATTTGCCAAGCTGACACGCACCACAGTTGAGCAGAGGACTGGTCTGAGGTAAGTGGGGAAGAAGCTGATGAAGAATCCGAGGAGGAGGATGTCCAAGGAGAAGATGTCATTGAAGCAGATCAGTAGACGAGGAAGAGAAGGCGGACAGAGCGGAAACATTATCGAGGAAGTAGAGGCCGCCACTCTCAGTCCCAGTAGCAATCGTCCGTTGGTTCCTCGGGTCCTGAAAATAACAAGAAGTAGGAGTAAATAATACAGAGAACTGAAGTTGCTTGCATAAAGTAGTAACGGATAGCAAGTTGCAAGGGAACTTCGGGACATAGAGAGTGTACGCTAAGCGAAGCGATGGGGTAACTTGAACCATGCCCGTCCCGTGAACCAGGGAAGGTGAACCATCCGCAATAAGAACCGGGGGTAACCGATCATGCGTTTCTAGGAGAGAGAAGTATTGAGGGTTTCCGGTCATGTGATTTGTAGCACCAGATTCAATCATCCATTTACCTTGGGTAACGATGTGTGCACTACCTGAGGTCGTGGCCACAGAAGCAGATGACCGAGAGGAGGCGGAGGCTAAGGAAGAAGTATCACCGGAGGGACGAAGATGAGGATGTTTCTGCCAGCAGCGGTCAACAGAGTGGTCGGTACGACCACAATGAGAGCAGAGGAACCTTGACGGACCGCGCGTGCCAGACTGGCTGCGGCCACTATTGCCACCCCGCTGAACTTGGTGAGCATAAGAGTCCTGTGGAGGAGGGGAGGACAACAGAGGACACTGGAGAAGCGAAGTAACAGCGGCGATGTGAGCCGCGGTGGCATCCAAGGTGGGAGACTCTGCTTCTCCCAAGATCTGCTGGCGGATCATATCAAAAGACTCAGGGAGTCGTAGAAGATAAAAAACAACCAGGAGTTCCTGGAAGTGTTTGTGCTGCTAGGCCAAGTTCGCGGAGAAGGGGCAATTCTGGAGGATTTCGGCGCCAAGATCCTGAACTTGCTGATAAGCCGCAGCAGGAGACATGGAAGGACGAGCGAAGAGATCTGCATAGAGAGTATAAATGCGGGATGTCTGGGCCCCCTTCGAGTAGAGAGCATCAAGGTGAAGCCATGCGGTCTTAACCGTCTCATCATGGCGCATGACAGGAAGGCATTCATCGGAGAGGCTGTTAGCCAACCAAGTGCGGACAAGCGCATCACTGGAATCCCAGTCATCAAATTGATCAGAGTCTGGAGGAGGAGGGTCCTCAGTGAGGTGATGACGTTTGCGCTGAGAGCGAAGGAGAAAGGTGAAAGAAATGCTCCAATCCGGATAGTTGGAGCCAACAAGTTTAGAAACCGTGCCAAGGTTTCCGGAAGGAGTAGGAGGCGGAGACGGAGTGGCGATAGGAGTGGTGGTAGTTGAGGTTTCAGAAAGGGCCATGGGAGAAATCAACGAGAAGCCGCGCGGTTAGAAAACAAGCCGCGCGGATAGGATGAAGAAGAGCTGCAGCGGTCACGATGTCAGATACCAGCAGCCAGAAAAGCCACGACCAAGCCACAGACCCAAGCAGATGGAAATAAGTCGAACGGATAAAAGATAGCCTGCACGAACAGAAATGAAGAACAAATAAGGCGAATAAGGCATCAGGTCGCGGTGAGCAATAGGTCGCGCCGACTGAAAGGCAGATAAAAAAGAGGCCGTGCGGACAGGGCGCAAGCACGCGGAAGAGACAAGCCGCGAGAACAGGTCGCGAGAGGAATAAGTAAGCCGCGCGGACAAGGCGCACAGAATCAGGAGGAGAAGATCGAGTTCTCTGATACCATGTGAAAGTAGCAAACAAAAGACTAAAAAACAAGCCGGAACTTTGAATAATTGAAAGATTTATTATCCAAAAAGATATCATTTACAAAGGTATGACCTCCCTTTTATAGAATGAAGGAGATATGAGAGAGTACAAACTAACAATGTGGGACTAAAGCTATACAAAATTCAGAGCAGCTAGAACAATAGACCGGAACAGGCCGCACGGTTAGACTGTAAGACCCCAACCTCGGAGTTGATTGCGGGGCGATCAATTAACGCTTTTGGAGGTCTGAACAGGGGCACACGGCCAGGCACACGGCCGTGTGCCTACCCGTGTTCAGTGGTTTTGTGCAGTCTCGAGTCAGAGAAGTACACGGCCTGAGACACACGGCTGTGTCTCAAGCCGTGTGTGGGGCACACGGCCTCGAACACGGCCGTGTTCGAAGCCGTGTTCTGGAAGCCCGACGATCGTCCTGAAGCTCTAGGTAACACGGCCCGTGGTACACGGCCGTGTCAGGACCCGTGTCGATCGGCAAATGAACTACACGGCCAGGCACACGGCCGTACGCCAACCCGTGTTCGGCCCAGATTTTGTTATTTTGGATCTAATCTCGGCCGTTCATTCCCTTGGATCTGGATCCGACGGTGGGGGCTGCTCCTGGGGGGTAATTAGCCGGGAAATGAGGGGAGAAACCCTCATTTTCATCTTGGGTTCTCTTTCTACATCCTAGAGAGAGGGGAGAGCTCCATTGGTGGTGTGAGGCCAAAATCCGGCCGCCGGAGGAGATTCGAAGCTCCAAATCGCGACCCAAGCCCAGATCCGCGGAGGCGACGACGTTGCGAAGCTTTCTAGCCGCGTAGTTTGCGATGGCGCCGCGGAAAAACGCAAGGGTAACGATCCTCTTCATAGGGCATGTGTAGTCGCCCTTCTTTCTATGCATGGGGAAATCCCCCTCTCGCGAGTGAGCGTTGAGGCGCGGAATCCCTTCGGGTAGATATGTAAATTCCCCGTTGTTAGAGCCCGGAATCGGAGTACGGGCGTAGGCATTGTGTGTGAAGCCTATTCGGGTTTAACCCGGATCGGTGATGTTTGCATTGCATGGCCGGAGAAGACTCCGCGCCGGTGATTTTAGTTTTCCGAAATTTCTACGCGGTAGATTGCATACAGGGATCCTTGGGGGTTAACCTCGAGGCGCACCCGGAAAGCTTGGGCGGAATCGCATTGCCGCCACGATGTTGCCTTGGAGGGCAAATCGGTACATAACGGGGTTATGTGCGTGTTTTGATCGATTGTGGGAATGAGGAGAAACTTGGCCCGCACCGATGGCTAAATGGCCGTGGTGAAGTGAGCAACGGGCGGGTGGAACTCTACCCATTCCAAGTGGTCTCGGTAGAAGCGACCTAAAGTACGTGGGACTTCCCGGGAGGCTGGAAACGGGCCTAGGCTTCGGCTGAAAGGGCTAAATGCTCACGAGAGTTGCCATCCGAGGGATGGTGGTGGAATCGCGGTGTCGGACTGGGTCCGGACCGGGTTCACCGATTAGTGCCCTGAGAGCACGGAGTGTGCGGCCGTGCGTGCCGACACTTGTGGCGAATAGAATACTTTATAGAATTGCTATGGTAGTTTTATATGCAGGGAAGGAGCACCGCCGTCCCGAGAAACGGGACGGGGTCGTTATAATTTGGTCAGCTTTGCTGACCGTTGCCCTTTTGTATTGCCACCTCTTGGGTGGATTGCTTTCTACAGGTGCTGCTGCGGAGCCAAGCGGCAAATAGCGGGCTAAAGCCCAAGTTGCAGCGCCAGCCCTCGAAGGCTTAGTTATTAGCTTTTTCATATTCATGTATGGCCGGCCTGCGTGCCGATGTATGAAAGACGCTATCTTGTTAAGCGAACACTTTTGTAAGGCCTTAAGGCCGTGAACTCTTTTGTGTATTTTCATGTTCGTCATTCCTTTGTGGTATTTTATTACTAGTGGACATTCATGCCTTTATGGGTTCCTTGTTTAACTTTAAAATGCTTCCGTTAGAATGCGTTGTGTAGGACGTTGTTGTTAAATTGGTTGGAATGGTTGTCCATATTCGTAACCTTCCGGTCTGTCCGTAGTATATGGCGTCGGGCCCCGGCCGGACCTACTGCTATATGCTATGCGACGGATAGGGGTGTTACAAATTGGTATCAGACTACCGGTTTCGGTCTGGCTTATTGGAATTCGCGGACGAATTCTTTTAAGGGGTGGTGAGCACGGTCACGTGCGTCATCGTTATAACATGAAAAAGAACCCATGAATGTCCACTTAGGAATGAAAATACACTTGTTGAGGAACCTGCGTGTTCCTTTAATTGCTGTTTGCAGTAGTGTTTGGTCGCTTATCAGTGTTTTTGTAAGAATATAGGTGACCAGAAGTGGCGCTGGGCCGTCTGAACGGCCAGGTTCTGAGGCGAGCAGTGCGCCAAGCGATACGCCTGCAACACCTTTGTCTGCCGAGACCATTAGGTTGGTGGCAGAAGCGGTCATGGCAATGATTAATGCACAGCCTGCAAGACAGGTGCAGCAGCCTGCTCCTACTGTAGAGCAAGTACCGCTTCAGACGGCAGAGCAAAGGAGGGTTGAGCAAGTTGTGGTGGAACCAGAGTTGCCGCGGAGAGCAACTGAAAGACAACTAAAGCATGTCATGGGCTTTCATCCACCGGTGTTCACGGGGGCAGAAACCCCGACCCAAGCAGAGGATTGGCTCTCAAGGGTCAACAGGGTGATGACTGCGACGGAAACTGAAGAGTGGCAGAAGACCACTATAGCGACGTTCCTTTTGGATGGGGACGCAAGACTGTGGTGGGAGGGCATAGAGCTGCATCAGTTGAGGGGAAGGCCATTGGCCGAAGTCCCGATGGAGGAGTTTGCGAGACTATTTATGGCTCGATACCTCCCCTCGGCGCAGAGGATCGCGCTAGAGAGCGAATTCCAGAAGTTGGTGCAGGGTGATAGCACCGTTGATGAATACCTCCACGAGTTTACTCGGTTGGGGAGATATGCCGGCGCTACCTTCGCAGACGAGGAGCGCAAGACGAGCCGCTTTTATGAAGGGCTAAGGGATGATTTGAGGTTGCTGTTGTCGGGCCCCAAGACGCAGGGTTTCATGACCCTGGTCAGTTCGGCCCGGTCCTTGGAGAAGGATATGAGAAACGTGCAAGCGAAGAAGGAGAGGGAATGTGGTGGCAAGAGATCAGAGTTCAAGGCGCCGACTACGTCGAAGTCGGGCTACCGCAGATTCTCCAAGAAGTCTAGGACGTCGGGTCCAGCTCCTTCTGCAGGTGCCTCGGGGGCAACTACCAATCGAACCCCGGGCGCTTGTTTCACGTGTGGAAAGCCGGGGCACTTTGCCCGTGACTGCTAGAGTGGACGCTCAAAGTCCGAAAGGAAACAAGGAGCTACCTACGAGGAAAAGGGCAAAGCGGTGGAGTCGACCGCATCCCACTATGCTCCGACTCAGCCTAGAGTCTACAACTTGGGCCAGCAGGAGGCCATCAAGCAAGTGGATGTGGTGACAGGTATGAGTTATTTTATGCAAGTTGACTTGAGAATACTATTACCTATTGCTTGTTAAGCTAATGCCTTTTGCTTAGGCTTTGTGGTGATTAACGATAGTCCGGCACGAGCACTGTTCGACACTAGTGCTTCGCATTCTTTCTTGTCCGAACAGTTTATATCGCGCATCGGAGTCCCTTCTTCGATGGCAAAGGACAAGCTAGATGTGTTGCTACCAAATGGGTGCTCGATGCGTGCGGACAGAGTGTGCGCCGTGAAGGTTCACATAGGGAGCCAAGAGTTCGACTTGCTAGCGTCATTATTGCCGTTGGTAGAGTTCGATGTTATCTTTGGAATGGATTGGCTGTCAGAGCTGAAGGCTTGGATCGATTGCGACCGTAAGGAGGTCAAGCTGGGTGTAGGGCGGAGACTACTTTCGAGGGGCTTAAGGGGTCGAGCAAGACACTAATGTCTGCTCTTCAGGTGGTGAAGGCGGTTCGTGCTGGTGCAGAGCTGTTCTTTGCGATAGTGGGGGCTGTGGAGCCAAAGTCCCCGTTGGATAGCATCCCCGTGGTTTGCGAATACCCCGATGTGTTCCCGGATAGCCTTCCCGGGCCCCACCGCAGCGAGAGATTGATTTTACGATCGAGCTCGTGCCGGGTGCCAAACCCGTGTCACGTGCTCCTTATAGGTTGGCGCCAAAGGAGATGGCGGAGTTGAAGGTTCAGTTGGAGGAACTGATGGAGCAAGGTTATGTGCGTCCAAGTTCGTCGCCTTGGAGCGCACCGGTCCTCTTCGTTAAAAAGAAGGACGGTAGTATGCGGCTGTGCATCGACTACAGAGAATTGAACAAGTTGACGGAAAAGAATAAGTACCCGATCCCGAGGATTGATGATCTCTTTGATCAGTTAGTCGGATCGTCGGTATACTCCAAATTGGACTTGAAGTCGGGGTACTATCAGCTGAGGATCAGGGAGTGTGATATCCCGAAGACGGCGTTCAGTACGAGGTATGGGCATTTCGAGTTCACGGTCATGCCGTTTGGACTGACAAATGCGCCATCGGTGTTTATGGATCTGATGAACAGGACGTTCAGAGATTTCCTGGATCGCTTTGTGATCGTCTTTATTGACGATATTTTGGTATACTCGCAGTGCGAAGAAGACCACTTCAAGCATTTGCATTTGGTGTTGGAGACTCTGAGGAGGAATGAGCTTTACGCAAAGTTCTCCAAGTGCGAGTTCTGGCTACCCTCGGTAGCGTTCCTTGGTCATATAGTGAGTGGGGAAGGTATAGCGGTGGATCCGGCGAAGATTGTTGCGATACGGGAGTGGCCTGCGTTATCTTCTGTCGCGGAAGTCCGTAGTTTTCTCGGGCTTGCCGGATATTACAGGCGCTTCGTAGAGAACTTCTCGCGGGTAGCGTTACCTCTCACGAAGTTGACAAGGAAGGATCAGAAATTCTTGTGGACGCAAGAGTGCGTGCAAGCTTTTGAGGAGCTGAAGAGGCGGTTGACCACGGCGCCAGTGCTTAGTTCGCCGAGTGGGACCGAGGGCTTTGAGGTGTATAGCGACGCTTCGGGTAGTGGCTTGGGCTGCGTGTTGTTGCAGCATGGAAGTGTGATCGCGTATGGATCGCGTCAGCTGAAAGTGCATGAAAGAAATTATCCGGTGCACGACTTGGAGTTGGCGGCCGTGATTTTTGCACTCAAGTTGTGGAGGCACTACCTATACGGCGTAAGAGTCGATATATACACCGATCACAAGAGCCTAAAATACTTGTTGGATCAAAAGGACCTTAATATGAGGCAGAGGAGGTGGATGGAGTTCCTGGGGGGACTACACCTTCAAGATACATTATGTACCCGGGAAGGGCAACGCAGTTGCGGATGCGCTGAGCCGCAGGGCTCCCGCCCGAGCCAACTGGTTGTCGGTGCATGATGAGCGGCTAGTGCGGGAGTTGGAGGAGCTTGAGATCTGTTGCGTTGACAAGCAGACGAGCGCCAAAGCAATGTTAAACTGGACAGAGGTACAGTATGACCTGGCTGACCGGGTTCGGCAGGCATTGGAGTTAGATGACTCCATGAAAGAGCTTATGGAGGCCGCTCTGGATGGGTCAAATTCCCAGTTCTCGGTGGATGATGGTTTGTTAAGAAAGGATCATCAGTTGTGCGTCCCGAGTGGGGGTAACCTCCGGGCGGAGTTGATGTACGAGGCTCATCATACCAAGTACTCAATCCACCCAGGGAGCACGAAGATGTATCGCGATCTCAAGAAGTTGTTTTGGTGGCCGGGGCTTAAGAAAGATGTGGCGTTGTACGTGGCTAAATGCCAAACGTGCGCCTTGGTGAAGGCGGAGTGCCAAAAGCCAGGAGGATTTCTGAAATCCTTGCCTATACCGGAGTGGAAATTCGACGACATATCCATGGACTTTGTGCACGGGTTGCCAAGGTCACAGAAGGGGAACGACGCCATCTGGGTGATCGTAGATCGACTAACCAAAGTGTCGCATTTCATTCCGCATAGGAAGGATGATTCTGTGGAGAGATTGGCAAAATTGTATGTCGACAATATTGTTAGGCTGCATGGTGTGCCCCGTAGCATTGTGAGTGATCGCGATGGGCGGTTCACGTCAAATGATTGGAGGTTGGTACAGCAGATGTTGGGAACAAAGTTAAAGTTCAGTACAGCTTTCCATCCGCAGACAGATGGGCATACCGAGAGGGTTAATAGAACGATGGAGGACATGCTCCGCATGTGTGTTCTAGACTTCGGGAAGCATTGGGAAGACCACCTTTATTTGGTGGAGTTCGCGTACAACAACAGCTACCAAGCGAGCATACAAATGGCGCCCTTCGAGGCCCTGTATGGTAGGAAGTGTCGCACGCCGTTATCGTGGCTTGAAGCGGGTGAGGCAAGGTTGTACAAGAAGCAGGAGGTGGAGAGTGCTACCTCGTTAGTGCGGATCATTCGGGAGCGCTTGTTGATCGCTCAGGACCGGCAGGCGAAGTATTACAATGCCAAGCACCGGAACGTGGAGTTCGCGGTAGGCGATTGGGTATACCTGAAAGTGAAGCCGTTCAAGGGGGTTTCACGGGTGAGACGCTTGAAGAAGCTGAGCCCAAGATACCTTGGACCTTTTGAGGTCCTGGAGCGAGTCGGCGAAGCTGCATACCGTTTGAAGCTATCAGTGGAGTTGAGTGGATTACATGATGTGTTCCACATTTCTGTGTTGCGGAAGGCGGTGCAAGAGCCTTCGCAGGTGATCGCGGCTGATCAAGTACCAGTTGAGGAAGGGTTGACAACGAAAGTCAAGCCCATATCTATTGAGGATTTCGAAGTCAAGCGGCTTCGGAACAAGGAAATCAGAATGGTGAAGGTCCGTTGGGATAACTGCGGACGCGAGGAGCTCTCTTGGGAGCGAGAGCAGTCAATGCGCGAGGAGTACCCCGAGTTGTTCCCCTCAGGTACTCGTTATGTTTTTGTTTTTGTGTAGTCTCTGTTCTTAATTTCGGGACGAAATTCTCTTAAGGGGGAGGGAGTTGTAAGACCCCAACCTCGGAGTTGATTGCGGGGCGATCAATCAACGCTTTTGGAGGTCTGAACAGGGGCACACGGCCAGGCACACGGCCGTGTGCCTACCCGTGTTCAGTGGTTTTGTGCAGTCTCGAGTCAGAGAAGTACACGGCCTGAGACACACGGCTGTGTCTCAAGCCGTGTGTGGGGCACACGGCCTCGAACACGGCCGTGTTCGAAGCCGTGTTCTGGAAGCCCGATGATCGTCCTGAAGCTCCAGGTAACACGGCCCGTGGTACACGGCCGTGTCAGGACCCGTGTCGATCGGCGAATGAACTACACGGCCAGGCACACGGCCGTGTGCCAACCCGTGTTCGGCCCAGATTTTGTTATTTTGGATCTAATCTCGGCCGTTCATTCCCTTGGATCTGGATCCGACGGTGGGGGCTGCTCCTGGGGGGTAATTAGCCGGGAAATGAGGGGAGAAACCCTCATTTTCATCTTGGGTTCTCTTTCTACATCCTAGAGAGAGGGGAGAGCTCCATTGGTGGTGTGAGGCCAAAATCCGGCCGCCGGAGGAGATTCGAAGCTCCAAATCGCGACCCGAGCCCAGATCCGCGGAGGCGACGACGTTGCGAAGCTTTCTAGCCGCGTAGTTTGCGATGGCGCCGCGGAAAAACGCAAGGGTAACGATCCTCTTCATAGGGCATGTGTAGTCGCCCTTCTTTCTATGCATGGGGAAATCCCCCTCTCGCGAGTGAGCGTTGAGGCGCGGAATCCCTTCGGGTAGATATGTAAAGTCCCCGTTGTTAGAGCCCGGAATCGGAGTACGGGCGTAGGCATTGTGTGTGAAGCCTATTCGGGTTTAACCCGGATCGGTGATGTTTGCATTGCATGGCCGGAGAAGACTCCGCGCCGGTGATTTTAGTTTTCCGAAATTTCTACGCGGTAGATTGCATACAGGGATCCTTGGGGGTTAACCTCGAGGCGCACCCGGAAAGCTTGGGCGGAATCGCATTGCCGCCACGATGTTGCCTTGGAGGGCAAATCGGTACATAACGGGGTTATGTGCGTGTTTTGATCGATTGTGGGAATGAGGAGAAACTTGGCCCGCACCGATGGCTAAATGGCCGTGGTGAAGTGAGCAACGGGCGGGTGGAACTCTACCCATTCCAAGTGGTCTCGGTAGAAGCGACCTAAAGTACGTGGGACTTCCCGGGAGGCTGGAAACGGGCCTAGGCTTCGGCTGAAAGGGCTAAATGCTCACGAGAGTTGCCATCCGAGGGATGGTGGTGGAATCGCGGTGTCGGACTGGGTCCGGACCGGGTTCACCGATTAGTGCCCTGAGAGCACGGAGTGTGCGGCCGTGCGTGCCGACACTTGTGGCGAATAGAATACTTTATAGAATTGCTATGGTAGTTTTATATGCAGGGAAGGAGCACCGCCGTCCCGAGAAACGGGACGGGGTCGTTATAATTTGGTCAGCTTTGCTGACCGTTGCCCTTTTGTATTGCCACCTCTTGGGTGGATTGCTTTCTACAGGTGCTGCTGCGGAGCCAAGCGGCAAATAGCGGGCTAAAGCCCAAGTTGCAGCGCCAGCCCTCGAAGGCTTAGTTATTAGCTTTTTCATATTCATGTATGGCCGGCCTGCGTGCCGATGTATGAAAGACGCTATCTTGTTAAGCGAACACTTTTGTAAGGCCTTAAGGCCGTGAACTCTTTTGTGTATTTTCATGTTCGTCATTCCTTTGTGGTATTTTATTACTAGTGGACATTCATGCCTTTATGGGTTCCTTGTTTAACTTTAAAATGCTTCCGTTAGAATGCGTTGTGTAGGACGTTGTTGTTAAATTGGTTGGAATGGTTGTCCATATTCGTAACCTTCCGGTCTGTCCATAGTATATGGCGTCGGGCCCCGGCCGGACCTACTGCTATATGCTATGCGACGGATAGGGGTGTTACATAGACAATGTGCTAACCGCTCGGCAATACCAGAAGCAAGAGAGAGAGAGATGTGGTAGGAGACCGCTAGACCGCCCGGTTTCCAAGCCGTCGGAGATAAACTGCCAGACCGCCGGACTACAAACAACAACAGCCTGGATATCAAACCGCTGGAGAGTAACCGCCAGACAGCGCGGTTTACAACCCGCCAGGCTCAAACCGCCAGACCGCCCGATCTCATACTCCAACAAATCCCAAGCCTTTCCCGCCCTAATCCACCATTCATACTGTAATGTTCCCGTGCCCCAAGGAAACCATCTACCGTCACAATGGAGCTAACCTTGTCCGGTTCCGATTACACTTACTCGTGCAAAATAAGGGGGGACATGCAACACAAACGACATCTTGCCGCAACGGATTTCTAACAAAATCCTTAAGGCTCGCTATGTAACATCACCGATTCGGACTAACGGTCGCGACTACGGATTCACCCACAATGCCTAATCCACTAACGGAGTGGATTTCTAGTGCAATAACATGCCGGGGACAGACACAATCGACCCGGTGGTTCCTCTTGAACCATGGCAACCTGAACCCCTCTAGTTTGAGAGATCCAGTGCCTAGAATGCTTGAAAGAAAGCAAGAAAAGAATGGATGCCATGCACGCATCCTAAAACCGAGAGGAGAAATGTCGTTACCTTACGACCTGTCTTCCTCGCCATGAAATCCTTGCCTTGCACGGATGAAAACGAGCGCCTCCAAGTCCCATCCACGGACCTGGACTCGGATGAACGATCGGGGCTCCGAAGCTCCGTCAATGGCGGAAGAAATCTCTCTTCTTCCTCCTCCCACTCTTTCTTCCAAACCCTAAGTCAACTCCAAAAAGAGAAGGAATGAGGGAGAAATCCCGCTCAACCTTATATAAGAACTCTGGTGGGAGAGTCTTGGGCCTTAGGATCATATCCTAAGTGAAATTTGATGGGTAAAAAGTCAAACGACGCAACTATTTCCGCGCGGTATCGCCTGGCGGTAACTACCTACCGCCGGGCGGTTGCTTCTCGAGAGTTCGGCCAACAAAATAAGGCCACGCTAAAGCCAGTGGTAACATTAACTCTGCGTGGTAGCCACTCAATGCCTGCCTCTCAACACACTCAACGCCAAGCTACCGCCGAGCGGTTGCTAGCTAACGCCTAGCGATAGCTTCCCGAGTCGTAGGACAGAAAATAAAGCCGCGCTAACGCCAGCGGTAAGGCTAACGCGACGCGTTAACTCCTTTCTCGAGAACTCAACGCTCTCGATGCAAACCCTGGAGTTAACGCTGCGCAGTAACTAACTACCATCGCGCGATAGCCCTCTCAACACTCAACGAAGGACTTTTGTCGAGCCAACTACGCTCGACGAAATAAGGCTACCGCCGGGCGATGGCTACTATCGCCGCGCGGTAGCTTCCAGAGATTCTGGGTCTGGAAAACCGGGGTGTTACAACTCCTCCCTCCTTAGAAGAATTTCGTTCTCGAAATTTAGTACACACTCAAACAAAAAACATACCTGAAGCAAATTGTTCTGGGAGGTCCTCCCGCATTGCTTTCTCACGCTCCCAAGAGAACTCGTCTTGCCTGCAGTTGTCCCAACGTACCTTTATGAGCTTAACCTTTTTGTTCCACAACTGTCGAACTTCTGAATCCTCTATGCTCACTGGGCGGACTTTCTTCCCCAAGTCCTCTTCTGCACTGCCGCCGACTCGACCACAACACGTGCCTCCACCAAGGCTTTCCTCAAGACGGAGACATGGAAGACATTGTGTAATCCACTCAATTCTGCGGACAACGCCAACCGGTAAGCTGCTTCTCCGATACGTTCCATAACTTCGAACGACCCCAAAAAGATCGGACTCAACTTCTTGAGTCGGTGAATCCGATAAACGCCTTTGAACGGCTTAATCTTTAGATAGATCCAGTCGCCTAACGCAAACTCCACATCCCTATAGCGAGCATTAAAGTACTTCGCTTGCCAATCCTGAGCAACCTTCATGCGCTCCTGAATGGTCCGCACCAACTCACAAGCATCAGTCACCACCTCTTTTCCCAAAAGTTTGGTGTCTCCCGCCTCTGCCCAAGACATCGGTGTTCGACACCGCCTTCCATACAAAGCTTCATATGATGCCATCTTTATACTTGCCTGGTAACTGTTGTTATAGGAAAACTCCACCATGAAGAGGTGATCTTCCCACTTCTTTCCAAAATCGAGTGTACACATTCTCAACATATCCTCCATTGTACGATTCGTTCTTTCTGTTTATCCATCAGTTTGAGGATGGAACATCGTACTGAACTTGAGCTTCGTGCCCAGACTCTTATGTACCAACCTCCAGTCTTTGTACGTGAATCGTCCATCGTGATCACTAACGATCTTCTTAGGAATCCTATGTAGTCACACAATGTTGCGAACATACAACTCTACCAGTTTCTCCATGCTATCCTCTTTCCGATTTGGGATGAAATGAACCACTTTGGTCAAGCGATCCAAGATCACCCAAATAGCGTCATTACCCTGCTGCGAACGAGGTAACCTATGCACAAAGTCCATGGAGATGTCATCGAATTTCCACTCGAGGATAGGAAGAGGATTCAGGAACCCGCCCGAACTCTGACACTCAGCCTTCACTAAGACACAAGTTTGACACCGACTCACGTACAAAGCAACATCCCGCTTCAAACCAGACCACCAAAAGGATTTCTCCATATCTATGTACATCTTTGTACTGCCCAGGTGAATGGATTACTTCATAAAATGAGCCTCAAACATAAACTCCTCACGGATCTTGCCGAACTGCGGTACACATATCCTTCCGTCCTTCCTCAGGATCCCATCAATCATCTCCCAAGCGCTACCTTCGCCTTTTTTAGCTTCCACCACAAATGATTGGAACTCTACATCCAAACTAGTCGCTTCTCGAAAACGATCGGACAAGTCGTTCTGCAACTCTATCCAGTTTAATCGAGCCATACTATACTCACCTCTTGCTACACAAATGATGTCGAGGGACTCAAAGTATCGCACCAACTGCTCATCATGAGCTTCAATCCAATTCCCTTGTCCAGAAAACTTTCTACTCAAGGTATCCACCACCACGTTGGCTTTACCTGGCGTATATTGTATTGCCATGTCATAATCCCTAAGGAACTCGACCCATCTGTGTTGTCGCATGTTCAAATCCTTTTGATCCAGAAGATACTTCAGGCTTTTGTGGTCCGTGAAGATCTCCACCTTCGCACCATACACATAGTGCCGCCATAATTTCAACGCAAAAATTACCGCCGCCAACTCAAAGTAATGGACGAGGTAATTACTCTCATGAGGTTTAAACTGCCTAGACCCAAAGGCTATCACACTGCCATGTTATACTAACACGCAACCTAAACCGCATCCTGATGCGTCACTGAAAATCTGAAATCCTTCAGTCCCTTTAGGAAGACTTAGGATCGGAGCTGTCATCAACCTTTACTTCAAGGTGTCAAACTCTTGACTTCACTCTTGAGTCCATACGAACTTCGTGTCCTTTCGAGTCAGGGAAGTGAGGGGTAGAGCTATCCGCGAAAAGTTTTCCACGAACCTTCTATAGTACCCGGCTAGTCCAAGGAAACTTCGGACTTCCGCCATGGTTCTCAAAATCGGCCAATCCCTGATGGATTCAACTTTCGCCGATCCACCGCCACCCCATCACCACTAATCACATGGCCCAAAAATGACACCTTTTCTAACCAGAACTCATATTTCGAGAACTTTGCATAAAGTTGGTTCTCTCTCAACACCTGCAAGACAACCCTCAAGTGAGTATCATGCTCCGCCTTCGATTTGGAGTATACCAAAATATCGTCAATGAAGACCACCATAAATGAGTCTAAATGCTCCCGAAATACTCGGTTCATCAAATCCATGAATACAGATGGTGCGTTCGTCAGCCCGAATGGCATCACCAGGAACTCGAAGTGACCATACCTCGTACCAAAAGCCATCTTGGGTATGTCCTCAGCTCGAATCCACAACTGATAGTACCCTGACTTCAAGTCCAACTTAGAGTACACAATTGAACCAACCAACTAGTCGAACAGGTCATCTATCTGTGGAATCAGATACTTATTCTTGACGGTCAATTTATTCAAATCTCAGTAGTCTATGCACAGCCGCATACTACCATATTCCTTCTTCACAAATAGAACTGGCGCGCTCCATGAAGAAGAATTGGGTCTAATATACTCCTTTGGTGCCATCCTAAATGGAGGACGTGACAATGGCCTAGCCTCTAACACTAACTCAATCGAGAAATCAATCTCCTATCGAGGAGGTGCTCCAGGAAGCTCCTCAGGAAACACATCCTCGAATTCTGCCACTTCCGGCACTTATCCAAGTGATAACTTGGATATGCAAACTTCCAACAATGCTACAAGAGCGACTCCTCCCTAACTAACTACCCACACCAACTGCATGGCCGAAATCAGGGAACATGCCACTCCTCCCTACTCCGCCGCGCTGGGCCCGTTGTGCACTGACTGCTCTTGCCTTGGCTCCTTCTCAGCGCCGCCTTTAGTGCAAAAACGAGCTATGTGTCCCGACTTGCCACACTTGTAGAACGATGGTTGTACCTTGAAGCGAGACCCCCCCCCCCCGACATTGTACTACTCTTCTCCCAAGTCTTGAAGGGATGAGGCTTCTTTTTCCACCTCCTTCCTTCAGATTTTCCTTGCGATTGAGAAGACTTTCCTTCTCCCGATTTGGTTGCAAAACCCTTCTGACGTTGGGTTCGCTCCATATCGCTCTCTAACGTCCTAGCAGCCTCGATCAACTCGTTGAAGCCTGCATTCTTCATAGCTATGAGGGGTTGTCTCAGATTCTCCCGCAATCTATGATAAAAGAGGTTGTCCCGCTCTTCATCGTCTGTCATGGTCGTTGCAGCATATCGACCCAAACAAGTGAACTCCTGGACGTACTCATCCACCGTCTTGTCCCACTGCACCAAGTGCAGAAATGGTCTCTGAAGCGCAGACCTCATCGACGATGGGATATACTTCTTCAAGAATGCATTCCCTAACTCTTCTATGGACGGGGTACGTCCAGGGAACTGGCGACCGCTATGGCTCACCCACCACAACTTAGAACCTCCTTCTAACATGAAAGCCGCAAACTTCGATTGCTTCTCCTCTGGCGTCTCAGCCGCCCTTAGGAATTTTTGAATTCTCGCCCACCAGTCCTCTGCATCGGTCGGTGTGCCGACTTCCTTAAACGTTGGAGGGTGAAAGCTTAAGAAATACTTCATCTGTCGGTGTCCCTGTCCGACCATCACTCTTTCTGCCAAAGGCTCTGCCTGCTTGGATCCCCCGCCCTATGTGGCCGGTGTCATATTCAAGGTAACATGAGTCATTTCCTGAGCGACAGGGATCACAGATTGCGCCGCCGCTATGGCTTGAGCCGCTACCATTGTTTTTTCAAGCATGCCAAAAAAACCGGCCGGGGTTACTCCCATGTCCATCGGACCTGGAGCAGTAGCACTACTCTCAGAAGGCTCCTCTTGCGGCCTCGAGGTCCCTGCCTCGTCGCTTGCAGCCATAGCAAAAGCAAGGTAAAATAAGAATCAACCTCTATTCAAAAAACTTAGATACTAGGACATTCACGGTCCCGTGATACTCCTATGTAGATAACTTCTTAACGTAATCTGATTATGACATTCGACCACGAATCTTGACCTTGGACATCAACCTCCCTTTGATACCAAATTATAACACCTCTCCTATAATGACCGTATAATATGGGTCCGGCCGGGGCCCCACAACATATAGATGCCACAACTTAAGCATTATAAGATGATATAAACATGACCCAACTCAAAACTCAGACTAAACACAGCGAAAACAGAAAACAAGTCAAGAAGTTATCCACTAACATATGAGTATCAACATGGTCTTAAGGCCTTACAACAAAAAAAAGTCCAAGACTCAAACAAGAACATCAAATGTCAACGTGCATAAGCACTCCTAGGCTACCTCGGCTTGCAATCCGGATACATAGTGCATCAAGCATAAAATTCAACAAAACAGAGCTATTACATAACATGAAGTACTTCATGAGGATTAGACCTTTTTGGCCGGCGAGCTAGCTCCTGCTTGCGATCCTTGCCCTGTAAAAATTGGTTGTAACGTGGGTCAGCAAAGGCTGACCTCAACTGTGTAACCAAAACATCTCCTCTTGGCCGTCCCTAGTGGACCCCGGGGCACTCCATCACTCTGCAGGTCAGCACTTCGTATGCAAATATACAAGTACATTGAAAGTAGTAAAACAGGTTTGGATGTCTCATACAACAAACATGTTTCTATGTTTACATGAAATAAAAGGGGTCTACTATGCAACATGTATGCACACCTGAGCTTCACCCAAGGCACCCTAGAGCGTATGCTTCTAACACATCATCAAATCGGGTACTTCCAATTTCCCCATTGCCATTCAAGCCGCAAACACAAGGGTACTTACAATTTCCCCTAACGACATACAAGCCACTACACGGAACTCTTGCCTCGACCCCACCCGCTCGTGGGTCTTAAAACTCGGGCTTGCTTGCAAGCTCTGACCTCTCACGCCAGGATTCCTCCATACACACAAAACAATCGATACTAAGAACCCTTGCTAGACCCGACCCGTTCGCGACGACCCAGACCCGGCTCCAATATCGGGACCACGTCCACCGAAGTAGACCCAGCAGGACCTAGCTAGTATCGTCCGGGCTTGTCCAAAGCTTGGCGTCCTCGTCAGTTTCATAGAAGGGTACTTCTCTCGTCGAGACACTCTCCACACATGACTTGCATGTCACGGGCTAGCCAGCCGACCACAGAGACAAACCACGCCTTAGCACATCACAATCCCAAGACTTTCCCACCCTAATCCACCGTTCGTACTGTAACGTTCCCGTGTCCCAAGGAAACCATCTACCGTCACAATGGAGCTAACCTTGTCCGGTTCCGATTACACATACTCGCGCAAAATAAGGGGGACATGCATCACAAATGGTATCTTGCCGCAACGAATTTCTAGCAAAATCCTTAAGGCTTGCCATGCAACATCACCGAGTCGGACTAACGGCCGCGACCACGGCTTCACCCATAATGCCTATACACTAATAGAGTGGATTTCTTGTGCAATAACATGTCGGGGACGGACACAATCGACCCCGTGGTTCCTCTTGAACCATGGCAACCCGAACCCCTCTCATTTGAGAGATCCGGTGCCTAGAATGCTTGAAAGAAAGCAAGAAAAGAATGGATGTCATGCACGCATCCTAAAACCGAGAGGAGAAATGTCGTTACCTTACGACCCGTCTTCTTCGCCATGGAATCCTTGCCTTGCACGGATGAAAACGAGCGCCTCCAAGTCCTCTCCACGGATCTGGATTCGAATCAACAATCCGGGCTCCGAAGCTCCGTCAATGGCGGAAGAAAGCTCTCTTCTTCCTCCTCCCACTCTTTCTTCCAAACCCTAAGTCAACTCCAAAAAGAGAAGGAATGAGGGATAAATCCCGCTCAGCCCTATATAAGAACTATGGTTGGAGAGTCTTGGGCCTTATGATCATATCCTAAGTGAAATCGGACGGATAAAAAGCCAAGCGATGCAACTGCTTTCGCGCGCTATCGTCGGACGGTAATTACCTACCGTCGGGCGGTAGCTTCCCGAGAGTTCGACCAACAAAATAAGGTCATGCTAACGCCAGCAGTAGCAGTAACGCTGCGCGGTAGCCACTCATCGCCTGTCTCTCAACACACTAAACGCCAAGCTACCGCCGAGCATTAGCTAGCTAACACCAAGCGATAGCTTCCCGAGCCGCAGGACAGAAAATAAAGCCGCGCTAACGCTAGCGGTAAGGATAACACGGCGTGTTAACTCCTTTCTCGAGAACTCAACGCTCTCGACGCAAACCCTGGAGTTACCGCCGCGCGGTAACTAACTAACACCGTGCGATAGCCCTCTCAACACTTGACGAACGGCTTTCGTCGAGCCAACTACACCCGACGAAACAAGGCTACCGCCGGGCGATAGCTACTATCGTCGAGCGGTAGCTTTCAAAGATTCAGGGTCTGGAAAACCGGGGTGTTATAATGGAGTCGACTGGAGCAGTTCGATTGATACCTTCGTCAGTAAGGTGGTTTTTTGTGCAGATTCTCAGTGCAGTTTGGTGTTTCGTGCAAATGCTCAGTGCAGTTTGGTGCTTTCGTGCAGATGATGCTTCATGGAAATGCTCGGTGCAGTTTGGTGTTTGATGCAAAATATGATGTTTTTGAAATTCAAACCAAGGTGATGATTGTTATGTTGGTTGATTTTTCAAATCTATGCGTATCATGCTTCCACTTACAGGCCGCTGATGTTGACTTTCCAAGCCGCTCATGTGTTTCACATGCTAGTAAACTTCTAGGTAAGTGGCCAAGAAAAATGAAATGGATATATAAAGAGTTGAGTTATGGATTGGATGGACACTACACCGATTCTCATCTTGGAGAAATAGGCCCTTGAAGGTGGATTCACGGAGAAGAAGAAGACGAGACTACGACGAGAAGAAGTGAGTGCATCAAGGCTATAGTGGGGTAAGCAGCGAGCAACGAGCTTACACACGAGCTGGGCATTATTCCGCGTTGACTAATTCTCCGATGGCGATGACGGTGGTTGGTCGTCTAACGACGACGAACGTTTGCCGGAGTGAAACTTGTGCGTCCTTCTATGAATTGCAATCCAAGATCATAGTACACTCGCAGATTAAGCTAATCCGTCTCATCTGCAGTGTAATTGTAACAGATTGGTACTCTGATCTGCTCTAACTGTAGTTCTTGATTAATTATATATCATACGTTGAATTTTTCTCCAGATTATTATGTGTTCTTTATACCCTTATGATTATTGGGACTATCCTGTAGATTGTATGAAATCTCAACAGCGACCCGCAACAATACTCGTGCACAACATCAAGAGTTCATCCAGCACGCAGATATTACACAACAAACACATATTATATGGAGTCGCTTCAATTTTTGTCTACATATAATAATAAAGAGAGCTAGCAAATGCAAGCCAACAAAATGCTAAAAAGAGCATACAATACAATATGTGATCATGGTAAATTAAAATGATTTTACATGATCATTATGGTTGTGAATGATCATTTTGGTCTCACAAGTGTGATTTTGCACGATCGTTGTGATCTCATTGCACGATCCTTATGATCGTGGGTAATTTTATTGATTGCAAACGCAATTGTAATCATTATGATTGCACAAGATCTTCTTATTTGATCATACTACATCACAAACCATCATTTTGCACACAATCAACACTCTAATGTATATGGACAACATAGGAAACACTCATGATTCTTTTGTTGAGAGAAGTGTGAAGACACATTTAAATTGTGCCTAGTTTTGGTGGTGACAATGTGCAAGTGAAGGAGCTTAAATAGGAGGATTGAAGAAGAGGAGTTTTGTCAAATTAAACATGAAAGCCGTCGAGGCATCATCACAATTGAAGATGAAGATTGCAAGAATCGAGAGAAAGTCTCCCCTCCTTAATCAAAAAGCGAAAGCCGGCGAGGTGGCATCACTATTGAAGATGAAGTCTGCAAAGATGGATAGAAAGTCTAGCCTTGTATGAGTAATGACATGCACACAATTGAGACTAAATTATTTGCACATATAACTTTTATGTGTTTTTTAATTTTAGGAAGAATTCTTCCATGTATCAACATCAGGGTTGTCCTAAATTTTGATTAAAATCCTAGGTCTAGACTGAACTACTTGGTCATGCATAATATATTTAGTTATTTATAAGATTGGTTAATATAATGTAGCATAACTAAATAAATATTATTTATATGTATTATATATCATCTTGAAACTAAAAAGGAGCAATGTTTTGGTTTATGTCTATAACCTCCTTATCAAGAGCAAAACATCGTCACAACTTCTACCGAAAGATTTCTAATAACTCACGAAACTACGTAAATTCATCCGTGATCGAAAATAAATATTTTCTGTTCTTCCAAGCTTTATCAAACTTGATAACTTACCTTCCCTCTTTTATCATCGAGCATAGCGACTCGGGATGCATTAATCTTATCTCTGTATGGGCAAGAAAATTATAGGCTAAACTATAGTGCACAAATGTGAGAAGAAGAGAACACCTATCGATTATGTTAACAATGTGTTGAGAGCACCGAGCATGCATATTTTACCACGAAGAACTTGCCCTGACTGTTGTCACTTCGTGATAATTATAATTGTTACACCATACTTCAATATCACTCAATCCTACATGCCCGCTAGGAAACTATTAAAATGGGTGGTTAAAATGGCTAAACATAATCATGCTCATTGGCAAAGGCAATGCAAGGAAATAGTATGACTTCATTTTAGGGTTGCATATATCATTTTCCAATTATGGACAATAAAAATTCCACTTTTATGGTTAAGCAGTTGGATCCATTTAATTCCTTCTTTATGCTTAAAGTTAGGTTATGAGTAGTTCATTTCACTCATTTTTTATGCATCTTGTACTTGGTTCATTAAGCCGCTAATTAATATTCCAATGTTTATTGCCAAAAAAATTATTGATAATTGGATGCTTGACAGCTCCGGCCGTCTCCAAACATCCTTGTGCGACTCTAATTAATATTAGTAGTCATTTTGACCCCTTGCTCCAATTCTTGCCTGAATTGAAATTGGAATGAATTCCAATGCTGATCATGTTCTCATGAATGATGATTTTCTATAACAAGAACTGGAATTGACCAAATTTTTTTGTTTGGTATAAGTAATTTTTAGTTGCAGAAGTGTTTTACATTGTGAATTTGTCAGATGAATTGCTTTTACAAAACATATAATGCTATAAAGTCACCGCTTGGCACTGTGGTGATGGTCATGAACACAGTGGTTATTAACCGTCGTTCATCACCACCCTACCTCACTTAAGGAACTTCACCCACCTTTATATTCAAAACAAGTTTTTTTTGGTGGCGATCATAGTCATTGTTGTGTCAAACATATATTCTATAATAGTATCATTTTTTGCCCAAACTCACTGACGCAAAAAACGTCATGCCAAACAGACCCAAATTCGATATATTTTAGAGTTATAAGCTCGGTTGAAGATCATTGCTTATAATTCCAATCATAGCCAGCCCACCATACTGCCATCCCCTTATTTTAAACATTCCCTAGAAAATAATAAGATAGCTATCTTACTATTATGTATGTCCCTCTCAAAAGATTCAAAAACAAGTGATAAAGCAAATTTAATATTTTGACTAACCATTATGTGGAAAAATAGCAAGTTTGAATGAAAAATAATTTCATAGTAAGACTAACAAAATCATAATTCATCATTAATAATAAAGTTGAGTAAAATATGCATAAAATCCAAAATTCTATTACAATTTCCATAAAATCTAAAAAATCTAAAAAATCTATAACAATATGTAATTAGGGTAGTACTAGTAATTGTCAATTTATACTAGGATTACTACTAACTAAATTGTATATGTTGCTTATGGGATGACTTAGGCTCCGTTTGGGGGAACTTATTTTCACCGGTCAAGCGGTTACGACCGCGTGAACCGGACCTTAATTGAAAATAAGCCCCCCCAAAACTAAGTATTATGCTCAGTTTAGCATGGCAGATTCTCCGCAGGGCAAATCTGTCATGGAGGAGACTATGCCCAGAGCCCTTGTGTTGCGTTCACGATGATCCAGACCTTAATTTTCACCGGTCAAGCGGTTACGACCGCGTGAACCGGACCTTAATTGAAAATAAGCCCCCCCCCCCCCCCCCCCCCCCCGAACTAAGTATTATGCTCAGTTTAGCATGGCAGATTCTCCGCAGGGCAAATATGTCATGGAGGAGACTATGCCCAGAGCCCTTGTGTTGCGTTCACGATCAATGATCCAGCACGGAGCCACACCCACACCAATTAACCAGCCTTTAAACATTTGAAACATAATTAAGAGGGTTAATAAGGTTTCGAAGTAAACTTAAATGACATGGTCATAAATATTTTTAGTCATAATTGTCATTTTCCTTTTCCCAAATCATATATTTTATTTACGTAATAAAAACAGTCAATTTTTATTCAAATAAATATTTGATTTATGGATAAGAGGAGAGTTGCTTATAAAAAAATACCATAAAGATTTTAATTACAAAAATCTAATTATTTAGACACTTTTAAAATCGTAATTTTTCGCAAAAAAATTTAAATTTAATGCACCTAAATAATTAAAATAAAGGATATTTTGGAAAAATCTTAAAAATAAATACATAAATAATATTTTTACGGAGGGCAATTCCGTCATACAAACACAGTAATATTTAAAAATCCCTGCACAAGGTCAGGTAACTGGCCGTTTATTGTACGTCCGGTTCGCAACCCGGCTCCGTCTTCCGCTTTTGCCCTCGCTGTCTACCACGATCAGGGAGGAAACCTTTCATCAGCATCATATCCGTCAATTTCCCTAAATATTTATACGGACGGTGTAGATTGCGATTTTCTTTTAATTGCTACAGCCAGTGAAACATCGAAATATTTTGCGCTTCAACCAAGCGTAGCAACAGCTACGTGCCCTTGAAATTATGTTTCCTGGGCACCACCTCACCATCCGCATGCGCTCCGCCGCCCTCGACTGGCGCCACGTGTCCCACAACTCTCAAATCTCGAACAAAACCGTCATCGCCATCCCAAACGGCGTCAGTCTTCATTTCCGTGCCCGTCATTCTAACCGCGGTCAGCGTAACCATGGTTAGTTCTGTCTCCCTTTCAGTTTATATTCTCAGTCCCCTCCTCACTAAAAACCACCGTGGAAACCGCGAGAAGAAATCCAGAAGTATGATGATGATGGGAGAAGGAGCGTACCGAAATACGACGATAGACGTCCCGCCGTGGTCGCCGTTCGACGATCAGACGGCGGCGATGGGCTTCCAGCTCTCCCCCACCGGAGAATACCTTCTCAACGACGCCGCGATGACAGCGCTGCGGCGCTACCTGCCGGCAAACGAGGCGGTGCTGGGAGATGCGGAGGCAGAAGAGGAGGCGGAACTCACCGATCCGCCGATCGACGCGTACTCGTGCGACGAGTTCCGGATCTACGAGTTCAAGGTCAGGCGATGCGCGCGGGGGCGGTCGCACGATTGGACCGAGTGTCCGTACGCGCATCCGGGCGAGAAGGCTCGCCGCCGAGATCCGAGGAAATACCACTACTCCGGCGTGGCCTGTCCTGATTTTCGCAAGGGAATCTGCAAGAGGGGCGACGCGTGCGAGTTCGCCCACGGGGTTTTTGAGTGCTGGCTTCACCCGGCGAGGTATCGGACCCAGCCGTGCAAGGACGGTACGGCGTGCCGCCGGCGGGTGTGCTTCTTCGCCCATACGCCGGAGCAGCTTCGGCTTATGCCTCATCAGCAGCAAAGCCCGCGCTCGATGGATTCGTATGACGGGGCTTCCGTACGGCTCGATGGGTACTTCCACAAGGGGCTGATCTCGTCCCCGCGCACATCAACGATGATTTCGCCGCCGATGTCCCCGCCGATAGTTTCACCGCCGTTGTCTCCGAGCGGGGGCATGGGAATCCGTCCCATGGGATCATCTTCTGTGAACGATGTACTGACCTCGCTGAGGAGGATGCAGATCAGTAAGGCGAAGTCAACCCCAAACTCCTGGGGTGGGTTTGGTTCTCCTGGTCTTGGGTTTAGTTCCCGATTCTGTAGCTTTCCTGCCACACCGACTAGTGCTCCGGCGGCAGTTGACGGCGGTTGTCTGGATTTGGATGGGTTTCCGGAGATGGAGGAGCCGGCTGAGAGGGTTGAGTCCGGTCGGGCTCTCCGAGCCAAGATGTATGAGAGGCTAAGCCGGGAGACCGGCTTGAACCGGTCCGATTCTGGTTTTGCGCCCAGTGCGGGTCCAGACGTCGGTTGGATTTCTGAGCTCATCAAGTGATGATCTTTAAATTTTTAAAAAAAAAGGCAGCTGCAGAGCTATGCTTTTGTGAATATATATTAAAAAAACCTACGAAAAATACAGATATCCAGAACTGTTGATGGGCCTGTTGTGTAGCTGGCGCCTTCTATTTTGGGATTTTTGAAGCAAAAAGGTGAAGAAAAACAGAAAAGCAGAGAAATATTTTGTGTACAGAGTTGAATGAAGAAGGATTCAATTCGCAATTCACGGTGGCAAAGGGCGGCGGTGAAGGGGATGACTGCGGCGATGTCTTATCCAAAATGCTTTCGAAGTTTCCGTTTCCAATTCATGAGTTAGTAGGCATTATCCATAATTCTGAACATCTCTCTTAATTATTATCTGCGGTTTGCTAAATCATAATTTTTGCTGCTATTTTGAACTGTCAAATTATATTTTTACTGTAATGCTCATGTAATCTGTAACTAATGCTCTAAGTTAATGCAATATCTACGTTTTGATTATTGAAATCCTTATTTTTTTTTGTTTACCTCAGTATATGCCTTTATTTGTATCGCGTGCATTGTATATATTTTTGCCTCTTATGTGTAATGTTGTGTAATAAAAAAATTACTTAAAATAGGCTTTTATTTTTCTTTTCTCCCCATGGAGCCATGGAGGAGCGGGGGTGATGATGCTGGGGTTTTGGAGACACGGCAGTCTTTAATTACTACTTTTAATAAATATGTAAATAAAAATGAGTAGTCGCTGAGAATGGCAGAGGCTTTGATGCGTAATTATTCTTCTGAAGAGGGGGATTAAGTCGGCTTTTAGAAGAGTGGAGAAGGGTTGGTATATCTTTCACGTGGTTAAAGCTCCGTGGTGGGGCCCGCGGCCCATGGGCAATGGTACGGACGTGTGTACTGTGGGGCAGGAATTTCGAGGAGGGGGGTTATGTTAATCTGAAGATTGTTTTGTCGGGTAGCGGGGAAGGGGTGGGTGTTGTAATTGTGGGGGGGTTTTGCAGCGGGGGGGCTGATTTGCACGAGGGGCGGTGCATCTATGTGTGTGCTTGTGAGTCGGCCCGTGTGAGTGGTCGGATTGGTTCTCTTAGGAAGTCTTAGGCTCCGTTTGGGGGGACTTAATTAAGGCCCGATTCATGCGGTGGTAACCGCTTGACCGGTGAAAATAAGTCCCCCCAAACGGAACCTTAGTACTATCCGTTTAACTTGAGTTGTCATCATCAAAGAATAAGTTTTCAACAACCCAATATGTTGTGTGGTGGAATCGTAGACGAGTTAGTGTATATGGGCTTGGATGATTTTAGTAGAGCTTTGCCCATGTGTGTCTGTCTTGGATCGTTACATGTGGTGTGCGGGCGAGTGTGTGGGGGGGGGGGGGGGGGGCGGGCGAGTGTGGGGGTGTGCGGGTGTACTATTTATGCTACAAGATGTGTATAAAATATCCCTACCACCAAAAAAGAGAAATAAGGGATGAAAGTTGTTGGGGATGAACTTCATTTTATAAAAAAATAGGTGTGCACATAGCCACACCCCCCTATGATCCTCACCCAAAAAGAGTGAGATCATGGGTTTGACCACGCGCGCGAACACCGCGCGCAATTCCCTGCACACTGATCCCACTACACGTAATGGAGAAATAGCCGCGTCATGCCACCGGCGAGCGGCCGGCCTCCTCCCTGGATGCCGGCTACCCGCCCCCATTCACCGCACCGGCCCCCGACCGCGGTCGAGAGAGCGGCCAAGGGGGGCCGCCGCCCCTCCTCGGCCGCCTGATCGGCCAAGGGGGGCGGTCGCCCGGGCCGCCCCCTCGCTCGGCCGCCGGAGCGACCGAGGGGGTTGCCGCCCGGGCCACCCCCTCGCTCGAGGGGAGGCCGCCCGGGCCGCCACATTCCTGGCCGCCCCCGCAAAGGGGCGGCCGCTCGGGCCGCCCCCACCCTTGGTCGCTGACGGCCAAGGTGGCAGCCTCCCCGGCCGCCAGCGCGCGGCCAAGGAGAGCGGCCGCTCCTCCCCGGCCGCCATCGGCGGCCCTCCCCACGCCGGCGAACTTGGCGGCAAGTTTGCCGACCGCCCGTGGAGTTCGGCTCCCGCCGTCCGATCAAGGGGGAGCGTTCTCGGCCGTTCGATTCACGCATAACCACCCAATAACCATCGAGTTAGTGGGGGGAATTTAATTAATATTTTATTATTTTATTTATGACGGTCTCCAAATAGTGAAATACGCGCATTAAAACTATATTAAAAATAATCATGATGATGGTTGTTATGGTGTGCGGATAACCGCGTAACCACCATAACCATCACCCGGAGCCTATGAAAAGAGTCACATGCCTCCTCATTTCTCATCCTTTTTTCTTCAGAGTTTTCGTCTTCCTCAGGTCGAAGCTCTGTCAATTTCCTCCTACGAGCCACCTCTGAGCCACACTCGAGCCACACCCGAGCCATAAGCGGGTCAAGTCAGCCACCCGATGAAGCCAAATCGTTCAAGTTCCAAGCGGCACCTCCAACTGCAAGCCCAAGTGCTCCTCTTCCCATCCAGAATCGGCAAGCCGCTATTCGAAGACCACCAGCGCAAAACGCAATTTGTAACAACTCCCGGCGTGACGGTCTGTCGTCCGTCGTGCGCAAAGTATTCTCTCACCCCATAATTGTAACGAGAGGTGACCTTTCACCCTCGGCTTCACAAACCAGCTGTAACCGCTAGGAAATAGTGGATTTTGATCGACACAGATCCGGTCACGTGATTTTTTACCTAAGTTGAGGGGGTTTTCCACGTTAAAACTACTTGTGTACAATCAACCTGCTCTTTTGACCGTATGCGCACTCGACCGTTCCGAGAGCTAAGACGGTCCAAGTATTCCGGCCCGACCGGGACATCGTGTTAGTCCGCAACAAGTTTGGCGTCGTCTGTGGGATACGAGTTCCCAGTATCCTCAAAAGATTGTACCCTAAACACAGTGGTATGAGGAAATAGAACTTTCAACCCGACAACTTCCAAGGAACAGCTCCAATGACACAAAGAAGCGCATGGACAACTGAAGCATCCGTCCTAGGAGGGCGCACACGGCCAGCCCCCTCCCGCATCGACAAGATTGATCAAGTAGCTACCGCGGGCAAGCTAGAGGGCATGTTCTCCAAACACGCCTCCCAAGTCAACGAACTCCAAGCCATAATGCTCGCCATATGTTGAGAAGTAAAACCGTCCTCCGCGCCACCATTCGTACAGGTTGAGTCACCACCACCAGAAGAACTCTTCACCACGACTAAGATGCCCCCTACAAGGAGTACGATATAGAAAAGGAGTTCTCGAGTACCAGTAGTTCCCCCACTCCAGCAACACTAATCTGAAGCACGCAAGATCATCACCTCGATAGCCAACAATACAAGGGGGCATCATAAACTCAACCAGTAACGGACCTCAGAAGAGGAGGCAAGAAAGCGAATCGCACCATGAGAGTAAGAAGAACTGCAAGCAACGCGCAGACACTTGTCCGGACAAAGAAGTCACGCCGACACCAAGAACCCACACCATTAAATGCCCCTCAGAACGAGATTTTCCAAGTGATTCGTAATCACCCAGCATTACATAAGCCAAGTCGCTCGCCTGAGCTCGAGGAGATTCATTGAAATATTGTCAATACCACTAAGGGCCCTGGACACATCACAGAAGAATGCAATCATCTAAAGGAAGAGATTCAGCGACTCGCCAGCCTAGGGGAAGTCGACCAATTCCTGGCAAAAGAAGCAACCACACACCCAAAAACCCGAGAAGCATAACCATCGGCATCAGCAAGCCACCAGTCAAGTTAGACCAAGTCTTGGCAGATGATAGGATTATAATGAATGTGTTATTCCTATCAGCACTGCTTCAGCTCAAACTAACTGCTGGCAGCCTCAAGCTAGAGCCAATTAACGCACGCATCCTGGGGGCACTTCAGTACCAGTCGTAGGCACCATCATCCTTCCCGTCACTCTTGGAGAGAAACTCGAAGCAAGGCCACCTATGATGTGCATTTTCTAGTCATCCAGGCCGATTGTGATCACACCGCGATATTGCAACAATCACTTCTGAATGACTTCCAAACCCGCTCCCGCCGCTTTTTTCCCTGAACAATAAAAAAGTTTTTTTACTCTGTCGTTGTTCCCCGACCAACTACTGTACAAGCCACAAGCCTGAACTTGTGAAAAATATTTTTTATATAAAAGTATAAGCATCCCTTTTAATAATATCCAACTAGTTTAAGGTAAGACCAAGCCGCGAGCGATTCTCATGTGAACTAAGCCGCGAGCGATCCTCGTGCGAACTAAGCCGCGAGCGATCCTCGTGCGAGCCTCCTCATTTCTCATCTTTTTCTCTTCAGAGTCTTCTTCTTCCTCAGATCGAAGCTCTGCCAATTTCCTCCTACGAGCCACCTCCGAGCCACACTCGAACCGCACTCGAGCCACACCTGAGCCACAAGCGGGTCAAGTCAAAGCCACCCGATGAAGCCAAATCGTTCAAGTTCCAAGCGGCTCCTGCAACTGCAAGAGCAAGTGCTCCGCCTCCCATCCAGAATCGGTAAGCCGCTATCCGAAGACCACCAGCGCAAAGCGCAATTTGTAACAACTCCCGGCGCAACGACCTATCGTCCGCCCTGTGCAAAGTATTTTCTCACCCCATAATTATAACGAGAGGTGGTCTGTGACCCTCGACTTCACAAACTAGCTGTAACCGCTAGGAAATAGTAGATTTTGACTGGCACAGATCCGGTCACGTGGTTTTTTACCCAGCTTAGGGATTTTTCCACGTTAAAACTGTTTGTGTACAATCAACCTACTCTTTTGACTGTGTGTGCGCTCGACCGTTCCGAGAGCTAAGACGGTCCAAGTATTTCGGCCTGACTAGGAAGTCGAGTTAATCTGCAACAGTAGTAATCAGGAATGGGATGGAAACCTTTGATTGTACTCTAAGCAACGAGGGTTATATGGTGGTTAGTGCTTCAAATTTATGTTTTTCTTTGGTATCAGGGTAAAGGTTTTATTTGAGGAGTATTTTGATGAGGATGCCAAGTATGGCTACCTAGGAAGTAATGTATGATGAGGTTAGCCCCAATTTATAGGGAAATCAGGCTGCATTTAGCCGGTTTACCCTCACCCCCTAATAGCGTCATGGGAGGTTACATGCGTAACCATCACATGCGCGATCCGCGCATCCAATCCCCGCGGTAACCACCGCACACCAGATCCCAGAAGTAGTGTACCCGACGCCGACCGGCGGTGCCCCTGCCCGCGCCATCTCCTCGGCCGCCCATCCCTGGGCGGCCTTGCCGCTACCGGCCCCATATGGGCCGGTCTAGGCCACCTGACCATGGGAGGCCTCGCCTCCGCCTGCCCTCGCAAGGGCCGGGCGGCCTTGGTGCGACCGACCCTCGCAAGGGCTCGCCGACCCCCGCTAGGGCGGGCCAAGACCGCCCGTTTCTGGGCGGCCAGCCCCTGTAAGGGATGGCCAAGGCCGCCCAGCCCCGGGCAGCCTCCCCGCGGTCAGCCCTTGCAAGGGTTGGTCGGGGGCGCCCGGATCTGGGCGACCTCACCGCGGCCGGCCCCCAAAAGAGCCGACCTCGGGCTGCCTCGCCGCGACCGTCCCTTACAAGGGTCGGCCAAGGCCGCCTGTACTCGGGCGACCTCGCCACGATCGGCCCGTGCAAGGACCGGCCAAGGACGCCCGTACTTAGGCAGCCACGACGTGGCGGGCCATTCGCGAGCGCCGGCCGAGGCCGCCCGACCACGAGAAGCCTCGCCGCGGCCATCGTCGTCGGGCCTCCAATTTTGGCGGACGGGCTATCTTTTGGCCCAAGAGTGGGATCATCATTTTTCAAAAATGGCGATCTACGTGGTTAGTTTCGAGCAATCTTATTGGCCGATTCGGAAATATTTAAGCAAAATTACCGAATCTCCCCTCGTAAAATCCTATAAATCGGTCAACATTCACTTAAAAAGGGGTTTTTTTCCGGAACACTCTAACTTCACTCATTCTCTTTCCACTCTTTCCCTCTGCAGGATTTTCCACCCAAATTCTCTCCTGCAAGGCACCGTCAAGATCACAAAGAGAAGACGAGAGCGAAGAAAAAACAAGACAAGGATGGGACGCTCAGAGCCATCCCCACCATCGCGTCAAGACGACTCAGAAGGAGAAAGTGACGCCCACTCTCACAAGAAGCGATCAGCGGAGGGCCTCGAGAACAGAATGGCTACGAGCGGTGCTCGACGTCTATTCTCTTCCATCTTATCAAGTATAATGAGGCACAAGCCTGTTGCCCTCGCTCTTCTCCTTGAAAATTCTGTAATAAACACTATGATAGTGGTAAGTTACGTCGACACCGAACCGGTCGCGTGGTCTTTTACCCTAATTGTGGATTTTCCATGTCATCAAACCTCTGACTCAACATTCTGTGAATCTTTAACTATTGGTACACTTGACCGCTCTGTAGGCTAGGACGATTCAGAAGGCCTTGTCTAACAAGAGCGACGCACGAACCCCAACATTTTTGCGTCGTCTATGGGAAAACAGTTCCCAAAAGTGATGCAGTGGCCCAGAGCCGCCCCGCTCTGTCGGAGTCACACCGAGCCAGAGGAACACGAATGGCACCCACTGCCGGGCTGCAGCCCAAACACCCCACCCATGACCGCACCTATTCTCAGCGCGGCGGGATGTTGAGGCGAGGTCTCGAACCCAGCCCCCTTGATAAAGAGCTTTCCTAACAGCTCTCATCACCAACTGAGCTGGTTGGTGATGAGAGTTGTTAGGAAAGCTCTTTATCAAGGGGGCTGGGTTCAAGACCTCGCCTCAACATCCCGTCGCGCTGAGAATAGGTGCGGTCATGGGTGGGGTGCTTGGGCTGCAGCCCGGCAGTGGGTGCCATTCGTGTTCCTCTGGCTCGGTGTGACTCCGACAGAGCGGGGCGGCTCTGGGCCACTGCATCAAAAAGCTCCAAGGAGACACGGAGGATAAGCACTCCTCGCACAACCGTGCAAGAGAGAGGAAGTTATGGTCGGGCGGAGCACACGAATGACTCGAGGATCAGTCCATCAGGAGAGTGTCGATCCCGACCAGTCTCATTCCCTTGTCAAGCGCACTACAGCAAGAGGACGTCATCCCCATGCCGGATACTGCCCTCACTGGAAGGTTCACCCGCTTTGAGGAGTGTCATGCGGAAGTGCTCACCCTCCTCAGAGGCATGATAGCCGCCCAGACACCCGTAAGAGTACCAGCCCTAGAGAATGCACCACCAAAACAAGCTCAGGAAGAGGAGGATTCTGAACCCTCACAAGAAGATAACACCGAACATCCTGTCTGACAGGTCAGGGCCGCCGAAACCGGCCTGATTCTCCAATGCCAACGGATGGGAGCCCCTGAAGACGTAGCAAGAGGAATGACCCGAGAAGAGATAAGAGAATTTTTTAGGAAGAGTTCGACCAGATTGGACCGTCGAACAGCGCAAGACCACCACCCAATAAGAAACAGATCGTCGCTAAGACCTAGAAGTGTTTGCATATCCAGTCTCATTGGGATTCAAGCTCCAAAGCATCGAGTCGTATGACAGGATTGAGGATCCCCTGAAGCATGTGAATCATTTCACCACAATCCTTTGCATCTACAACACGCTCGATCATTTGTTTTGCCAAGTCTTCCCAGCCACATTGAAAGGGTTGGCGAGGATGCGGTACCACTCGCTCAAAGTGTGAACCGTCTGAAACTTCGCTCAACTTACCCAGTATTTCCTGGACCAATTTATCGTCAACTGTCGTATTACAAAGGATCCCTCCCATCTCTCCGAAATCCTCCAGAACGAGGCAGAGACCCTTAAGGAATTCTTTCTGTCGATTCACCACAAAAGCTGGACAGATCCCAGGAGTGGACCCGGAACTCCTGCGTAGAGACTTCCTTAGGGGGCTCCGACCCGAAGGGTTTTACGCCGCTTTAATAAGATAGACGGTCCTCAGTTACCCGGACCTTGTGCATCGGGTCGAAGCCCAGATCGCGGCTGACGAGGCGATTGAAGCTCATCGACGACAATTCGAAAGAGTTAATAGGAAGAGAAAAGAACCTCCCCAAAGGCGTCAAGAGGAGCGCACGGGAAACCCCCACCAGCAGGAACATCGTGAGGACCAACCCCCCAGAAGATATTAGGAGTACGCACGCTCAATACTTCATATGCAAACGTTCTTTATGCGATTCGAGATTAACCAACACTGTGAATGCCTGCGAGAAGTCCCTGTTGGTAAGGGGGATTGATCAAAATACTGTGAATTCCACAGAGGGACGAGACATTCCACGGAAGAGTGTGTCAGGATAAAGGATGAGATGGAGCGGCTCATTCGACAGGGGGTCCTTGGAAGGTTCCTTCAGGACCAGTCAAGAGGCCAGCCGACCCAGCAGAGGAAGAAGCGGCCGCCCACGAACCAGAAAGCACAGGGGGCACCAATTTGTAGGGATGGTCGATACCATAAAGGGATCTCCGTTTGCCACGATAAACTCGATTGGGCAGGACGAGCCCGGGCAAAGCACACAAGTGAAGGATAAAATCAGCTTCAGTGATGAGGACCTCGAGGGACTGTTGATACATCACAAGGACTCGCTAGTTATAACGACCAAAATTGGTGACCCAAGCTTCCACGTCAAATGGATATTGGTAGATGATGGAATCACGGTCAACGTACTGTTCATGTCAATACTTCGAGGAATGCACATCCCAAAGAAAAAGCTCTAGCCAGCGGAAGGCCCAATCTATGGCTTCAATGGGGGACCAGTGTCGGTTGAAGGAACAATAGCCCTCTCGTTTACCTTAGAGGAATTCTAGAAGCAAGCGACTCACTAGGTCCAATTCGTGGTCGTGGAGACAGAATCATCGTACAATGCAATTTTCGGCCACCAACTCCATACCACGTTCGAGGCAATCCCTTCAATTCTACATCTCGCTATGAAGTTCACCACGTCGGTAGGTATTGGAGTCGTGAAAGGGAATCAGCAGGCAGCTCAGAAATGCTACCTGCAGTAGATGCACCCCGGACAAGGAGCAGCTCTATGCTACGCTTGAAAACGAGCAAGCGGGTCAAGAGGGCCCTAGAAGAAACCCCTGAAACTAGAAGAGGGCATCGATGCCTAACCCTGCTATATTTTTTTAACATAAACAAACCTCTTTTCTTTTTAGCAATCAACAACTACCTTTATAAAGTCGCGAGTCTGCACTCATGCACGAACTATTTTGTTTCTCATAACTATTAAATGATATGACTGTTTCTAACACTGCTCTTACAGGGACACATCCATGCCAAGCCCCTCGGTGCAACTCTGGTGACGATCCCCCACGGACTTCCCACTGCCACATATCGAAGGATTTTCCTTCTCCCATACAGTTGGTCGAAACAAACACTAGGGTTCGCCCCCATCATCCATTCGGGACTACATCCTTACGACCACCCACTACCGATGATCAAAGGTTTTCCCTTCTCTTCGCAGTAAGTTGCGTCGTTGTCAGGTCTTGCCCCCCTCGCTCGCCACCGGTTCGAAGATCTGCTATTCACCGCCTCTTCGGGACCACGTCCCTACGTCCTCCCACTGCCGACGATCGATGGTGCGCCCTTCTCTCCGCAGTAGGTCGCGACGTTTCCAGGACCTGTAAAAAATTGTGATAAACGGAAAACGGGATACCGGGCGTAGGAACACTCAATCAATCTGAGCCCAAACAACCAAATGCAACCAGAAGAGAAATAATCTTGTACTATATAAAAAAAATCTTTACAGAGCAAGACATACATGCCGAGACATGATTCCCCGATGTATACGATGGAAGCAGAAAAAATACAAGACAAAGAAACAAGTCGCACGGTCTCAAAGAGAAGTTGTTGGCTCTACCGAGCTGCCTAGGGAGTCTGCTGAAGCTGCCTAGCCGCAAGAGCGCAACCGAGCCGCGCAGACAGCTCGTTATTCTAGTGCTGAGAAGAACTCTATCCGCTGAACTGTAAGCCGCCTGACCGCGAGGTCACCTAGCCGCCAGATCACACGAATTGCTACTGCCACCGAATTGAACAAGCCACTAGAGGCGGACAACTTATTGAATTGGAAAACAAGTTGCAGAAGAGAAGACCGCCTAGTCACAAGCCGCAACCTGCTGCTAACCGCTCGTTGCAAACTGCAGAATCCGCACTGACACTAACCGAAGTCAGAACCAAGTCTTTGGCTCCTTAGCTCTATCTGCACAACCTGTACTGCACAAACCAGTCTACCTCTTCAAACCGCGCGGATAGAAAAACCTAACCGCAGCAACCTTCCGCGAGTTCACTTACTATTCACTCGGTATATGTTTGATGACATGAGGTCCTATTTATAGGCGCGGAGAGGAGTGTGATCACCGCCCTAGTTGATAAGATAACCGCTCAATCTCGCAGCGAGCACCAAGTGTATTTGTCAAGCTGCGGACACAAAAACAAGTCGCCACGACTAGACCAGACATCAAGCCTTGCTAGAAGCCGCGACTAGACCTTGCACCACCCAGCTAGACCTCGCACCACCCAGCTAGAAGCATTCACCCTTCTCCCAGGTAGAAGGTTATGGAGCCATCCAGGTCTTGTCCTTCAACCATCGCGCATGCTCAGCAACACTAGTCAGCTCAACACATCCTCCCTTCACCCTGGAAATAGACCTCAACATTGTCTAAAGCCTTGACCTCCAAGGGTAAACCTCAAGAGGAGAACGAACAAATCAATGTCACCCATACAAAGATATCAAAACCAATAATACGGTCTTCTCTGAATGTGACAAAACACAGTAAATCAATAACTCAGAAGAGAAGCAAAAGCACACAAAGCCGCAATAATCAAAGTAAGGGTACAAAGCTCAATCACAAATGCGCGTCAAATACAAGCAAGTACAAACAAAGTAAAAGCTATAAATCTGGAGTCTACTCCTCCTTGTCAAACTCAATACACTCGTCCTCTGAAAGGTCTTTGAAATCGAGGTTGGAGACGTCACACTCATGCTTATAGGATATCATCTGGAGGGTCTTCGTCATCCCGCGACGAAACGCCACCTCCCGAATATCGCAAAGCTCGGGCTCAACCTCCCTCATCCAGACTTCCTCACGAATCGCCTCATACATTAAGCAACGATCGTGTTTGAAGACAATTGAACTCTTGTACTATGACACATCTTCCGCCTTCAGCTCGGAAAGCAGCTCTTCTGAAGAAAGACGCCCACCTCAGACTCTAAGCCCGCAACGTCCCCTAGCGCATTCCCCGCCAAGGACTTCTTAGCTAGGAGCTCTTCCTGAAGCCACACCACCTCCGCCTTCAGGTATGACTCAACCTGCCGAAAGCGATACAAGTCACGCTCGCGTCTTCCCTTCAAATCCAAAAAGGAAGTTTTCGCGCCTTGAAGCATCTTCTGAAGGGAGAGGTATGCATCCTTCACGTCAACGCAACAATCATTCCAAGGAAGTGGCATATGAGCTTGCACGCCAACCTGCAAGGAGGAGCGGAGCAAGGTGAGATAAGAGCAACAAGAACAAGCCAACGCATAAAAGTGAACTCACCGCAGTCAAGGAAGAAGGAACATGCTTCCCCTTCGCTTGGGCCGAAGCAGGAGACTCCTCAACTGGAGCATGGGGGCAGAAGAACCCAAAACCTCAACATTTTGGTCATCGACATATGGTGCACCGTCTACTCGGGAGCCTCAAGGGACCACCCTTGATCGCCCCCTACGACGGGTTAGCAGGGCGGAGTGCAGTGGACGAATCCCCACGGCCCTCGAACAACAATTTTCTTTTTCGATCACGACCCAATGAGGCAGCGACAGAACACTCCGGATCAGCGAAAAGACCACACAACAACAAAAAAATTTCTTCTACGAACAGGGAAATACTAAAGAGATGATCCGCCAACTCGTGGGGCGCCTCGAATCCCAGCATTGGAGTGAAGTCACGCTCGTGGCCCTTCATCAGACTGCACCGGTCAGGAAGAGAGCTCCAAAGCTCGGGTCATTCCCAAAAATTACGGATGTAGCAATACACTGTGTTCCCATGACGTCTGTCCGTGCGGCTCTCGAACATCAACCAAGTATTGTTGATGTGGACCTCGATACGATCATGATCGTCGGAACGCACGTCGCATTATTCCTTGAAAAGCTCCAGTGAGAACTTTGAACCATGTTCGCGGAAGAAGGCAATCAGACCCACGATGTGCGTCATCGCTAAAGTGGTAAACTGAGATGTCGGAACGCCACAATGCTTCATGATTTCAGTAACTTCATCACACTGCGGAAATCGAAGCCCGTCCTTCAAAGACGACTCACATAAAGTCATCCAATCCACCGGGGGACTCTGCACCTGCTGCTCACCATGAGGAATCTTGATTTTGAGACCGACAGGAATGCCGTAACGCCTCCTCCATGAAGCAACTGCTTCGTGGTTAGGGTAGAGCTCATACACATCGGCCTGTCATGAACAACACGTCGTGGAGCCCGAAAAGACGCACAAAAGATAAGTTAAAGTCCAACTAAATTAAAGAGGCACCCTAGGAATCATGTCCCGCACACCATGTAAAAGAACGTCCATGTACGCGTGCACAGAACACGCAGGGGCACACCCCTCATGAACGCGCAGGGGCGCACCCCGTGAGCAAGCATTGCGCACGGGGTGCACCCGGTGCGCGCAACACGCATGTGCGAGAGGTATACCCCCTCACGCATGTTACGCGTGAAGAACGCCCTGCGAGGCGCGTCGTTCCGGTCGGTCCCATCCTCGCGTTCAGACGGGTTTCTCCCGCGTCACTCTCACTCGCCATACCATCTCAGTCTCGACTGCGCCATCGTGCCCGTCCTCCCGTAGTCCCCGTCATTGCGATCAAGATCTTCTCAAAGATAAAAGCCCGCGGACTCCGCTCGCTACGACTCCCGACTCCGTGCGCTTTTGGGGCCAGATCCCGAACGCAGCGCACCCGACATCGACCGGTGATACCACCGCTCGTGCCCTCTCCTCGGCCACCCATCCTCGGGAGGCCTCGCCGCGACCGGCCCCACGAGGGCCGGCCGAGGCCACCCGACCCCGGGCGGCCTCGCTGCGGCCAGCCCCCGCAGGGCCGGCCAGCCGGCCAATGAATTTTGGCCAGCTTTGTCTCAGACTTCATAGGAGGGAAGAAATGGATTTAAGGGTAGAGTTAGAGGAAGGAGCGCGAGACATGCTGCGTTTATCCAGCTCGCCGTCGGCAAAGTGTTTTTGCCTTTTTTATAAATTTTTTTTCGCCTTTATTCTGATGGTTAGACTTCATCCAACGGCGGAGGCTACTCGCTCCCAAAGCTAGGAACGGTACCCGCATGGAAAAATTTTCCGTGACTTGGCCCCGCATATTGGAAGAAATTTCCTAATATAAGAGTCTGTTGTTCTGTCCCAAACTCGAACGTGCAACTATAATAGAATATCTCCATGTGACGGAACTTGGACCTCTAACATCCGACCTGATCACTTTTAATATTCCAAAGTAGGCTCCGTTTGGCACGGTGGTGGCGGTCGTAGACACATGGATTAAACTGCCGTTCGTTAAAGACGATCTAACAAATATCATCCGTTTAAACATGAAAATGGACGGAGTTTCTTAATCGCCATGTTCATGACCGTCTCCATCGTGCCAGACCGAGCCTAAGATTGTAAATGACAGAATACAAAATTTTCTAGCTTCGCATGGAGCTCAAGTGGCACGGGATTAGAAACAAGCCAACTTTTGAGTGACTTTGTGCTCGAGTTGCATAAATGCTTACACTGCAAAAAAAAAAAAAAAAAAGGTCGATCACACAGAGATGCTCAACTGATGAATGATGGGACCGATCTGCCATAAAAAAAGGTGACTGTTATTAGCACTGCACTTTTGGATATTAGCACTTTTTTTACTCTTAATTTTTCGTGCCTTTTGAAAATACTCCTTGTACATGCATTTTTAGGAAAAGTGTTCAACACGAAAGTTGTAGATCTCGTCGAGATCTACAACTTTCGTGTTGAACACTTTTCCTAAAAATGCATGTACAAGAAGTATTTTCAAAAGGCGCGAAATCTGAGCGTATTTCTAGAAATACGCTTTATACATGCATTTTTAGGAAAAGTGTTCAACACGAAAGTTGTAGATCTCGTCGAGATCTACAACTTTCGTGTTGAACACTTTTCCTAAAAATGCATGTACAATGAGTATTTTCAAAAGACGCAGAAAATTAAGAGTAAAAAAAGTGCGAATATCCAAAAGTGCAGTGCTAATAACAATCACCTAAAAAAATATGTTGAATCATTCAACGGTCTGCCCTTTTGACATTTAACTTCTTAAAATTTTCATTTTTAAAATATTTTTGTGAGTTTTTTTTATTATTATTATGAAAACAAATGCTAACAAGATAATATATAGTATTTTAGTTGTTACTCAAGAGAAGCAAGAAGTAATAGTTTTTTTGTCTTCTCACTCTTCTTTTTATTGAATTTTTCGGATCTTGAAATGAGCATGAGTTATCTCAACTAAAGTTAGTCACAATCAGAAACACAAGCAATAACAAAAAATCTTTATTGATAACAACAATCTTCTTTACAAGGCGAGACATATATGACGAGACATGATTCGCCAAAACCACCACAGGGAGAGCAGAGACAATTACAATTACAAGACAAGACAAGCCATGCGGACTAAACAAGTAGCCGCCGGATCTACTGCTGCACTATGGAGTCCGCACAAACCGCCAAGTCTGTCAGGTCGCCAGACCGCAAACCAAGCTGCGCGGACTACCCCTTATTCCAATGCTTAGCTCTAGTCGCCGATCTGCAAGTCGCCTAACCGCGAGGTCTCCTAGCTGCCAGATCGCACGGGCTGCTGATGCCGAACTGAATAGGTTGCCTGAAGCAGACGACTTATTGAACCTCGAAACGAGTTGCCAAAGAGAAAACCGTCTGATCGCTGTCCGCGACCTATTGTTTACCGTCTGTTGCTTAACCGCAGAATCCGCACTGTCCCTGACCGCAATCAGAGCCAAGTCCTTGCTTTTCAGCGTTATCCGCACAACCTGCACAACACAAACCGGTCAACTCCATCAACCCGGGCGGATACCAAAATCCAGTCCGCAGCAACTGTTTGCGGGCTCACTTACTGTTCATTCGCTCTCTAATTCCTGATGTGACAGGGGTTCTATTTATAGGCACGATGAGTAGTGTGGTCACCGCCCTAGCCGATAGAATCACCGCCACATCCCGCAGCAAGAACAAGTGTACCCGCAAGCCGCAGATACACTCCCAGTTCGCCGCGATCTCTGCGAGATGGCCAGACCGCCTATGCTTCACCAAGGCCGGACATCAGGCCAGTCCTCCTTGTCGCCCAAGGCCAAGCCAGGACGCCTCCATAGCTGGACTCTGCAGCAACAGTCCGCTGACACAGCTCCAGTCCTCACGCCTTGCGGACGCAACTCCAGTCTGCATTCTCCAAGCTCGCAAACAAGGCACATTGCAATGCTGCCGAGCTCGGCGAACTGAATAGCAGTCCGCGCTTAACTACGCGATCTCTCCGGACTGAGCCAAACCTGAACTTGGTTCAGAACCAACCAAGTCCACGCCACTGGCCACAAGGGCCAGTCCGCACTTACTGGCGGACACTAGAGCCAGTCTGCCCGCCCTGGCGAACTCCAGCAACTGTCCGCACTGACTGGCGACCTCCGCGGCTTCCGCTAGCCGCACCTCTAGAGCTAGACCAAGGCTTCTACCAAGCCAGTCTGTCGAGCTCCAGTCCAGTCCGATGCTTGCCGGACTCCGCGGATAGAGTCGTTATCCGCCCGGTTACCTTCTGAGATCCAACTGCCTGCTGAGCATAAGCCGGCCTGACAGACCGCCGCTTTTGTTCGCATAATCCGCGCGAACAGACCGCCTAGGCCGCCAAAGAACAAAATGTCTGCAACAGCTTTGCCGACCTGGCTGTCCGCCACTCCTGTCCGTGTAGTCTGTGCGGACAGGTCACCCAAGTCATCCAATCACCCGCTTTCACTTCACCATTTTCAACACTTTTTGCACCAACTATTACTATGTGATGTAAATGTAATAAGTTCTAAGCTTTTGGGATATATTCAAGCATTCCTTCTGGTTGACACTTTCATGCATCTTCTTCGGCTAAGGCTCCTTTTGGCATGGTGGTGGCGGTTATGAACATGGGATTAAATTGGCATTTGTTAATGCCCATCTAAGAAACTTCTTCCACTTGTATGTTTAAACGGATTATGTTTGTTAGGTGATTCTTAACGAATGACGTTTTAACTCATGCATTTGCAACCGCCACCACGGTGCCAAATGGAGCCTAAGTATCATGTACAAATTTCATCATAGGCAATATTTTTGGCTTCCCTTGAATCTCCTCATCTCTATGTTTGTTGTCATTTCATTTATCCTATTTCAACTCTCACTATAATAAAATTGAGTTCAATGGATGTACAACCCGTATTTAGTGAGCCCAACTCAAATCGTGTTGAGAAAAGGCTAGGCGAACTCAAGTATGGTAAGCCAAGCACAGGGTCGGCTCGGTCTCGATTTAGCAAGTAGGATCTGGTGAGCTTGAGCTTGGCGAGCTCAGCTCGTGCGAACTCAGGGCAATGACAAGTCCCATATTGGAAATTTCGAGCCAGGCGAGCCCCGACCTTATACGAGGTCGGGCCAGGTAAGTCCCCAATCATTTTGATCGGGGTGCTCGCCCAGGTGAAGAGGATCTATGTCCGTTGGCATTCAACAGTTCACAGATCACTAGGGTATTCTCATAGCATTCCCAAACATCAAGATTCCGATGTCGGCAGATCAATTTGGATTGCACCTAGTAATACCAAAAAGCGGAGGTCGCTATCTGCGGGCCAAAAAAAAGTCTGATATGTTAATGTATATTTGGGCAATTAACGGGTTCGGAGGCTTAATGGGTCGTGTCGGATACACATATATCCAATACCCGAAGATACTCCTAGGGTTTGCCTAGGGGAAACGGATAGAGGATTCCACTTTGATTTCCATTCGGATGCTTCAAGCGACGTAACAATCTCGAAGTTTCTGCTCCGTCGCTCTTTGCTCCGCTTTGCTCGCCGACTGCAAAAGGCTCTCCGTCGCCGTTTTTCTTGGAGTTTATTGCGGCTCTCGTCCGCCGCTGGGATCGGGGTAGAGGAGCTCGCCGTCGCTGCTTGAGCTCTTTCGGGGTCGGGGGTAAAGCTTTCCGCCGCTGCTATGGTAAGGGAAAGCTCGCCGCCGGATATTGCCGCCACTGCCGCTGCCGTAAAGGAGTTCACCGTCGGGTTCTGCCGCCGCCGCCGCTGCTCTAAAGATCTTTTCGTCGGGTTTTTTGTCATCGTCGCTGCCGGGTAGGGCTATTTAGGTCAAGTTTAGTCTCCGCCGTCCGTTGGTGTGGTCTGGACTTATTTTCGCCTAACCCTAACCCTAGCTTTGACTTAGCGTTGAGTGTTTACTTTCTGGCATTGAGTCACCCTCCCGCCTCTAAGCGTTGAGTCAACCCTCAGCTTCCAAGCGTTGAGTCAGTTTTGGCGTTAAGTGCCTTTGGCGTTGAGTGGATCCATTAGCGTTGAGTGGATCCATTAGCGTTGAGTCCTGTCACTTAGCGTTGAGTGTTGCCTTTTGGCGTTGAGTCAACCCTTCTAGTGTTGAGTCCAGCTGCAAGCGTTGAGTCAGCCTCAAGGCGTTGAGTGGTGACCTCCTGGTGTCGACTACGCTGAGTCCAGCCTCAGGCGTTAAGTCAACGTCCAAGAATTGAGTCTAGCCATTAGGAGTCGAGTAGACCTTGCCTGGCGTCGAGTGGACCTTGTCTGGCGTCGAGTGGCCTTGCTTGGCATTGAGTGTTGTTGTTTGGCGTCGAGTGCTGCTGTTTGGCACTGAGTGGACCAATTTTTTGACTTCCTGTGTCTTCCATCATCAAAATGATGAAAGGGGGAAACTTTTCGTCTCCGGTGACGATGCTCGAGTTGGAAAAGTTCACTGCAAAATGGCGGTTCTGTGCATAAGACCCGATGGTGAAAAAAAGAGGGTCTTACAAACTGGTATCAAAGCGAGGTTTCGATCCTCGGACTTGTGGGTTATGGGCCCACCACGCTTCCGCAGCAGTTTGTAAGACCCATTTTTTCACCATTGGGTCTTATGCCCAGAACTGCCGCTTTGCGGTGACACCAACACCCGGGAAGGTCGTCGCTACAAAACGTCGATCCTGCCGGCCATATCGATCACAAAAGAAATTAGAAGTACAAATGAACAAATATAAGTCCAAGTTCACAAGATCACATGCAATATAGAATCACACTAGTAAGGTGTCCGCATGATAATATCAGAATAACAACGTCAGAAACAATAAACGGGCTTCTGCCCAGTACATCACATCCTCACTATATATCACTCGCGGAAGCAAAGCTACTTTAGCCACTCACTGTCCCGGTAGGTGGTACTCCTGTACTAGACTGGCCCACCTCTAACTACACCGACCTCTGGTGGTGCTGCGTCTCCTGGTGCTGCTCCTCGATCCCCTAAAATGATATGGTCCACCGACCGTTAGTCAAAAGACTAAGTCAAAGATCCCTCACCCCTCCCCTGTCTCCCAGGCACTAGGCGGAAGGGATGAAGAGAAAGGACATCAAGACAGAAGATATCAAAGTAGGTGACAGTGGCCTTAAGCTAACAGTTGTATAAATATGTAAAGCAAGCTAAGCGATTCTATATATAACATGAAGTATGGAACAACAATGATAAGAGGTAAATAATGAAATGTAAATCTAGCTATCACAGGTAAATAATTAACCTTAACTTATATGAATGCTCATACAAACTTATAAGTTAAGAGGTCTTTTGCAAGGCTCCCATCGTATAAGCTATCACATACTAGTTTATATGATGGGGTGTCAGGTTATATGCATGTATGTGTGTTGTGATATGTTATGTCATGATTCATGCAAGTGCAACACACACACACGACTCTATGCACACAGACCTTTAGTTCCCCAGTTTTGGAAGCTAGCTTCACTCCCAGGAGCCTCTGTAGTGGCCAACGGAGACAGTGGGTTGGGCTACCTCACTCCTAGGCGGGTAACTACACTACCAGGCCTAGCCCTTACGTACGCCTCTGAAGGACACACCAAAGTCACCACATATTAATGCTGACAAACCCGCCAGTCTTTCGTGGTCAAGTGTAGGGTCACTAGGTAAGCGTCTCCACAGACACTAGCAAGCCAGTCCCAACTACTACACCCTCTAGAGTCATCATTCCTCTGTCGGTGCGATGACCAAAGCGAACTAAAGACCCGCCAATTTATGCACATGCACTTATGTTAAAAGAACTCCCGAGCCATCGGCTCGCCAAACTTGAAACCATCTTTCTATCAAACACTGAGTCCACCGCCCGTGAATCTATACCATTTATACTCCTGAAATGACGGGGTGAGTTTATGTGACGGTGATTATTAAAGGTTACTCTTTTAGTCTGTTATTCTTATAGTTTAGGGTTAACCTTGGGCTGCCCAGGGCACTCCCTGTGAAGGGCTCTCGAGGACACTAGGAACTACGATGAGCTGAATCCCAAAGTTCCATTTCTCAAGGCACTTACTTTTATGAGTATATATTTGTTACCTAACCCTTTCCTCACATTGCTCTTTAACTAATCCTAAGTAAATTAATATACCTAGGGAAAAGACGATACTCTCAGTCGACCCCGAGTACAATTCCATCTTCATGGTACCCAAACTACTTAGGACTTGTCCCCTAAGGGTTACCTCATCAAGACTCCACCCAAACCTGGTGCACCCACTATATTCCACCCAAGTATGGTTTTTATTCTATCCTGAATCCTTGAGTTCACTATATGCATACCAAGTGACATAACCTAAGTATATGAAAGTAATTATTACTGGGGGTCTATCATGACTTGTTGAGCCTAAAACCAGAACTTGATATTTTTCCTAATTAAATCAGTCATTTAAATATTTTCCCAAAATCATTCCCCCTATGACTTGAACATGAAGTATAAGATTCTGACATACAATGACCTTACCAAAAAATCCAGAGTCTCTTATTGATTAAACAACAGCAAAGAATGAATTTTAAATAATGAAATTTATAATTTTTCTAAAATGAATTCTATGATAAATAAAAAATACAAATCTTTTGATCAAAATGACCATTTACAAGGCATCACAATGGTATAATAAATTTACTAGCCAAGTTTCACAATTTTCTATACTCAGTTAGTTCTATAAAATTTATTCCTCTAATCAACAAATTCCAGTGTTATAAAGAAGGTACAAAAAATCTTTAACTCAAAATTATAATAAAATTTACAGAGGTAGATAACATCATTAAAAACCTATTACCCAAATTTCATGGCCATCCACTACCTCTAGACATGTAATTTTTTATTTGAGAGAAACGGCGTCGAGATCACTCAACGCCTCATTACATGACGTTGAGATTACTCGACGCCTCGTCGAGTGTAGCTATCCACTCGACGGCTCATTGCATGACGTTGAGGTTACTCGACGCCTCGTCGAGTGTAGCTGACCACTCAACGCCTTATTGCAAGGCGTCGAGGTTACTCGACGCCTCGTCGAGTATAGCTGACCACTCAATGCCTTATTGCAAGGCGTTGAGATTACTCGACGCCTCGTCGAGTGTAGCTAATGAAAGTGAGGGGATAGATCTGTCTTAACTCTAGAGGGGGGGGGGGGAATAGAGTGTTTAAAAAACTTTGATTAGTTTTTATTGTGGAATTAAAATAACTTATATTAATGTATATAAAGAGAAGTAAAAAACAAAATTATCACAACACAGCAAAACAAGAAATAGAACAACCAGACGACACAGAAATTATAGTGGTCCCCTAAAATTGGGTACATCCACTTTTCTACCACCCTGGTAGGAATCCACTAACAGTTTTTGTTCAGGTGCCCTGCCATCACAAGTTTTTGCTCAAGTGCCCTGCCACCACAAGATCTATTTCAAGGGAGATCTCACAACCCTTTTAAGTTTTTGATCAGGTGCCCAAAAACCAACCCAAATTTTTTGATAAAGACTTGATAACCAAAAGTAACTTTTGAAGGGAGCTATAAAAACCCTTTATACAGTGAGGTAAAGAAAAATTATGTTGTCTTCTCTTTCTCAATAGCACTGAGAAGACTAGTGGATTACTGTGATGTCAAAGCTCCCCCTGAGATGAAAATTTGTTCAGGAAGCTGGAAGATTTGCACAGGGTGTAGGCCTTCAACTTGGATTGTTGATCTTCAGGATCTTTTAGACATATATTGATTGTTGTCTCTTGAAAAGTCCTGAAGCAGAAACTGAAGAAGACTGAAGATGTGTGTAAGCTGCTCTTCTTCAATTTCATGTATACATAATAGCAAAAGTCTCTTCTCTGTGTCGTGTATCAGTAGTTGAGTTTTTTTTTGTCTGAAGAGAAAAAGTCTTTTATATTCTGAGTAGATTTCAGCCTTTAAATTTTGAATAATATCCTTGATTTACTGCTGAAATCCTGGGAGTAGAACGGCTGGAATTTGTCTTTAATATGTTTCCTCAACTGTCCCAGTAAATAAGTCAAGTAATTAATTCTGTGAAAGCCATAATTAATGCTATCATGAAACGACTATATTCTTGAGAATATGAGCATTAATTATCAGAAAATTACTGCCTTAGAATAATGTAATTTGAAGTCATGTTGATAGAAAATATGGCAAACTCATTTTGAAAAGGAATTAGTCAAACTCAGGACAGATTTCTTCGACCTGAACTCCAAGTTCGTCGAGCTGAGAAATCTTCTTCATCGAGCTGAGCTCAGAGATCATCGATCTATAAAATAACTGTCAATACTGAGTTCCAAGTTTGTCGAGCTGAGATAGACTTTCGTCGACTAGAGAATTTGAGTAGAAGAAGAAGGATCGTTGACCTGATCTCGGATTTTGTCGAGCTCAACTGAGTGTTGAAACTCTGAGTTTGTTGATCTGAGATCGACGATCGTCAAGCTGAGTTCAAAGAACTTCGAACTGATTTTCTGAACTCTTTAAAACTGTATTTCTTCTAAGTCTGAGTCTGATAGTTTTACATTCAAGACTACATAAACACCTAGAGGGGGGGGTGAATAGGTTCTAATTATTGTTTTAAAATTAAGACAGAATATCACTCCAATGCTGTAATATAAAACAAAAAATTCTGCAGCAAACTCAACACACACAATCACAGATTCTACAGCTACACAATTCACAGATTGCACACAGTATTTATAGTGGTTCCCCAATGTCTGGGTACATCCACTTTCCCTCTTCACCTATCCAGCAGTATGCTAGATTCGGCCTAACTTCTTCCTTTATCTCAGATCCTACAGCTCAGAATCCAGAAGGATTCCTACAACTCAGAATGTTTCCACATTCCTACAACTCAGGCTAACAAGCCCTATCTCAGCCTTGCCACAAGGCCTACAACTCAGGCTCAAATAGCCCTACCTCAGCCTTGCCCCAAGGCCTACAACTCAGGCTCAAACAGCCCTACCACTTAGAGAATTAAATCTCATACACTCAGCCTTTATAAAACAGGCTTACAACTCAGATCTATGAATAGATCCTATAGAATTTGATAAAGAATTTTATAATCTCTTACCCCTGTTGAGAGAGAAGGGATAAGAACTTTCTTGATCAGCTTCTTGAGGAGGCTGATGGCTGAAATCAATTTGATCTTAGCTTTCTTCAAAGCTTCTTGAATCTGAACTTAGTTGGGTTGATTTCCTTTGAATATAACTGACTGACAGCTTCCTCCTTAGATTCCAGAAATAGATCTGAATCTTCTTGACAGATTAGTTCAGTATCTGCTTCTTGAGAGACCTGTGATTGTCTCCTTCTTGACTTCAAATAGCTGGATCTCTCTCTCCAAATCTCTTGAAGATACTTCTGAATTCTTGATTGAATTCAACTTAGACAGAATCTGAATAGATAACTACTTCAGAACGTCTTCTTAGATCTTCTCACGAAGATCTTCTTCTTTGTGACTTGTACTTTTTTGATCAGAGATCAATCTCACAATAGTTTTGTTAGTTGTGTGTCAATTCATTATCTTCTTCTTCTGAATCCATCTATATATAGACTTCATCCATGGTAACTGGCTGATCTGGTTTCTAACTAACTTCTGATAAGTCTAACAGCTTCACTGAACCTGTTGTAACTCACAGCTGTCAAGTCTTTAAACTGTTCTTGAGCCTTTGACTCTGTCAGCAAAGCGTCGAGATTGACTGTTATAAAGTGTCGAGACAGTCTGCCAATATGTGTCGACACATGTGACTTAAGTGTCGACACAGACTTTGGTGATGTCGACATAGATGCCTTGATGTCGACACAGCTTCTTGATACTGCATCTAGAGAATATGTCGACACTGATTATTTGTGTTGACACAACCACTTCTTCACTCCACAGCAATCAACTATGTTGAAATTCTGCTGTGTGTCGACACAGTTGATATAGTCTCAGAATTTGTGTGTCGATACTGCCTCCAGGTGTCGACACGTTGATGTCGACTCTGCTTCTGTGTGTCGACACTGTCTCCCGGTGTCGATACATTTGATGTCGACTATAATCTTCTGTGTGTCGACACAGTTTCTTCTGGTGTTGACACGGCTTCCCCAAGTGTCGACACAGGCTTTCTTAAGTGTCGACACATGAACTTAGAAACTTTTCACTGCATATTAGCCAATACTTAACCTGCACATATAAACTCAAAATAACATCAAATACACCTTGATGTATATTATTGAGCTAAGTGAGGCTTCTCCAAATCAGGTACACATTTTCCAATGTACCCAACAGAGTCTCTGAAATCTTCTGAAGGCTAGATCAAAGTAGTCTAACCTAATCAGACTAACCTTAACCTTAGAACTAACAGATGACCCTAGGATATACATGTTGGGTCAACAATCCTAATAGTGAACCTAGCCCAAATCCAAACTGGGTTTCCAACAACTAACCATTCAACGCCTCATTGTATGGCGTTGAGATTACTCGACGCCTCGTCGAGTGTAGCTAACCACTCAACGTCGGGTCGAATGACGTCGAAATAACTTGATGCCTCGTCGAGTCTAGTCAACCACTCGACGCCTGGTACTTGTGAACTTGAAAATTTGACATCTAACCTAGCCCAACTATGTTCACCATGTTATCCTACTGAATAAACTCCAATTGAGTTGATATTTTTTCCCTTGGCCTTATAGTGCCCCTCCGATCATCCACCAGAGTTTGGGAAAAATTGAGGCCCATAGACTATGTCCTTTAATAACTCCAAAAGTGCACTTTTAGGGTTTACACTAGGCCCCATGGACAAACCATCCTAGAACCCTACCATTTTTCATGAGGTGGTGTTTAATGACATTTTAAGTGTGTGAATTAAGTTTCACCTTAAGGGGATGAGGGGAGACCACTTAATTTTCTCAAGCACCCCCAAGGAATCCCTAGGTCAAATATTGCCCATTTGACCAAAATTTGTTTTCAACGCCAACTACTAAAATCAAGCCCAAATGGGCTGAAATTTTAACCAGTGCCCTAACATAACCCTAAAAGCCTCCCACCAAAAATTTGGTGAATTTTAAAGTCATTTATCACTTTAAATAAATCTCATTTGATTTATTAAACTTCTGTAAAAACATTAGGAAAATTATCTCCATAAATTCAAATTTTTAGATATGACCTAGTTCCTAACAAGACAAGCTCATGACACAAATTTCAGGTCATTACCCTTAGCCAATTAAAAGTTATAAATAATATAGTGACTGTCCTACCCTAAAGATCTGTCCTACGAGAATTGCCCTACAGGAAGCTACTCTGCTCCAAATGACTTGATTTTAATTTCTAATTAAAGTAGACTCACAGGGCTACCTTTTTTATGTTGAGCACTTTTCATAGTTCAGCCCCTAAGGGCCTTATTTTTTGGTTCAAAAGGGTATATAGTAAAGGATACATAACATATATTACATATAATAATTTATATACATAAACAATGAACGGCTAAGATTTCGTCTTCTCCAATCAGCCAAGAGTCGTGATCTGCCCGACCTGGAGCAGTTTTCAAAGTAATTTGTCGGCGATCCAGCCCTCTCCCTGTCCATCCACCACCACCTCAGTTGAGGAGGTGGCTATCATCGGAAGGCGGCACGACTGCTAGAGGGGCAGTTTCCGGCGAACCCGCGAGTAAACCCAAATCCAAAAAATCCATGGAAATTGAAGCTTGGAATCGGCTCAATTGAGCTCGATTACACATCCTAGTTGATTAAGATTCTACCACAGAGAAAGAGAAGGAGAACTAGACCTGAAAGCGGGCTTGTAGCCTTGCCGATCGCCGGTCCGCCATGGCCGTTTTGGAGCTTTTGGGTGGTCTGTTATCTCCTACTCAGAGGGCTCGATTTATTCAGAGGAATGGGGGGTTTTTACTCCTCTGAGTCCCGTGATGTAGATAAAAACTTCAGTTGGGGAGGGGAAGGGTCAAAGCATGAATTTCCATTATCATCATTAATGGTGAATTTTGGGTAACTGATATCTCAGCAAATTCAGCCCTTTGGTGACCTGGAAACTGCTGGAAACTCCTCCCCTACTCCTGAGGAGTTGAATCCAGCCATCAATGAGGAGATTTGTGGGGGTTTCACCTTCCATGCCATTATTGACCCATCTTTCTCTCTCTCTCTTCTTAATTGGGGAAAATTGATTTCAGCCACTTAGGTGGCTGGCCATGGCTTTCAATCTTCTCTTAACTGACTAGAGAGGAGGGACCTTGCCATGGGAGGAAGATTGAGGAGGCCCTTGGCCTTTCATGTCCATTAAAGCTCACTTTCTCTCTCTAAAAATTAGGGAAACTCTCATTTCCTCTCTCCTAGTCACCATGGCCGATTAGATGATTATTTCAACAAAAAGTATCCCATTATCTCATATGAATAATTAACATGAGATTAGCCCAAGTGAATTTGTGTTTGAGCTTGAGTTAGCCTATTTGGGTTAAATTGACCTAATTTGGGTTAGCCGAACCCTAGGCTACATTGGGTGACCTAACTGACCCTAATAGGCGGTTAGTGACCCTTTGGCCTCCCTTAAGGGCTAGGAAGGTCTGGGTAGGGTCATTTGGGCACGTTATAGGTCAATTGCTCCCAAATAGGGCACTTTGACCAATTTAGGGCTAGGGTTGACTTGGGTCAATTTGACCTTCTTAGTTGACCCCAATGGGTCTTAATGGCTTCAATTGACCCCTTAATGGGTTAGGGATGTTATGGTAGGGTTAAAGGGTCAATGTGAGACCCTATAGTCAAACCCTAGGTTTGGTATTTGGAATTTACTATTTGCAGACCAAGGTGATTTTTACCTTCATACCTAAGCTCACTTGGTTCCTTGTGCTTCCTGGGGTTTTGTCATGACCCAGTCATGACAAAACCATCCTAGGGGTCTAGTTTTTTGAGGGATGTTACAAGCGTTGCTTTGGCGACAAGGCGGAAAGGCTTGGTATCCGGCCGTGGTGATGCGACCTCGGCGAACTAGCTGCCCGGCCTAGTCGCGGCGACAAGGCGGACTGACCTTGTGTCTGCAGATTGGTGATTTCTCTCAGTGCTCGCCGCGAGATAGGGTGGTAATCCTATCGGCTAGGGAAGTAATCACACTCCTCTCCGTGCTTAAAAATAGGACCCCCCGTCACATCAATTTAACATCTGAATGAACAGTAAGTGAGCTCGGGTAGTTGCTGCGGACATGATTTTCTATTAGCACAGTTTGAAGAGTTGACCGGTTTGTGATGTGCAGGTTGTGCGGATATCGCTGGAAAGCCAAGGACTTGGTTCTGACTTCGGTCAGGGACAGTAGCAACCAGTGGTTAAAAGCAGGTCGCGGCTTGCAACCAGGCGGTCTTCACTTCTGCAACTCTTTCCTAGTTCAATAAGATATTCGCTTCTGGCGGCTTGTTCAGTTCGGCAGCAGTGTTCGTGGCGATCTGGCAACTAGGCGACCTCGCGGTTAGGCGGCTTGCAGATCTGCGGGCACAACAATGGAATAACGGGTTGTCCGTGCGGCTAGGTTGCGGTCTGGCGACTTGACGTCTTAAGCGGACTCCGTAGGCAGCTCAGCAGAGTCAACGTCTTCTCATTGAGACCGCGCGGCTAGCTTTCTTTTTCTTGTTTTTGCTTCCATCGGGTACATCGACAAATCATGTCTCGTCATGTATACCTTGTCTTGTAAAGATTTTTGATAGTACAAGATTTTCTTGCTCTTTTAGTACATCTGATTTATTTGGCTTTATATAGATTGAGTGTTCCTGCGGCTGATTTCCCTTTTTTCACGATTCACAAATTTTTATAGATAGGTATGTAGGAAAGTAAGGAGCCTAGAAAATAATGAAGATCCTGAATGTACTGTAAGTCTGTAAGTGGACTTTCTGAGATGATATTTTGTTTTTGTGAATTAGAGTCCCCCAAACGAGAGCTAGTTGAATATGAGTTTGTCGGATAAGTGTATTGAAAACCAAATTGATTCTATTGTGAAACCCAATCTAATCCTGCCAAATAAGAGCAGCTGTCATGCTTTCTAAGATCAGCTTGCATATAGTCCTCACGGGTATGAACTTGCAGAATATATGATTCCTCGTGAAGATTAAATTATTATGTGAATCCTTAAATAACCGTCATCATCGTGGTGAACTCATCATACATAATTGTGCGTTAGTTATACAAAAACATTTACGGGTTTTATCAAAGCACCCGCAAGGTTATTGCTGGGTGATTGCGAGAAAAACTAAGTCGAACAAGGTCTCTCTGCTGGGTGATTGCGAGAAAACTTCACATCTCTACGAGGTAATTACGAGATGACTCCATGTCCCGCAAGGTGATTGCGAGGTGATTTGACTGCCGATCTATGCGAGTTCGCTACTAGTTCTCTCAAAGTCTGGGCGAGGTGATGTGAGGTCTTCACTAGCAGTCTTATGAGGTTGCTTTCGACTTTTTCATCCTTCAGCCAAAATCCGTGCTTGACGCGCCAAGATGTTGAAGTCAGGAATCCGACCTCAAAGTTTGGACTTGAGTATTGCCATAGTTACTTGTTTGTGAGTGATCATGAAAGCAGAAGGCAAATAAGAGAACATAAGATTATTTTATTGCTCGAACGGGATGTTGTGTTACACTGTGGAGGTCTCACCGCTTATCTAGAAATATTGGAACTCTCTCTTCGAAATCAAGTGTTGTGTGAGTTCGGAAAATACAGGCGAGGCCGTCAAATATTCAATTTGTACACCATTATGGGGGTGTGAACTGCCCTCCCACCCATTGCAATGTGGTCATAGTTATAGGCAAAGACAAATGAGCTCGCCGAGATGACCTCATGAGCGCGCTGAGGTGAGCTGCTACGCTTGCCAAGGTGCCTTGCTGAGCCGGCCGTGGTGACTTGCTAACTCCGCAGAGGGGAACTATTGAGGCCACCGAGGTGACCTGCTGAGCCCGCCAAGGTGAATTGTTGAGCCTACCGAGGTGGCCTACTGAGCTCGCCGCGAGTGGCAGGCCGAGCTTGCTGAGTGGACCTGTTATCATATCCTTCACTTGTATTTCTGTTCTGGACGAATTCAGGTAATACAGCACCATTAGACTCCAAAATTGAAATTTGGAGAATAATTATTTTAATTTCCAAAATAAATAAATAGTTTATAGATCTTGAGCAACTGATTTATAACATTTCATTTATGACAACAATAATGCAGTAGTTGCAAACTTCAATCCTTTTAATAAACGCATGGCAGAAGAAACCAGCCACTTAAGTACTTAACCCTTGTGATTATGTCTTGTCTTAAAATTAGAATGAAAAATTAAGCGAGATTCCGCATAAAGCTAGCGTGGGCCTGTCGTCCTCCTCGGAGATAAGGATTTGAAGTAGTTTTTTAATGAAAATATTGCTTAGTGATGGGTTAAGCTTCCAAAGTTTACAGTGGAGGAGGACATGTGGTGGGAGCCTTAGAAAGCGACAGTTTCGTATCTCTTTCCTGATAGAAGTTGATAAATTAAAATTTTCTGATTTGATTTTAGCAGGACTTAGCAAGGGGGAAAGCAAAGGCACAGGAAGAGGAATAACGGCTAAGTTTTACTTGTTCTCACTTCTAAACTTCTCATAATACAGAGTACATTATATAGAGGGGATTAGCATTAATTTAGCATTTAATTAAAAGCAGTTAACTGATACATAATAAGTTCTAATTAATTCTCCTCATTTCCCAGGCGGGTTAGGGCAGCTGCGTCGTTCTCCTTGGGAAGCAGTTTCCAGCGCTTGTCTTTTTCTTGGGGCAGATTTCCTGATTTCAACACCCCCTCTAAATCTGCTCCGTCTCTTACTCCGAGCATCCTTCTGAGCTCCAGGAAGCGGCTTCTGTGCATCGATTTGGTGAGTATGTCGGCGGTTTGAGCATGAGAAGAACAAAACTCTAACTGAATGAGTTTCTTCTCAACAGCTTCTCTGATAAAGTGGAATTTTATCTCTATGTGTTTGCTCCGTGCGTGGTATACTGGATTCTTTGCTAGGGCGATGGCGGAAGTGTTGTCGCACAGCAGTGTCACTGTTGTTGCTTCGTCTTTCTCGTTGCTATCTCTGATTAAATCCTTTAAGAGTCTCTGCAGCCAAATTGCTTCACAAGCGGCAGAGTTTAGAGCCATAAATTCCGCCTCGGTTGTGGAGAGAGCGACCGTTGGTTGTTTTCTGGAACTCCAGGAAATGACATTAGCTCCAAAGAAAAATACAAAACCTCCTGTACTCTTTCGATCGTCCAGGCAGCCAGCCCAGTCGGAGTCGGTGTAGCCTCTGAGTTCTGCTTCTCCATTGTCTGTGTACATTAGTCCAAAGCCCTTTGTTCCCTGCAAATATCTCAAAACCTTTTTTCCTGCAGCAAAATGAGTTTTAGAGGGATTACAAGTGAATCTGGAGAGGATATTGACGGCATGCTCGATGTCAGGTCGGGTGTTTGTGAGATAGATAAGTGATCCGACAAGACTTCTATATTCCTCCATATCTTCTTGTTCTTCTCCATCTTTCCTTGCAGTCAGTTTTTCACTTGGGCACATTGGTATTACAGTTGGGTTACATTCTTCCATACGATACCTCTGTAGTAGTGCATTAATATAGGTTTCCTGGGAGATAAAAATTCCTTCTTTGAGGTATTTGATCTGGAGCCCAAGGAAATATTTTAGAGAGCCAAGATCAGACATATCATACTCTCCTTAACCTCCCTTCTGAACTCCTCTATCATTTTTGAGTTTGTACCTGTTACAATCAAATCATCAACATATAGACTAATGATAAGGCTACCTTGTTCTTCATGCTTTATGTAGAGTGTGGGTTCACTGGGGCTGCGGAAAAAGCCCCTAGATAGAAAGTAACTATCGATATTCTGATTCCAGTGCGTGGCCCCTGTTTTTAGCCCATACAGAGCTTTGTGCAGCTTGTATACTTTCTCTTCTTCTCCTTCTTTTTCAAATCCTGGAGGCTGGGAGACATAGATGTCTTCAGTGAGAACTCCATTCAAAAACGCAGAAATTACATCCAGTTGGATAATCGGAAGTTTGTAGTAGGCAGCAATAGCAATGAGTAATCGTATTGTGGTCATCCTGGCTACAGGCGCAAACGTTTCATCATAATCTGATCCTGGTTTTTGAGTAAACCCTTTAGCGACCAACCTAGCTTTGTATCTATGGATGCTCCATCTTCATTCAACTTGATTTTGAAGACCCATTTCAGACCAATGATTGTTTTTGTTGCTGGTTTGTTAACTAAGCTCCATGTTTTATTCTTCTCAATGGCCGATAGTTCTTCATTCATTGCAGTGAGCCATACATGTTGTGTTGTAGCTTCTTTATAGTTGGCTGGGTAGCAGTAAACATTGCTTTTTCAGTGGCTTTATATATATCCTGAATGGATTTCATTTTGCTGATGGTAATGGTTCTTCTTCCTTCTCTATTTCTGTGTGAACGTCAGGTGATTGACATGAGTTGTCATGGGTCTCTGACAGAAAGCAGTTGGGTATGATTGAATATCAGCTGAGATAGGAATGGCTTCATTGCAATGGAAGGAATGAGGATGATTTCCTCCAAGTTCAACCGCAGTGAAGAAGGTCCATCAGCAGGAATATGGAGATGCCCAATTATGGTTCTTGTGTTCATGAAAAAATGACATCACGGGAGATGATAATGCATTTATTCTTGTGATCATATAATCTATATGCCTTACTCTCATTACTGTATCCAGTAAATACACATTCAATTCACTTCCCACTTACGATCTCTTCCTGGTTTTTGGTGTGGGCAAAAGCTATACACCCACCGTTCTCAGTGTGGCACAGATGGTTTTTGTGATTGAGATAAGCTCATAAGGTGTTACTTTTTTTAAGGCCTTGTTTGTGGATCTGTTCAAATGTGAACAGCATAGAGGCATAACCTCTCCCCATAAATTCTTTGGAGTGTTTTATGTATGTTCCATCATAGTTCTTGCCATTTCCAGTACAGTCCTGTTGCGCTTTCTACAA